>OX246737.1:85320495-85484548 GCA_945910005.1 Isoperla grammatica
TATTTGTTGTAATAGCTGTTCTCACTGCACATCCCAATCTAATAATATGTACTCGACCACTTCCTGCCCCCCCCCCCCCCCACCCCCACCCCACTGTCCTTTTCCTAACGAAGTGTTCGAGAAATTACTGGAGAACATACTTTTAAATTCAGTAAGATAATAATTTTGCCTTGTCGGTACTACCCAATAAGCTTATAAGTACGACATTGCCTGAGGGAATTGAATTTTGGCTGCACCGACCCATTATGTTGCAGTAGATCAGTTATTATTGGTCCAACTGTGAAGTCCACATTCCATATTGTAATGCAGAAGAAAGCAAGTGTTATGTGGCCTTTAGGTATACTCTTCTGTATGATTTTTCTCGAAACGTAGATAGATGGACATGGAATCGCATGTGTGCCTTATCTGTAGCTCTGCAGTACTGTCTGCACACGCAGTGAGTCACACACAATGTTGTATTCGAATATCGTGTTGTTGATGATGTTGTTGTGAACTTTGAAAGGAAAGAGTCAAATTTAAAATCATTCTTATTACCACGTAATTATCTTCATTTCAATTTCAAATTATTACAGTATTTTCAAATAAAAAGCATTGATATTTGCTTACCAAACAAAAATGAAAAAAATCGGCAAGTCCAAATGGTAGAAGATCAACCGCAACAAACCAAAAAAGGGCACACTTACAAAAACGCCCATGTCAAAAGATGTTCAACATTTAAAGTGGTGATATCTAAAATTGTGGCCAAGCCAATTTTTTGTTTCCAATACATAATTATAAAAACTAATGAAATGAACAAATATGTCAATCATGACATTATTTAATAATTGATAAATGTATTTATAACAATTACAAAATGAAACTGATTTATTGAATCATTTTGAGGTGGGAAAAACAAAATGAACACATTTCATTTATAATTAAAAGCTTGGCCGATGAATTTGTAATTTGGCTTTGAGTAGGTCTACTGTATTATTAATATGACGTACTATAAACCAATAAAGGTAATAACTCATCAAGTTAATGAACTTTAAAATCAAATGATGTAATTTATCGGCCAACTTTTAATTATGAGTGAAGTGTGTTCATTTTGTTTTTCCCACCTCGAAATGTTTCAATACATCAATTCAATTTTGTAATCGTCACTACCGTAATATATTTACTTATCGATTATTGTATGGTAAACATTTAATATATTCATTTTATAATATATTTGTTTATTTTATTAATTACTATATTAATATATTGAAAACAAAGTAATGGGCTTTGTTAAAATTTTAGATATCACAACTTTAAATGTTGGACCTTTTTGAAATGGTCGTATTTTTGTTTGTGAGCCCTTTTTTGGTTTGTTTTGGTTGATCTTCTACGTTTTGGTCTTTGCCGATTTTTTTTTGCAATTTTTTGCATTTTTGTTTGGTAGACCTATTTTATGTGACTGTGCGATAAAGATGCTCCATAGATAAAAGTAAATTACTAACACGAAAACATTATCAAGGGTGTATATAGTTTGAGATGTTATATCTAATAATCACATTTTATGTTTTCATAAAACAAGATGAATAATGGATAGATCTAATAAAGTAATTTTTTAAGCAAGGGCTGGCCAATAATTATACACTCATTTCATCAGCGTTTAAAATAAATGAGCCAATAAGCCAGACATTGCCATCCATGTACAGTTTATATGACACAATATTATAATAAAACGGGATATAATTTTCGGACTCAAACGTACTTTAAAACTCTCACCAAAATCTCCAGGCAGTAAGAGAACAGTCAATGGTAGTCATTGACTTTTTTAATATGACGGAGAAACTTTCATCTATATGATAAAATCGTACACTATCCTAAATTTAACAATACGTCGTAAAATACCACATCAAAATATCTAGGGTAGAAACCTTCTCACAAAAGCTCAAACGTTGAGTGGTATATTCCAGAAAGTGAAATTAAGGCTGAACGTTCGCCTAACCTGAGGAACTCTCGATATTGGTCTGTTAAAATTGATTTAAAATGTGTTTAAATGGTCCCAAATGTAAATCAAAATATGTCATCGGCGACAAGAGAATGAAGTGCTTTTTGTTATGGATGAAAACTGTCAACATGGATTTCGATCAACGAGATCTACTACTCCTGCAATTTTCTCCTTTTTATCCTCCCTGTACTCAGAACAAGACAAGGGCATCTCTGCAATTGGTCCACTCATTGACCTAAGCAACGCCTTCGACACAATTGATCATCAAATTCTTCTCATCAAACTTAATGGACCTGCACTCAATTGGATAGCCTCATTCTTATTAGACCGTACACAAGTCGTCAAAATAAAAAATACAACCTCTAACATACGAGTCCTATTCACTCCACAATATGTTAAAAATGGTGTCCCTCAAGGCTCAGTCCTTGGACCCCTATCTTTTATTCTCTGCACTTATGATTTACATCAAATTCTACACAGTGGCATTATTCCTGAATGTGTTAATTCATTTCTAACCCTCTATGCTGATGATATCAATTTCTTACTCACATCCCCAATAATCAACGCCCCTCAATTAACTTAAGCTGCGAACACTCACATCTACCAAATTTCCTCTTACAACACAAATAATCGATTAGCGACTCAACCCTCTAAAACATTTATGCTTAACTTTCATCCTGGTGCTCGGAATATGCTCTCTAGTCTAGTCCACTTATCCGTTTAGAAGGCCTCAACATACCAAGAATAGTTACTGTCAAAGTTCTTGGGCTCACAATCAGTGAATCTCTAGAATGGTCCCCCCATGTCCAATCCATTGCCCCGTCTCCTGAGGGATGTTTCATGCTTCGCAAGTTCAAGTCTTTATTGTAGTACAATCTTGAGTGTATAACACTCTTTACAGATTTTGTATTATCATTGTTGGTAATATGCTTAATTAATAATCCTGGTTCTAATATAAGACTAAACTAAGATAAATTGGATTTGTAATTACATAGACTACGTCTATCACAGAGCCCAAAAACGGTTCAGCAAACCGGCCCCGCCCAAAAACGTTTTCAAATGTTGATATACATATCGGGTTTGCTGTAAAACACCTTAGTTCCAATCGTGAACTCATCCACACTACTGCTAGTTTATCATGCCTTCATACACCCCATTACTTCCTATAGCATCCTCTTCTGGGGCTCTTCCCCACAAGCGAAGCGTATATTTATTATTCAGAAACGTGCGTTAGAATCATTGCAGGAATATATCCTGAAGTCAATAATGTAAACCCCATTTCATTAAATTACACATTCTCACATTACCATCAACACTTATAATAACAGCTGCTTCTTTTGTTTAGTCTAACCCTCACCTTTACCGAGTAAATTATGTCAATCACTCACATCTTACCCGATCTAGCGCTAACATTTTCATCCCCACATCCAACCACATATGTTATTATAACAACAGTCCAACCCACCTTTGCAGTAAAATTTATAACAAACTTCACCAATCAGTAAAAAACTCTACATCTCTTCCATTTTTTAAATACAGACTAAAAACTTTCCTTTTAATTAAACCATTCTACACTTTGAAAGAATTTTTTGATATCTAACAACATAAATTTCCGTTTCTTTAACCCATCCTTACTGTTATTTCAGAATGAAGGGAACAAAGTTGGGGACGCCGCCCCCGTCCTCAGTCACGGATATCGCTCTGTCACCAATCTAAATACTGTGAGACCTTCTGAAGAAATTGGTACATATAAATCTATAGTTTTCGATCGAAATTGCACCGTGTTATGATTTTTGACACTTTGATGAATGACTTAAATCCAAAGTGGTTGCTTCAATACTCGCTTTATTTATAGGAGACACAATATAGCATACTTCTTTCCTGCTGTAACAGTGAGATGGATGGTGGAGGCGCCGGTCAGGCTTGTAAATGTTCAGTGAGCTGTAGTGTTACCGGTAATACAGTTGACTGCAAGGTCCAAGCCAACATACGGCTCACATGCTGTAACAGTGAGATGGATGGTGGAGGCGCCGGTCTTGCTTGTAAGTGTTTAGTGAGCTGTAGTCTTACCGGTAATACAGTTGACTGCAAGGTCCAAGCCAACATACGGCTATCCTGCTGTAACAGTGAGATGGATGGTGGAGGCGCCGGTCTGGCTTGTAAGTGTTCAGTGAGCTGTAGTCTTACCGGTAATACGGTTGACTGCAAGGTCCAAGCCAACATACGGCTCACATGCTGTAACAGTAAGATGGATGGTGGGGGCGCCAGTCTTGCTTGTAAGTGTTTAGTGAGCTGTAGTCTTACCGGTAATACAGTTGACTGCAAGGTCCAAGACAACATACGGCCCACCTATTGTAACAGTGAGATGGATGGTGGAGGCGCCGGTCTGGCTTGTAAGTGTTAAGTGAGCTGTAGTCTTACCGGTAATACAGTTGACTGCAAGGTCCAAGCCAACATACGGCCCACCTATTGTAACAGTGAGATGGATGGTGGAGGCGCCGGTCTGGCTTGTAAGTGTTAAGTGAGCTGTAGTCTTACCGGTAATACAGTTGACTGCAAGGTCCAAGCCAACAAACGGCTATCCTGCTGTAACAGTGAGATGGATGGTGGAGGCGCCGGTCTTGCTTGTAAGTGTTTAGTGAGCTGTAGTCTTACCGGTAATACAGTTGACTGCAAGGTCACAGCCAACATACGGCTCACCTGCTGTAACAGTGAGATGGATGGTGGAGGCGCCGGTCTGGCTTGTAAGTGTTCAGTGAGCTGTAGTCTTACCGGTAATACGGTTGACTGCAAGGTCCAAGCCAACATACGGCTCACATGCTGTAACAGTGAGATGGATGGTGGGGGCGCCGGTCTTGCTTGTAAGTGTAAAGTGAGCTGTAGTCTTACCGGTAATACAGTTGACTGCAAGGTCCAAGCCAACAAACGGCTATCCTGCTGTAACAGTGAGATGGATGGTGGAGGCGCCGGTCTTGCTTGTAAGTGTTTAGTGAGCTGTAGTCTTACCGGTAATACAGTTGACTGCAAGGTCCAAGCCAACATACGGCCCACCTATTGTAACAGTGAGATGGATGGTGGAGGCGCCGGTCTGGCTTGTAAGTGTTTAGTGAGCTGTAGTCTTACCGGTAATACAGTTGACTGCAAGGTCCAAGCCAACATACGGCTCACCTAATGTAACAGTGAGATGGATGGTGGAGGCGCCGGTCTGGCTTGTAAGTGTTAAGTGAGCTGTAGTCTTACCGGTAATACAGTTGACTGCAAGGTCCAAGCCAACATACGGCTCACCTGCTGTAACAGTGAGATGGATGGTGGAGGCGCCGGTCTGGCTTGTAAGTGTTTAGTGAGCTGTAGTCTTACCGGTAATACGGTTGACTGCAAGGTCCAAGCCAACATACGGCTCACATGCTGTAACAGTGAGATGGATGGTGGAGGCGCCGGTCTGGCTTGTAAGTGTTCAGTGAGCTGTAGTCTTACCGGTAATACAGTTGACTGCAAGGTCCAAGCCAACATACGGCTCACCTGCTGTAACAGTGAGATGGATGGTGGAGGCGCCGGTCTTGCTTGTAAGTGTTTAGTGAGCTGTAGTCTTACCGGTAATACAGTTGACTGCAAGGTCCAAGCCAACATATGGCTATCCTGCTGTAACAGTGAGATGGATGGTGGAGGCGCCGGTCTTGCTTGTAAGTGTTTAGTGAGCTGAAGTCTTACCGGTAATACGGTTGACTGCAAGGTCCAAGCCAACATACGGCTCACATGCTGTAACAGTGAGATGGATGGTGGGGGCGCCGGTCTTGCTTGTAAGTGTTTAGTGAGCTGTAGTCTTACCGGTTATTCAGTTGACTGCAAGGTCCAAGCCAACATACGGCTATCTTGCTGTAACAGTGAGATGGATGGTGGAGGTGCCGGTCTTGCTTGTAAGTGTTTAGTGAGCTGTAGTCTTACCGGAAATACAGTTGACTGCAAGGTCCAAGCCAACATACGGCCCACCTATTGTAACAGTGAGATGGATGGTGGAGGCGCCGGTCTGGCTTGTAAGTGTTTAGTGAGCTGTAGTCTATCCGGTAATACAGTTGACTGCAAGGTCCAAGCCAACATACGGCTCACCTGCTGTTACAGTGAGATGGATGGTGGAGGCGCCGGTCTGGCTTGTAAGTGTTTAGTGAGCTGTAGTCTTACCGGTAATACAGTTGACTGCAAGGTCCAAGCCAACATACGGCCCACATGCTGTAACAGTGAGATGGATGGTGGAGGCGCCGGTCTGGCTTGTAAGTGTTTAGTGAGCTGTAGTCTTACCGGTAATACAGTTGACTGCAAGGTCCAAGCCAACATACGGCTCACCTGCTGTAACAGTGAGATGGATGGTGGAGGCGCCGGTCTGGCTTGTAAGTGTTTAGTGAGCTGTAGTCTTACCGGTAATACAGTTGACTGCAAGGTCCAAGCCAACATACGGCCCACATGCTGTAACAGTGAGATGGATGGTGGAGGCGCCGGTCTGGCTTGCAAGTGTTAAGTGAGCTGTAGTCTTACCGGTAATACAGTTGACTGCAAGGTCCAAGCCAACATACGGCTCACCTGCTGTAACAGTGAGATGGATGGTGGAGGTGCCGGTCTGGCTTGTAAGTGTTTAGTGAGCTGTAGTCTTACCGGTAATACAGTTGACTGCAAGGTCCAAGCCAACATACGGCCCACATGCTGTAACAGTGAGATGGATGGTGGAGGCGCCGGGCTGGCTTACAAGTGTTCAGTGTACTGTAGTCTTACCGGTAATACAGTTGACTGCAAGGTCCAAGCCAACATACGGCTCACATGCTGTAACAGTGAGATGGATGGTGGAGGCGCCGGTCTGGCTTGTAAGTGTTTAGTGAGCTGTAGTCTTACCGGTAATACAGTTGACTGCAAGGTCCAAGACAACATACGGCCCACCTATTGATAACAGTGAGATGGATGGTGGGGGCGCCGGTCTTGCTTGTAAGTGTTTAGTGAGCTGTAGTCTTACCGGTAATACAGTTGACTGCAAGGTCCAAGCCAACATACGGCTCACCTGCTGTAACAGTGAGATGGATGGTGCAGGCGCCGGTCTGGCTTGTAAGTGTTGAGTGAGCTGTAGTCTTACCGGTAATATAGTTGACTGCAAGGTCCAAGCCAACATACGGCCTACATGCTGTAACAGTAAGATGGATGGTGGAGGCGCCAGTCTGGCTTGTAAGTGTTAAGTGAGCTGTAGTCTTACCGGTAATACGGTTGACTGCAAGGTCCAAGCCAACATACGGCTCACCTATTGTAACAGTGAGATGGATGGTGGGGGCGCCGGTCTGGCTTGTAAGTGTTTAGTGAGCTGTAGTCTTACCGGTAATACAGTTGACTGCAAGGTCCAAGCCAACATACGGCTCACATGCTGTAACAGTGAGATGGATGGTGGAGGCGCCGGTCTGGGTTGTAAGTGTTTAGTGAGCTGTAGTCTTACCGGTAATACAGTTGACTGCAAGGTCCAAGCCAACATACGGCTCACCTGCTGTAACAGTGAGATGGATGGTGGAGGCGCCGGTCTGGCTTGTAAGTGTTTAGTGAGCTGTAGTCTTACCGGTAATACAGTTGACTGCAAGGTCCAAGCCAACATACGGCTATCCTGCTGTAACAGTGAGATGGATGGTGGAGGCGCCGGTCTGGCTTGTAAAGGTTTAGTGAGCTGTAGTCTTACCGGTAATACAGTTGACTGCAAGGTCCAAGCCAACATACGGCTCACATGCTGTAACAGTGAGATGGATGGTGGAGGCGCCGGTCTGGCTTGTAAGTGTTTAGTGAGCTGTAGTCTTACCGGTAATACGGTTGACTGCAAGGTCCAAGCCAACATACGGCTCACATGCTGTAACAGTGAGATGGATGGTGGGGGCGCCGGTCTTGCTTGTAAGTGTTTAGTGAGCTGTAGTCTTACCGGTAATACAGTTGACTGCAAGGTCCAAGCCAACATACGGCTCACATGCTGTAACAGTAAGATGGATGGTGGGGGCGCCGGTCTTGCTTGTAAGTGTTTAGTGAGCTGTAGTCTTACCGGTAATACAGTTGACTGCAAGGTCTAAGCCAACATACGGCCCACGTGCTGTAACAGTGAGATGGATGGTGGAGGCGCCGGTCTGGCTGGTAAGTGTTCAGTGAGCTGTAGTCTTACCGGTAACACAGTTTACTGCAAGGTCCAAGCCAACATATGGCCCACAACCTGTAACAGTGAGATGGATGGTGGAGGCACCAGTCTGGCTTGTTAGTGTTTAGTGAGCTGTAGTCTTACCGGTAATACAGTTGACTGCAAGGTCCAAGCCAACATACGGCTCACCTGCTGTAACAGTGAGATGGATGGTGGAGGCGCCGGTCTTGCTTGTAAGTGTTCAGTGAGCTGTAGTCTTACCGGTAATACAGTTGACTGCAAGGTCCAAGCCAACATACGGCTCACCTGCTGTAACAGTGGGTGGATGGTGGAGGCGCCGGTCTGGCTTGTAAGTGTTTAGTGAGCTGTAGTCTTACCGGTAATACAGTTGACTGCAAGGTCCAAGCCAACATACGGCCCACATGCTGTAACAGTGAGATGGATGGTGGAGGCGCCGGGCTGGCTTACAAGTGTTCAGTGAGCTGTAGTCTTACCGGTAATACAGTTGACTGCAAGGTCCAAGCCAACATACGGCCCACATGCTGTAACAGTGAGATGGATGGTGGAGGCGCCGGTCTGGCTTGTAAGTGTTTAGTGAGCTGTAGTCTTACCGGTAATACAGTTGACTGCAAGGTCCAAGCCAACATACGGCCCACCTGCTGTAACAGTGAGATTGATGGTGGAGGCGCCGGTCTGGCTTGTAAGTGTTTAGTGAGCTGTAGTCTTACCGGTAATACAGTTGACTGCAAGGTCCAAGCCAACATACGGCCCACATGCTGTTACAGTGAGATGGATGGTGGAGGCGCCGGTCTGGCTTGTAAGTGTTTAGTGAGCTGTAGTCTTACCGGTAATACAGTTGACTGCAAGGTCCAAGCCAACATACGGCCCACATGCTGTAACAGTGAGATGGATGGTGGAGGCGCCGGTCTGGCTTGTAAGTGTTTAGTGAGCTGTAGTCTTACCGGTTATACAGTTGACTGCAAGGTCCAAGCCAACATACGGCTCACCTGCTGTAACAGTGAGATGGATGGTGCAGGCGCCGGTCTGGCTTGTAAGTGTTGAGTGAGCTGTAGTCTTACCGGTAATACAGTTGACTGCAAGGTCCAAACCAACATACGGCTCACCTGCTGTAACAGTGAGATGGATGGTGGAGGCGCCGGTCTGGCTTGTAAGTGTTGAGTGAGCTGTAGTCTAACCGGTAATATAGTTGACTGCAAGGTCCAAGCCAACATACGGCCTACATGCTGTAACAGTAAGATGGATGGTGGAGGCGCCAGTCTGGCTTGTAAGTGTTAAGTGAGCGTTAGTCTTACCGGTAATACGGTTGACTGCAAGGTCCAAGCCAACATACGGCCTACATGCTGTAACAGTGAGATGGATGGTGGAGGCGCCGGTCTGGCTTGTAAGTGTTTAGTGAGCTGTAGTCTTACCGGTAATACAGTTGACTGCAAGGTCCAAGCCAACATACGGCTCACCTGCTGTAACAGTGAGATGGATGGTGGAGGCGCCGGTCTGGCTTGTAAGTGTTTAGTGAGCTGTAGTCTTACTGGTAATACAGTTGACTGCAAGGTCCAAGCCAACATACGGCTCACCTGCTGTAACAGTGAGATGGATGGTGGAGGCGCCGGTCTGGCTTGTAAGTGTTTAGTGAGCTGTAGTCTTACCGGTAATACAGTTGACTGCAAGGTCCAAGCCAACATACGGCTCACCTGCTGTAACAGTGAGATGGATGGTGGAGGCGCCGGCCTTGCTTGTAAGTGTTTAGTGAGCTGTAGTCTTACCGGTAATACAGTTGACTGCAAGGTCCAAGCCAACATACGGCTCACATGCTGTAACAGTGAGATGGATGGTGGAGGCGCCGGTCTGGCTTGTAAGTGTTTAGTGAGCTGTAGTCTTACCGGTAATACAGTTGACTGCAAGGTCCAAGCCAACATACGGCTCACCTGCTGTAACAGTGAGATGGATGGTGGAGGCGCCGGTCTGGCTTGTAAGTGTTCAGTGAGCTGTAGTCTTACCGGTAATACAGTTGACTGCAAGGTCCAAGCCAACATACGGCTCACCTGCTGTAACAGTGAGATGGATGGTGGGGGCGCCGGTCTGGCTTGTAAGTGTTTAGTGAGCTGTAGTCTTACCGGTAATACAGTTGACTGCAAGGTCCAAGCCAACATACGGCTCACCTGCTGTAACAGTGAGATGGATGGTGGAGGCGCCGGTCTGGCTTGTAAGTGTTTAGTGAGCTGTAGTCTTACCGGTAATATAGTTGACTGCAAGGTCCAAGCCAACATACGGCTCACCTGCTGTAACAGTGAGATGGATGGTGGAGGTGCCGGTCTGGCTTGCAAGTGTTCAGTGAGCTGTAGTCTTACCGGTAATACAGTTGACTGCAAGGTCCAAGCCAACATACGGCCCACATGCTGTAAACCTACCCATCTTATATCGTATGACGAAACCCAGAAAATGGTGAACAATAACATATATATGCAAGCAAAAAACAAACAATATATTATATATTAATCTTTTGTTTTTTGTTTGTTAACATATATCCGCGAGAATATGAGTACAAACATATGTAGGCCTATATATATTAAAAGCAAGTGCCTTATTGAGTGACTGTGTGACTGACAACTGACTCATCAACACTTAGCTCAAACTAGAACTGTTAAACCTAGGAACGTGAAATTTGGTAGGTACGTTGCTCTTAAGATGAAAGAATTTTTGGAATTTTTGCCCCTAAGAGGGTGAATTAAGAATACCTATATCTTATCAAATGAAGATGTAACAATCGTGTAAAATGGTACTTAGGCTCTCCATTAAAAATAAGGCAACATATGTTTTACCGTTTGCCGAAAATCCATTGATAACGTGGTTGCATTTTTTATGAGGATACCGATGTCTAAAAACTTAAGATGGAAGATGTGTCTAATGTGACAATTATGATTTATATTCATCTTTAAAAATAAGAAAAACGTATTTTATCATTTACCGAAAATGCAGTTAATAGGGTGAAAACTGGAATGAATTTATATGAACTTATTTTAAAGCCGAACATGTTACAGACGTAAAAATAGATAACTATATTCTCCTTAAAAGTTAAATAAACAAGTGTTTTACCAATTTACTAAACTCGAGTGGACGGGGGTGAAAAGAAGTGGTGAATTTTGTTATGAGGACATCGATATCTCATAAACCGATGATGTTACACACTTGAAAATTCAAAATTGGTGGTTAGATTCTTCTTAAAACATCTTAGATGCTACAACCAGGGCAATATTAAAGGAGGGTTGGAGGGCTTGAGTCAGAACATACCTTGCTCGTCCTAATTTCAACATCTACCTTTTTTAGATGTATTTGAATTTATTTTTAAATAAATAAAGAAATCGTCTTTCACCATTTTCTAAAAACCCTTTTAAGGGTGATGAAAATAAGTGGTTAAGTTGAGGGGGTAAATTTTGTACCTCATAAACCAAAGATGTTCGAAACGTTAAAATTGGTACATAGGATCTTTTTTGAAAATAAATAAACATGTATTTTGTAAGTTTTCGAAAAACCAGTGGTGAAAAAAGGGGGGTGTTTTTTCAAATGAGGATATAATTATAAGTCCAAAACCGAAGATGTTACAGACGCGAAAATTTATTTTTAAATTCACCTTGAAAAACAAAGAAACATGTTTTACCATTTTCCGAAAATCAAGTGAAGGGGTAGAAAGTGAGGGGGGATTTTTTTAAAGATGCTCGCGTTTTTTTAAACCGCGGACAGAAAATGTAACATACGTAAAAATTGTTTTGAAGATATTCCTCAAAAAATAAAGAAACACTTATTTTACTTTTTTTTGCAAATCTATATAAGTGGATGAAAACAGCCGATTTTTTAAAACACAAAAACTGGAGATGTTACGGTCGTGAAATTTTGTATTTATTCTCCTTGAAAAATACATAAACGATTGATTTACTATTTTTCGAAAATCTGGTTAACGGGGGTGTAAAGGGGGGTGAATTATTTTATGAGCAAATATACAGATGTTTCAGGCTTGAGAATTGGTACTTAGATTCTTCTTTAAGAATAAATGAACATGTGTTTACCATTTTTCTGAAGACGGGGGTTAAAACGAGGGGGTGAATTATTTATTTCATAAACTAAAAATGTTATGGCTTCAAACTCGAAAATTAGATTTCACTTTTCGAATAAAACATGGAAAGTGTTACCATTTTCTGAAAGCTCAGTTGAGGGGGGTGAAAACTTGGCAGTGAATTTTATTCTGAATACAGGTAAACCTAAAAAAAAAGAAGACATCACAGACGTTAACATTGTTCTCTTTTAAAAATATAGAAACATGTGTTTTACCGTTTACCGGAAATCACATTAAGCGATGTTAAAGGGGCGAGGGGGATTTTTTTTATCTCAACAACCGTTACTGACTCGATTATTGGTATTAAGATTAATAAAGAAACACGTGCACGTTTTACAAATTTGTGTACCGCAATAAATTGTACAAAATCCACGTGAGCGAAGCCACGGCGGGCAAGTCATCATATCTGTCTCAACATGTATGTTACACTCTTATACATGTTTAGACGTATATTTGCGTCGTATTTTTTCAAGGGTCGTTTTTATGTATTAATTAGTTTCCGCAACAAAAAAAACACGTTTCTCGTTTATCGTTTATGTTAAATATATTGTTTATTAACGTTGGGTTTATAGGTTTAGGTTATGTTAGGTTGGGTAAGGCTATAAATGTAGACCTAATAATAATGATAATGAAAATGGTAGTCAGAATTTAAGCTGTGGTATGATTTTTCTGTTGAGAAACCTATTGTGATCCTGAACAATTCGATATCTTGCTGTGCTAAAGATTATGTTTTAATTACAGAACGTGAAGGCTTATTGACCATTTGTGAGTTAAGTGTTGAAATAGCATCACATGGATTATGAAAATAGTGCAGAAATTTCATTACGAGAGTAGCAGCACTCAGCAGGCATCAGACATCGTTAGCCCCCATAAATAAATAGCCATAAATCACAGAACACAGCCGTTTATTAATTTACCGTAACGCCAACTACATATTTTTGAAATGAAGACGTTAAATGTGTAATAGCCTGGCAAGCTAATATTTCTTGTACGATGTTATGTCAGTGAAGCTTCCAACGTTTTGACAGTTTTAGCATCTGTGTGTGCCAGAAGGTCAAGGAGGTTGAGAGGAAAGAGGGGCGTTCCGACGTCGCCAGCGAACCATAGACCACCTCGGTGACTGTCCGGACGGTAACTGGACACCATGCGGCGAGCCGTGACCGAGTGGGGGAGGCGAGAATATTGTTTCGTGTTTTATGGACGGTAAATATTTTATAACGCAGTAAAATCGCAAATACCAGGAAGTTTTGCAAATACGTAGTTAACTATTTCTGTGGATGCTTTCAATTCAGTATATTATTATAACATAATTTATGTAATTACTAATTACAAGTTCTCATTATGATAGTATTTAGTAGTGTTTCTCTTAAATTGCAATCGACTGTCTACTTCCATTTTATAGTTCAATTACTTTAACAACCCATTTGAAAATTAATTTCCACGAGAAAAAATGTAACATACAAGTTGCACACAAACATTCAATAACACTATGTCGGACATGCTCTGGGCTACGAACGTTTCTGTGTAAACCTACATACAAGTTGCACACAAACATTCAATAACACTATGTCGGACATGCTCTGGGCTACGAACGTTTCTGTGTTAACCTACATACAAGTTGCACACAAACATTCAATAACACTATGTCGGACATGCTCTGGGCTACGAACGTTTCTGTGTAAACCTACATACAAGTTGCACACAAACATTCAATAACACTATGTCGGACATGCTCTGGGCTACGAACGTTTCTGTGTAAACCTACATACAAGTTGCACACAAACATTCAATAACACTATGTCGGACATGCTCTGGGCTACGAACGTTTCTGTGTTAACCTACATACAAGTTGCACACAAACATTCAATAACACTATGTCGGACATGCTCTGGGCTACGAACGTTTCTGTGTTAACCTACATACAAGTTGCACACAAACATTCAATAACACTATGTCGGACATGCTCTGGGCTACGAACGTTTCTGTGTTAACCTACATACAAGTTGCACACAAACATTCAATAACACTATGTCGGACATGCTTTGGGCTACATACAAGTTGCACACAAACATTCAATAACACTATGTCGGACATGCTCTGGGCTACATACAAGTTGCACACAAACATTCAATAACACTATGTCGGACATGCTCTGGGTTACGACATGCAATAACACTATGTCGGACATGCTCTGGGCTACATACAAGTTGCACACAAACATTCAATAACACTATGTCGGACATGCTCTGGGCTACGACATTCAATAACACTATGTTGGACATGCTCTGGGCTACGACATGCAATAACACTATGTCGGACATGCTCTGGGCTACGACATTCAATAACACTATGTCGGACATGCTCTGGGCTACGACATGCAATAACACTATGTCGGACATGCCCTGGGCTACGACATTCAATAACACTATGTCGGACATGCGCTGGGCTACGACATGCAATAACACTATGTCGGACATGCTCTGGGCTACGACATGCAATAACACTATGTCGGACATGCTCTGGGCTACGACATGCAATAACACTATGTCGGACATGCTCTGGGCTACGACATGCAATAACACTATGTCGGACATGCTCTGGGCTACGACATGCAATAACACTATGTCGGACATGCTCTGGGCAACGACATTAAATAACACATGTCGGACATGCTCTGGGCTACGACATGCAATAACACTATGTCGGACATGCTCTGGGCTACGACATGCAATAACACTATGTCGGACATGCTCTGGGCTACGACATGCAATAACACATGTCGTACATGCTCTGGGCTACGACATGCAATAACACTATGTCGGACATGCTCTGGGCTATGACATGCAATAACACTATGTCGGACATGCTCTGGGCTACGACATGCAATAACACTATGTCGGACATGCTCTGGGCTACGACATGCAATAACACTATGTCGGACATGCTCTGGGCTACGACATGCAATAACACTATGTCGGACATGCTCTGGGCTACGACATTCAATAACACTATGTCGGACATGCTCTGGACTACGACATGCAATAACACTATGTCGGACATGCTCTGGGCTACGACATGCAATAACACTATGTCGGACATGCTCTGGGCTACGACATTCAATAACACTATGTCGGACATGCTCTGGGCTACGACATGCAATAACACTATGTCGGACATGCTCTGGGCTACGACATGCAATAACACATGTCGTACATGCTCTGGGCTACGACATGCAATAACACTATGTCGGACATGCTCTGGGCTACGACATTCAATAACACTATGTCGGACATGCTCTGGGCTACGACATGCAATAACACTATGTCGGACATGCTCTGGGCTACGACATGCAATAACACTATGTCGGACATGCTCTGGGCTACGACATTCAATAACACTATGTCGGACATGCTCTGGACTACGACATGCAATAACACTATGTCGGACATGCTCTGGGCTACGACATGCAATAACACTATGTCGGACATGCTCTGGGCTACGACATTCAATAACACTATGTCGGACATGCTCTGGGCTACGACATGCAATAACACTATGTCGGACATGCTCTGGGCTATGTCGGACATGCTCTGGGCTGGTAGCTAAAATTGCTTTAAAATGCTTTCAAAATTGTCAAAACCTAAACCAAGATAAGTCATTACGTAGAGAATGAATGATTTTAATACTCATGCTTATGTATGTTTCTCTGTTCCAATAAATATAACCGTTTTTCAAAATAAATCGTTTAAGTGTTCTTACCTTACGCAATCAAATAAGTTAATTTGAAAAACGGAAATATTTATTGGAACGGTGAACCATTGATAACAAAGAACATTCACTTCTCTATGGAATGACATATTTTGGTTTATATTTTGACAATTTGAAGCATTTTAGAGCAATCTAAACCGATATAACTCGCGAGTTGTACAGAGTAGGTCAACATATAAACACGTTCGTAGAACTAATACAAAAGCTTTTTTACGGTTAGTTTTATATATCTAGGACTTAGTAAGTACCAAAGGTTGTGTATAAGACAATATCTGGTTCTGGTTCCCACTGTGTGAGTGCTACTTGTTATGCTAATTTAGTAATGCAATATTAAATTTCCCAAATATTCTATAATAATGTTTGAGAGCTGTAACTAAAATCAGACTACGTTTTGTTTTTCAGTTTCTAGGTTTTAACATTAATTGGATGGTTTTTATTTGGTAACGATATTAATTATTGATTTAAACACATACTTTAGAGATATAGACAAATAATTACAATTGCAAGGATAGGTAAACCTAAAAAGAAAGTGAAAAGCTGGTGATGTTTGCATGACTTTGAATTTCGTATGTTTGTATTTCCTTATGGCTTCATATTCAATGTATACCATGCATTCCTTAGGAACCTCAAACAGGCTAATAAACCTGTACCTTCATCTGCATATTGTGAGTATATAAGAATAACGTCGTTACTCGTTAGTATAACTGACCAATGAATAATTGAATATGTACTAGCAAACGTATTTTGGTAATGTGAAATTCGCTCCTGTAAATTGTGGGTAATTGTGGGAAAGTAACTATAATAAAATCAGTACATTGTTGGTACTTGAAGTAAAGGTATTACAAAACGTTTTATTAATGTGGTCTAGGAATGGGCAAACATTGATTTTATCGATTGGTATTGGAATATATTCACGTTGTCGATATGAATTTAAGAATCAAAAGTATCGCAATTTGAGAATGATTTGGGCGTCTCAGACCTTTTGTTACCAGAATAACGCTGAGAACTTGCGAATTAGGCCTACAGAAAATCTCTCTTGCCAATATGTAAAGGGAAAACACATTTTCAATGGAATTTTGAATTTTTGCTTACAAAATCTTAATTTTGTTTTTGATTTTGATTCGACATTATCGATCGATAGCGATAATTGTCCTTCGATTATTGATGCCCATCTCTAATGTGGTCATCGTCAACATGTTTTATTCAAAGATTTTTATAAATATTATTATCGATTTGGATATTTTTAAACAGTTAATAATGTATAATAAATATATTCAGAGTATCTGATTTTGATACTTGAACATTTAGTGGGCATGAACGAGAATGAGAAGTGACTAGTGAGGTATAGGAAAAAATTGAAAAAGTGAGCAAGGCCGTGATGGATGATCAAATATATGCGAAGTCCTCGTTACGGGCGTCGGTCACACGAGGAGGGATCTACCTCGACCAGTAGAAGAGGGATATTTTTTTTTTTTTTTTTTAATTTATTTATTTATTTAAGGGTTTCTATAGGCCTAAAGCATTACAATTTGTATGATATTATTTTAAATATTTACAGGTAAAATGCTTGATGCCCTACTATGACTAAGCTAAATATATAACTATTATCTAAAAACTATGCTAAAGTACAATATCAAATAATACACATTTCAATATAGGAACATAATACCTAATATTATGCAAACAAACATACAAAACATACAACATGTTTAGAATTATTGAATACAATTTGTTAGTAGTAATAAAATAATAGAATAAGATGATAAAGACTCACTAAAATAACATGCTAGGGCTAGGCTATACTACCGTATATTTCTCACTCTACTATACTGTAACACGTTCAGCAGCTTCATCTTCAATATTTATTCCTAATACTGTAAAGTTAACTTCGATACAAAGCATGAATACAATTTCCTTTCTTTGTTTCTTTGTTAGGTTACGTAACAATTGAAGACAGAACAAGAAAATATAGAATATAATCAAAACACAATGCAGCATGCTAAACGGTGATTTACCACAGATTCAAGTTGATGTTTTAAATGTAAGCTAATAGTAATTTCTATAACATTTAAACACAAAATATACAACAAGAAGTAAGAATCGTGCATAACTTGATATATAACTAATATCCCCGGTCTATGTTTTGCGTGATAACCGTTTGGCATATCTCCCAACCTGTCCACACACTTCACGACGTAGGAACTGAAGGCAATCAGCGTGAGGCCAACACTAAACACCATAGTTGATGTTTGAATAGCACGCCACGTTTTATTGTGATGATGGCCCGCTGAGCACAGGCTACATCTCCATCGCCGCAAGAGGGGGTTTATGGAATGAGGGCTCGATATTATTTACCCACTTTTGGCTGGAGAAGATCTCGATAATAAACCTGCTACTTCTTCTTGGGGACAGGAAATAGCCACCAGTCATGCATTGCTCGTTAATTGGCCCGCCAAATCTCTACAAACATATAGTACATACTATTCTTTCGAATAATCACATTTATATAATCAACATTCATTTCATTTAGAATAAGAATATGCAAATGAGTACATTTATTTAGGGTTCACTTGAAGCTATTCCTATTAAGGTATTTGGTTCGCTCATTTACGTTAAATGGTGATGATGGTATTTCGGTTTCACGTCTCATATGTCGGCAGCTATGCTAATCCAGACAGCGAGTGAGTGATTATAAAGACTACACAACGACACAACGACACATGACACCCATGCTCAAGCCAGGATTCGAACCTCAAACGCAGGGTTCCTTGGACGTAGATAGACATGACACGCGTACATGAGATGAGCAAGTACTTGAAAAAGCAAATGAGGAAAAGAGGTTAAATACGATCTTTTATAAGTTAAGACACATTTTATTTGAAGATAAAACAAATAAAAGAGATTGGAACATTTGCAAGAGATAATGCAGGATGTAAGGTTTTATGGGTGCACAGAAAGGGTAATACTGACAGGAAATAGCAAAGGAAGATCAGTGTTGCAAACCTATTTTTAACATAACAAAATACAAACATGTAGACCGAGTTTATAAGCAACAATACATCTGCGCAACCCTTGAACACAATGTGGCGACACTTCATCGATGGCAAAGTGCGTGACAATGAAATACAAATTTTCTTTTGAAATAGCAAAAACTGAAATATCCACATTCCTGATTATAAGATATAAATGTTAGGAATTAGTTGTCACTTTATAATCGTTCGTGATTTTGTTGTAATATGTTTGGAACTCAGTTACTGCCACGAAACTAATTTATTTGACGATGATTCTGGAATAACTGGCAATGGTATAGCAAAATAATGTTACGTTGGCATTGATTACAAACAAATAGGCATTCACGTATACGTCACTGCGCGTACCCTCGTCAGACAACGCATGTCGTAAAACTATTCAAATCTTTGTTTTGACAGATAAATCCTTGCGTGTCGGTTACACCGAATTCACGGTGACTGTTTTTGGTGTGATTTGCTCTTGAATAGCCCGAAACAAACAGGGTAACTATTTTTACCGCCGGACAGGGAAGGAGTAACAACTGAACAAAGAGTGGACAAGATTTCACGACTTTCGCTTTTGAAAAGATGTTCGTTTGGAAACACGAGGCACATTGCTCGCTATCCATCTCGCAGTTTATGGCTACAGAGTAGTGTGCTAAGAATGAGATCGGGATGCTGTAAAAGCGAAAGTGTCCGGCTTTGAAACTGTCTGAAGATTTAGGAGTATTGCTCTGTAATATAAGTTGGCGTACAATAGTTTACGGTATCTCGGGAAAAAATGAACGCAGGTTGGGCGTACGAGATGACAAGATGGTTCGGATTGCATCCCTTTATGTTCCAGCCTCTGTGGTTCTACCACTGTTCTATAGCTCAACCGAAACAGCTCGCACAGAGTAGCACGTCTGGATTCTTTTACTAAAAAAGTATTACTTTGGAGAATCTTTCACGGTTCTGATTTGGCTGGAAAGTAGGAATGTCAACTGGTTAAAATGTAAACAACAATGGTGTATGTTGTCAACGTCAACCAATACCAACTAATATTATAATATTCATATCAATGAACAACCCATGATAAATTGGTTTTTTAGAAGTAGACCATTAATTTAGTACTAATTCCGAGTAAATACTTTGTCAACTTATCCTCTATCCAACAAATTAATGAATCAATTAACCAAAGGTACCGTTCACATAGACCAACTACTTTAAGATACATTTAAACCATTTATATTTTTTAATTTAGAAGTAAAAGATACCAGACTATTGGAGAGTTGCCAGACCAACATTTAGTTACATTAGATTTACATTAGATTTAGAGGTAAGATGGAAGAGCGAACTATGTTCGAATCTCGCCTATTTGTAAATGAGTTGTAATTGCTTTTTTACAAATAAAGATGATATTATTATTATTTAGAACACAAACAACTGGGAGAAGATCACAAGGAACAATTATTATTATTATTTATATCAAATTGGAATGACACAATACATAACATAACTTAACGTTACATAACATAACATAACTTAACGTTACATAACATAACATAACACAACATAACATAACATAACATAACTTAACATAACATAACAAACCATAACATAACATAACGTACAGCATCAGACAGAACAAGATTATATGATCGCCAGTGATGAGTATAGGGCAAGCCCCATAGATGTGGCATAAGATGTGTACAATTACAATGTAGTAAATAAAAAGGGACAAGGGTTTGAAACAGCATTTCATAGGTTGTACGTACGTCACATCTGTGAGCGTGGCGGCCACATTTGTGACCAAACTTTGACGATGCCATGGAGCCTGTTGAGGTAGAACACAGAAATGTTCAGCTCTTTGAAATCCAGGTCTTTGAAATGAAATCGGTACGTGTGTTAATTTGTGTTTTTTTGTGATACTTATGTTTAGCTTTTCAATTATAAATTATGGTTATTTAGTAAATTTGAGTAATATTCACCAATCATCTAGGATAGGTCTCTGTATCAATTATTGTGTCACAATCATGGCCGCTGTGACGTCACGTGGGGACTATGATTTAGCGAATTGGAACATCTAAAAACAACGCTGCAGTTCACATACTCATAAGAAATCAATCTATTCCACTTCTTATTTGCAATTCCCATGATGCACCTGATGATGAACGAATCAGAACGCAGAAGAGCCAAAAGAGCAGGCCTACGACGGAAAGCAAAACACAAACAGTGGCACTGGATATGCTGTTGCTGATATAGTTAATGAAAGTAAGTTTGACGAATGAAATAAGTAACCAGACGGCTCTTGTGAGCAAGTTGGTTGTTATTTGTATAGAGGTGCACCTATAAAGGCAGTAGAGGTGGCGAGGTTTGTATAGAGATGCACCTAAATAGGCAGTAGAGGTGGTGAGGTTTGTATAGAGGTGCATCTATAGGCAGTAGAGGTGGCGAGGTTTGTATAGAGGTGCACCTATATAGGCAGTAGAGGTGGCGAGGTTTGTATAGAGATGCACCTATATAGGCAGTAGAGGTGGTGAGGTTTGTATAGAGGTGCATCTATAGGCAGTAGAGGTGGCGAGGTTTGTATAGAGGTGCACCTATAGGCAGTAGAGGTGGCGAGGTTTGTATAGAGGTGCACCTATATAGGCAGTAGAGGTGGCGAGGTTTGTATAGAGGTGCACCTATATAGGCAGTAGAGGTGGCGAGGTTTGTACAGAGGTGCACTTATAGGCAGTAGAGATGGTGAGGTTTGTATAGAGGTGCACTTATAGGCAGTAGAGGTGGCGAGGTTTGTATAGAGGTGCACTTATAGGCAGTAGAGGTGGCGAGGTTTGTATAGAGATGCACCTATAGGCAGTAGAGGTGGCGAGGTTTGTAAAGAGGTGCACTTATAGGCAGTAGAGGTGGCGAGGTTTGTATAGAGATGCACCTATATAGGCAGTAGAGGTGGCGAGGTTTGTAAAGAGGTGCACTTATAGGCAGTAGAGGTGGCGAGGTTTGTATAGAGGTGCACTTATAGGCAGTAGAGGTGGTGAGGTTTGTATAGAGGTGCACTTATAGGCAGTAGAGGTGGTGAGGTTTGTATAGAGGTGCACTTATAGGCAGTAGAGGTGGCGAGGTTGGTATAGAGGTGCACTTATAGGCAGTAGAGGTGGCGAGGTTTGTATAGAGGTGCACTAATAGGCAGTAGAGGTGGCGAGGTGCACTTATAGGCAGTAGAGGTGGCGAGGTTTGTATAGAGGTGCACTTATAGGCAGTAGAGGTGGTGAGGTTTGTATAGAGGTGCACTTATAGGCAGTAGAGGTGCGAGGTTTGTATAGAGATGCACCTATAGGCAGTAGAGGTGGCGAGGTTTGTATAGAGGTGCACCTATAGGCAGTAGAGGTGGCGAGGTTTGTATAGAGGTGCACTTATAGGCAGTAGAGGTGGCGAGGTTTGTATAGAGGTGCACCTATAGGCAGTAGAGGTGGCAAGGTGCACTTATAGGCAGTAGAGGTGGCGAGGTTTGTATAGAGGTGCACTTATAGGCAGTAGAGGTGGTGAGGTTTGTATAGAGGTGCACTTATAGGCAGTAGAGGTGGCGAGGTTTGTATAGAGATGCACCTATAGGCAGTAGAGGTGGCGAGGTTTGTATAGAGATGCACCTATAGGCAGTAGAGGTGGCAAGGTGCACCTATAGGCAGTAGAGGTGGCGAGGTGCACCTATAGGCAGTAGAGGTGGCGAGGTGCACCTATAGGCAGTAGAGGTGGCGAGGTGCACCTATAGGCAGTAGAGGTGGCAAGGTGCACCTATAGGCAGTAGAGGTGGCGAGGTTTGTATAGAGGTGCACCTATAGGCAGTAGAGGTGGCGAGGTTTGTATAGAGGTGCACCTATAGGCAGTAGAGGTGGCGAGGTTTGTATAGAGGTGCACTTATAGGCAGTAGAGGTGGCGAGGTGCACCTATAGGCAGTAGAGGTGGCGAGGTTTGTATAGAGGTGCACCTATAGGCAGTAGAGGTGGCGAGGTTTGTATAGAGGTGCACTTATAGACAGTAGAGGTGGCAAGGTTTGTATAGAGGTGCACCTATAGGCAGTAGAGGTGGCGAGGTTTGTATAGAGGTGCACTTATAGGCAGAAGAGGTGGCGAGGTGCACCTATAGGCAGTAGAGGTGGCGAGGTTTGTATAGAGGTGCACCTATATGCAGTAGAGGTGGCGAGGTTTGTATAGAGGTGCACCTATAGGCAGTAGAGGTGGCGAGGTTTGTATAGAGGTGCACCTATATAGGCAGTAGAGGTGGCGAGGTTTGTATAGAGGTGCACTTATAGGCAGTAGAGGTGGCGAGGTTTGTATAGAGGTGCACCTATAGGCAGTAGAGGTGGCGAGGTTTGTATAGAGGTGCACCTATATGCAGTAGAGGTGGCGAGGTTTGTAAAGAGGTGCACCTATAGGCAGTAGAGGTGTCGACGTTTGTATAGAGGTGCACTTATAGGCAGTAGAGGTGGCGAGGTTTGTATAGAGGTGCACCTATAGGCAGTAGAGGTGGCGAGGTTTGTATAGAGGTGCACTTATAGGCAGTAGAGGTGACGAGGTGCACCTATAGGCAGTAGAGGTGGCGAGGTTTGTATAGAGGTGCACCTATAGGCAGTAGAGGTGGCGAGGTTTGTATAGAGGTGCACCTTTAGGCAGTAGAGGTGGCGAGGTTTGTATAGAGGTGCACTTATAGGCAGTAGAGGTGGCGAGGTTTGTATAGAGGTGCACCTATATAGGCAGTAGAGGTGGCGAGGTTTGTATAGAGGTGCACCTATAGGCAGTAGAGGTGGCGAGGTTTGTATAGAGGTGCACTTATAGGCAGTAGAGGTGGCGAGGTGCACCTATAGGCAGTAGAGGTGGCGAGGTTTGTATAGAGGTGCACCTATAGGCAGTAGAGGTGGCGAGGTTTGTATAGAGGTGCACTTATAGGCAGTAGAGGTGGCGAGGTTTGTATAGAGGTGCACTTATAGGCAGTAGAGGTGGCGAGGTTTGTATAGAGGTGCACCTATAGGCAGTACAGGTGTCGAGGTTTGTATAGAGGTGCACCTATAGGCAGTAGAGGTGGCGAGGTTTGTATAGAGGTGCACTTATAGGCAGTAGAGGTGGCGAGGTTTGTATAGAGGTGCACTTATAGGCAGTAGAGGTGGCGAGGTTTGTATAGAGGTGCACCTATAGGCAGTAGAGGTGGCGAGGTTTGTATAGAGGTGCACTTATAGGCAGTAGAGGTGGCGAGGTTTGTATAGAGGTGCACTTATAGGCAGTAGAGGTGGTGAGGTTTGTATAGAGGTGCACTTATAGGCAGTAGAGGTGGCGAGGTTTGTATAGACGTGCACCTATAGGCAGTAGAGGTGGCGAGGTTTGTATAGAGGTGCACTTATAGGCAGTAGAGGTGGCGAGGTTTGTATAGACGTGCACCTATAGGCAGTAGAGGTGGCGAGGTTTGTATAGAGGTGCACTTATAGGCAGTAGAGGTGGTGAGGTTTGTATAGAGGTGCACTTATAGGCAGTAGAGGTGGCGAGGTTTGTATAGAGGTGCACCTATAGGCAGTAGAGGTGGTGAGGTTTGTATAGAGGTGCACTTATAGGCAGTAGAGGTGGCGAGGTTTGTATAGAGGTGCACTTATAGGCAGTAGAGGTGGCGAGGTTTGTATAGAGGTGCACCTATAGGCAGTAGAGGTGGCGAGGTTTGTATAGAGGTGCACCTATAGGCAGTAGAGGTGGCGAGGTTTGTATAGAGGTGCACCTATAGGCAGTAGAGGTGGTGAGGTTTGTATAGAGGTGCACTTATAGGCAGTAGAGGTGGCGAGGTTTGTATAGAGGTGCACTTATAGGCAGTAGAGGTGGCGAGGTTTGTATAGAGGTGCACCTATAGGCAGTAGAGGTGGCGAGGTTTGTATAGAGGTGCACCTATAGGCAGTAGAGGTGGTGAGGTTTGTATAGAGGTGCACTTATAGGCAGTAGAGGTGGCGAGGTTTGTATAGAGGTGCACCTATAGGCAGTAGAGGTGTCGACGTTTGTATAGAGGTGCACTTATAGGCAGTAGAGGTGGCGAGGTTTGTATAGAGGTGCACCTATATAGGCAGTAGAGGTGGCGAGGTTTGTATAGAGGTGCACCTATAGGCAGTAGAGGTGGCGAGGTTTGTATAGAGGTGCACCTATAGGCAGTTTCTACCCACCCAAGAAGGAAGCTGAGCTGTGGACCTGCGTCACTCCCGACTCAGTTTTATCTTTTTACGATTCCCGAGCATTAAAAAAGTGTTTAAACAGCTATATAACCCATAACTCTATGCGCCCTATTGCAAACTAGAATAACAACTAACACAAATCACTCGCGCCTTATAAAGCTGTCAGATTGCATTTCCTTTTGCCATACTTGTTAGGATGGAGATCTTCCGCTACCAGCGAACACACAGCAAACAATAGAGCCTAGTGTTCTTACCCAACACCTCTAGGAACGTAGCGCACGCAATGAACACATCATTGCACATTACGCTTTAACCACCATTTTGTTAAACAATTGCCAAAGATTCAATAATCTTTGCAATTTCTTTACTTCCAGTGTTGCATTTAAAGGGAAATCTAAAATTGTACTACGTGTGTTCTCAAGTACATACCCATGACCTGCAAATTGGTGAATTTAATGATTGCCTAGTCTTAGATCGCGTTTTTATTCATGTAGGCCTAACGTACGCAAATTGCACGAATTTGAGAATTACATGCCGTACGTGATGATGGCCGCTATGTATTGGATTGGAACTGCAATATGGCCGCCAACAATGTCCGTGAGTGACGTCACGTGAATACAAAGAATACATTATGATTGGTTTAGCCCATGATCCTGCACACATTTGGCTAAGGCTAGTAACTATAGTGATGGCCCGCCAGCGCACACACATGGCAATAACTAAGAATTAACAGGATAACACTAGACTCCAGACTAGAAATGGATAACGAAACGAATTGAATGGACCTTTTTCAGAATTGATCTAGGACCCTTAAATAGAGCTAATCACGACCCCCTAGATCTTCAATGATAAAAATGCACAACCTTGAAAAATGCACCTTAACCAACGACCGATAACACAGATAATAATAATAATAATGATAATAATAATAATAATAATAGTAAAAATTATAATAATAATAATAATAATAATAATAATAATAATAATAATAATAATAATAATAATAATAATAATAATAATAATAATAATAATAATAATAATAATAATAATAATAATAATAATAATAATAATAATAATAATAATAATAATAATAATAATAATAATAATAATAATAATAATAAAAGAACCTTTATGTTCAGTTAGGCCATTTTTCTGCTTAACCAAACGTATTTTGTTACAATTTGAACATAATCGTGTTTACAATAATTTAATAAATATTTCTAAAACTAGAATTAGCACTAAGTACACTAATTAAACAGTTTTGAAAATAATGAAACAAATAAATAAACGGTTACAGATAAAATATAACACAATAAAATTTGTGGTTATTTGATTGTTGTAGCACGACAAATAAGTGTTAGTTATATAGTTATTTGTAGTTGTAGCCTAAATCATATTGGTTTTAGAAATACGACGTCCTACATTCTGATTGGCTGAGCTACCAGTTACAGCCAGCCCCATAGATAGTGCTAGTGCTAGTGCTAGTCATTAGCCTATAGTCTCAATCCGTGAGTACACTGGTGCAGTTGGCCGAGGTCGATTAGGCGTCGGTCTAGGCTAGTAAACCGGGGTCTCTGCGTTGCAGGCTCGAATCCTGGCTTGGGCATGGATGTCATGTGGCTTTTATCATCCTCATAATCACCAACTCATCGTCCCGATTAACCTCGTTTCAAAAATATAGGACGTAAAACCCCAAATACCGTCACCATCAATCCGTGAACACACGGTTATAAAGCAAAAGCCGTATCCACATCGGTCTCGCTATAGCTCCAGCAATAGAGTTCGCCCAAGAGGCGAAACATCGAAGGGTCTTAGTTTCGATTTGGATGGGTTTAGGGTTGTTTACTCTTCATTGAAGATGAGTGTACTGAACAGGATATTATTAATTAAATGTAAGTTTACCATCAGCATCCAAACTTGTTCGAAACAAAACATAAAAATCACCGGAAAACGAACGTAAAAAGGACACGTTACAAGGGCTACTGTTGCATTTAAAACAAGAAAGCAGAAGAAAAAGAACGCTTTTTGAACTTCAGATAAAGACAACACGCACTGGCGGTTAAAAACACAGTGTTGAGTCTTGACATGGTGAGAATGGCCCGGGCTAGACGAACCCATCACGAGCTCATCCCAAGCTTTTTCGTGTAGCTCGTCAGGTCAAACATTTGGTGTTGACGCGTGTATACACCAAATAACATCCAACTTATGAAATTAGTCGCAGTAAACAACTAATTTCCTAATAGATCTTAGATAGATAGGCCTTCAGGTGGATGTAGAAACCTAATTTGCCATCTGCGAATGAGTGAGCCAGATGAACATTTTTAAAACTTTGACTATAGTTGAAATCGATTCAAGTTTGTATACATTGCTATTGCACGACTACTGCTCGTAGTTTTTGTGATGTAGGTAAAAATGTATACACTTTATAAGCTACAGTACATACATTATACAGTTATTTGCTTTTCTAATGTGTGTTGCACATTTACTTCACCTCTTTATATATAGCGATGTTTTAAAATAAATTAATCCATACATTTTATTCATTGGTCATAAGAAAATCGTAAATAATATGTTAATGTAAGACATGCATTTTATTGTTTTAATATATATTTTAACGATCTATAACATATGTATTTCATGAGCTCAAAGTTTGTAAGTGCATTCAATGTTGCAGTGAAGTAAATAGGTACAATTTATCACAGACTTAAGAGTCAAAAGTATGATATTATACTTTACCGAATACTGATTATTTCAAAACAAGACTATATTTCTACAAAATATTTCTTTCAACACTCGCGCTCTCAATGGCACTCTGAGTCTGAACGTATGTAAGTGGACTTTTTAGAATACAATAGTGCTTTTGTTTTGTACTGTCAATTATATAATTAAAGTAACACACTTCAAAAGTAGTATTGGCTCAATTCCCAGTAGAAGCAAACTAATATTTAAATATTTTCGAGCCCAAAGAGAAATGTGTCGTTTTGAAACTTTTAAAACTAGACTAGACTAAACTTTTTAAATACTTGGTTATTGACATGGCTGTTTCGTTCGCTAATAATAACTTTGCCGAGCACGTGGTGTATAGCTTGTAGTATTAGGAATAGGATGCCATAGCTCATAATCGAGAGTGTGACGACATTTCGCATATGAAATTGAAATTTCTCATGATAGGTCTGTCTACGTTTAAAAACACCTGTTATTAATTCTAATAAAAATCGTTGTTTGGTATATGATAATGCCCGTCTGAGCCTGGGGTAGAATAGGCCCAGAGTGGCTCTACGAAAGAAGACCTGTCCCTTTCCCCCCACTATCCCTCTGAAGATGTGTCGTCCCACTTGCATGGCCGTGCCGTTTCTTGCTGGACTCCCTTATGAGGACCCCCGCGATGCTTAATGGATCTGATTCGGACATGTGGTGGTTTGTCGTCTTCATCTTCATATTTCACCCACTCATCGTTTCGATTAGCTGAGTTGAAAAAATATGGGATGTATAATAACCAAATATTATCATCATATATGATAATACCGAAGTTGAGTGTACAACTTGTTTTAAGACTGTTGCAAAGATGGAATAAGGCTGTAACTTTATTGGATTATAATTTGCGATCGATATTTCAAAACTGAGTTATTGAAAACCAGTGTTGCAATAATTGCACGCTACACAAACGTACGCTATAAAGTGTGGTGTAACTGTATCGATTGAACAACTAACGAGAAAGTCAACTTGCTTTGTAAGAACATTAAAAATTAATAACCCTGTATGTGTTGTCCAAGTGTTTCCCGTGGCTTAAACTAACAATATTATATTGTGTGCAAGATGCAGTCGAGATAAACACCTGTATATGTAATTTATACGTACACCGCATTGCAATAAAATAATATGTGCTTTTATCTCAATCATAATAACTTGTCTTGCTTCAGGTTGGAATTTGAGTTTTAGATTTAATGCCACCCGCAGTTTTATCTTAACATGCTATAACTTATTTATATCTTCATCTACATTTTAACTTTCCTTTATCCATTTTATTAGGCCGCATTGGTTTTTTTACCAAAATAAATTGGTTCGACATTTTCTACCCCCCACAGAATGTTCAGCAAGAACAGTAGACGCTTTCAGTTAAAATTATACACCTAAAACTCCGGGAGTTCTAATATCTTACAAAAAACATGTATAACAACGATATGGTGAGAAACTTGCTGTCAGCACACGAAAACATCTGGTTTAGCTCTTAAAACATCTCGGAATATTAACATATTTCAAAGTTAATAGTTTCATGATAAAATTTAAAATAATTTATCCGTACCCCTTTTAAAATGATTCTTTGCGTGCTCATGTGCTTATGATTCATAGTGCGTTTGTTAATAAATCCTTGTTCTTTGTAGCAATGAACGATTTAAAGTGTCAAATAGTTCAGATTTATGTTAGTGAATATGCGCCAAAGATATTAATAAATCTGCATGCTTAGTAAGACTTTACAGTCAACATATGAAATTCATTCGAACGACGAACTAAACTGCAAAAATACTGGTTTGCATTCAATAGAGCCCTACTGATAAAACATCAAGGTTGGCAAAGTAGCATTACAGGGTTTCTTAGTCTTACCGTTTTTGAAGGTGATAGTGAATCATAGAATGAAAGTGCATGACAGAAAGCCCAACATTAGGTTTGTTTGTTTTACATGCTTAGTGTAGTTAAACGTGTGAGTGTAGGCCAATTGTAGCCTTTTACACTTGATTTTGCTTCGCGTCACCCAGAATAAGAAAACGCTTTTTGTCTTCACTTTACACTAAGCTGTACACTGACCTACTTACGTTTTGAGGTTATGGTGTGCATGCTCACATTATGTCCGTATATAGTCCAAAAGAACTCTAGCATACATTAACTATCAATTTTGAATGCATTAATTTATTATGAAAGTGCTGCGGTTTTACCATTAGTGGAAATAGAATGCGTTTTTCATGATAAGTGACCTCCTTATTTTGAACTGACACATTTGTTTGGCGCCTTTTAATTACACTAAACTTGCTGCATGAGCCAAACAGCAGTTGTAGAAAGTGCTACACAAAGTGTAGCACTAAGGTAAAACAAACGCCTTACACTTGGCTACACTTAATACCCAAACGCATTTTAGAGAGATTGAGCCTACACTAGTGTAAAGTGTAGGTTAGTTTAGGTAAAACAAACGAACCTATTGTGACATGCGATATACACACAGTGAACAGCTGGCGGTAGCTTTGACATTCTAATAATTTATTGTTATATAGCTGAATATCTACCACGCCTGCACTCTTTTTACGTTGAAATAATGTTTGCATTGCGTCATAGTTCTAGATGTATTGTAAAGCATGTCATATCGAAGGTGTGGAATATCCAGCACCCAATCACAATCCCCAACCCTGTCGAGCACAGGGATCGTAGTAAGAAAGTGATTTATTGCTTACAGACCACACCGCATTGTAGTGAGACGTGGTCTCCTAATTTCTGTGACCATAAAACACCTATAAAGCATAACGCTTAGAAAATAGAAAAAACAAAAATCATTTGTGAACAAACATCGTCAAGTTACACAAATAATGTTGATACAATGCTTTTATACAATGCTTTTAATTCTAATGATTTTCCTATGTATAACAATAAAATATACTAAAAATAAACATGCGGATAAGGAAATAGTGGATGGGTAGTTTGGTTACACAAAATGTATTCTAGTGTGTCATTTAATTCCAAAATAAATATGACTACAAGCTCACACGCAGCCCCAATTACGCTAGGTTCGCATGCTTGAGTTTTTCCAACGTAACCCACTGCGTTGACGCAGATAATCAATTTGTCACGCACAGTACGCGGATCATATGACATGACTTGTATCTGCGAGAACGCAATCAGCTGCGTTCGAAAAACACAAGCATGGGAACTTAGCGTTAGTTATACTATCATCTGTGTAAAATGACAGCATTGTTTGGACCAGTTAACTATTTTTATCGATTTCAGTGAAATAATACGAGATCACTAGTATTGTTTCTATATAATTACGTTCTGCAAATTTATGCAGACGAAAGTCGGACTTGCGAGACGTATCGGAACTCCTAGGAAAACATAGGTAACCATGGCGATCCGCGGACTAACCACGCATTGTGCGGTGTGCGACATTGGTTATAGGTAACCATGGCGATCCGCGGACTAACCACGCATTGTGCGGTGTGCGACATTGGTTATAGGTAACCATGGCGATCCGCGGACTAACCACGCATTGTGCGGTGTGCGACATTGGTTATAGGTAACCATGGCGATCCGCGGACTAACCACGCGTTGTGCGGTGTGCGACATTGGTTATAGGTAACCATGGCGATCCGCGGACTAACCACGCATTGTGCGGTGTGCGACATTGGTTATAGGTAACCATGGCGATCCGCGGACTAACCACGCATTGTGCGGTGTGCGACATTGGTTATAGGTAACCATGGCGATCCGCGGACTAACCACGCATTGTGCGGTGAGCGACATTGGTTATAGGTAACCATGGCGATCCGCGGACTAAACACGCATTGTGCGGTGTGCGACATTGGTTATAGGTAACCATGGCGATCCGCGGACTAACCACGCATTGTGCGGTGTGCGACATTGGTTATAGGTAACCATGGCGATCCGCGGACTAACCACGCATTGTGCGGTGTGCGACATTGGTTATAGGTAACCATGGCGATCCGCGGACTAACCACGCATTGTGCGGTGTGCGACATTGGTTATAGGTAACCATGGCGATCCGCGGACTAACCACGCATTGTGCGGTGTGCGACATTGGTTATAGGTAACCATGGCGATCCGCGGACTAACCACGCATTGTGCGGTGTGCGACATTGGTTATAGGTAACCATGGCGATCCGCGGACTAACCACGCATTGTGCGGTGTGCGACATTGGTTATAGGTAACCATGGCGATCCGCGGACTAACCACGCATTGTGCGGTGTGCGACATTGGTTATAGGTAACCATGGCGATCCGCGGACTAACCACGCATTGTGCGGTGTGCGACATTGGTTATAGGTAACCATGGCGATCCGCGGACTAACCACGCATTGTGCGGTGTGCGACATTGGTTATAGGTAACCATGGCGATCCGCGGACTAACCACGCGTTGTGCGGTGTGCGACATTGGTTATAGGTAACCATGGCGATCCGCGGACTAACCACGCATTGTGCGGTGTGCGACATTGGTTATAGGTAACCATGGCGATCCGCGGACTAACCACGCATTGTGCGGTGTGCGACATTGGTTATAGGTAACCATGGCGATCCGCGGACTAACCACGCATTGTGCGGTGTGCGACATTGGTTATAGGTAACCATGGCGATCCGCGGACTAACCACGCATTGTGCGGTGAGCGACATTGGTTATAGGTAACCATGGCGATCCGCGGACTAACCACGCATTGTGCGGTGAGCGACATTGGTTATAGGTAACCATGGCGATCCGCGGACTAACCACGCATTGTGCGGTGTGCGACATTGGTTATAGGTAACCATGGCGATCCGCGGACTAACCACGCATTGTGCGGTGTGCGACATTGGTTATAGGTAACCATGGCGATCCGCGGACTAACCGCGCATTGTGCGGTGTGCGACATTGGTTATAGGTAACCATGGCGATCCGCGGACTAACCACGCATTGTGCGTTGTGCGACATTGGTTATAGGTAACCATGGCGATCCGCGGACTAACCGCGCATTGTGCGGTGTGCGACATTGGTTATAGGTAACCATGGCGATCCGCGGACTAACCACGCATTGTGCGGTGTGCGACATTGGTTATAGGTAACCATGGCGATCCGCGGACTAACCACGCATTGTGCGGTGTGCGACATTGGTTATAGGTAACCATGGCGATCCGCGGACTAACCACGCATTGTGCGGTGTGCGACATTGGTTATAGGTAACCATGGCGATCCGCGGACTAACCACGCATTGTGCGATGTGCGACATTGGTTATAGGTAACCATGGCGATCCGCGGACTAACCACGCATTGTGCGGTGTGCGACATTGGTTATAGGTAACCATGGCGATCCGCGGACTAACCACGCATTGTGCGGTGTGCGACATTGGTTATAGGTAACCATGGCGATCCGCGGACTAACCACGCATTGTGCGGTGTGCGACATTGGTTATAGGTAACCATGGCGATCCGCGGACTAACCACGCATTGTGCGGTGTGCGACATTGGTTATAGGTAACCATGGCGATCCGCGGACTAACCACGCATTGTGCGGTGTGCGACATTGGTTATAGGTAACCATGGCGATCCGCGGACTAACCACGCATTGTGCGGTGTGCGACATTGGTTATAGGTAACCATGGCGATCCGCGGACTAACCACGCATTGTGCCGTGTGCGACATTGGTTATAGGTAACCATGGCGATCCGCGGACTAACCACGCGTTGTGCGGTGTGCGACATTGGTTATAGGTAACCATGGCGATCCGCGGACTAACCACGCATTGTGCGGTGTGCGACATTGGTTATAGGTAACCATGGCGATCCGCAGACTAACCACGCATTGTGCGGTGTGCGACATTGGTTATAGGTAACCATGGCGATCCGCGGACTAACCACGCATTGTGCGGTGAGCGACATTGGTTATAGGTAACCATGGCGATCCGCGGACTAACCACGCATTGTGCGGTGTGCGACATTGGTTATAGGTAACCATGGCGATCCGCGGACTAACCGCGCATTGTGCGGTGTGCGACATTGGTTATAGGTAACCATGGCGATCCGCGGACTAACCACGCATTGTGCGGTGTGCGACATTGGTTATAGGTAACCATGGCGATCCGCGGACTAACCACGCATTGTGCGGTGTGCGACATTGGTTATAGGTAACCATGGCGATCCGCGGACTAACCACGCATTGTGCGGTGTGCGACATTGGTTATAGGTAACCATGGCGATCCGCGGACTAACCACGCATTGTGCGGTGTGCGACATTGGTTATAGGTAACCATGGCGATCCGCGGACTAACCACGCATTGTGCGGTGTGCGACATTGGTTATAGGTAACCATGGCGATCCGCGGACTAACCACGCATTGTGCGGTGTGCGACATTGGTTATAGGTAACCATGGCGATCCGCGGACTAACCACGCATTGTGCGGTGTGCGACATTGGTTATAGGTAACCATGGCGATCCGCGGACTAACCACGCATTGTGCGGTGTGCGACATTGGTTATAGGTAACCATGGCGATCCGCGGACTAACCACGCATTGTGCGGTGTGCGACATTGGTTATAAACACATTGTGGTTATACTATGGGAATGATACCCAGTTTGTGAAACATTTCTCATCAGTCAGTGTCATTGATTATAACTAGAACACAAATACCAGGGCCTGGAATCAAAAGAGTAAGTATTTTTTTGTTCTTATCGCTAAGACCAACCAACCTAACTTTGAATCTATTGTGATTCCAGGAAAATATCTTAGAACAGATTTTAAAATATATTATTGGAATGGTCATTGTGTTCTTGTTCTCACCTGAAATTAGTAGCTTATTCATGTGACCTGGGTCTGGTTTTACATGAGGTCCAAAGTTAGGCCGGTCTTAAGAGTTAGGACCAGAAAAAGACTTGGGACCTCTTGTGAATCCGGGCCCAGGTTACAGTTCAATGTGAAAATACATAATTCTGGATGGATAGTGGATGTTATATGTATTATCTTGTTTGTGATATTGTCGTGAGTAGAGAACAGGAGCGCAGCCGATAGAAGGAGGCCGATAGCGCAGTCATCAAAGACGCCGACGATCACACACGATCCAATATTAGCTATAGGACTACGCGTAATCTGTTGAATGCGGTGACGTGTAATTACACTTAGCTACTGAAATCCATTTACGTTGCCCATGATAAGTGTCGATATCTATATTTTATTTTATCATTTTGTAATGAATGTGTGTTTATTTAATGACATATTACTTTCTAAGTTAAAGTAGACAGTGTTCATGACATAGGCTCCAATGAGTGCATTACCCTATCATGTTAGAAGTTTATTGAAAAATGATCACTTTGTAGTTTGTAGTCATACCAAACATACTGCATCAGAGCATCTACATGTAAGCCACTACATAGAATACGTAAACAGAATTTGCCTACGATCGACAATGCTATTTGTTATTACTACAGTTATTAATTTATCTCGACAATAGCAGCGACTATAGCATAATGCGTTACAACATGAAATATACAAACATATCATAATACTCGGTAATCTTTTCTGAAATGCAATATTTGTACGGTCGTCTCGCAAAAAATTAAATTTAACCTTCAGCATGCAGTTCTGCCCATGCAATAAAACAGATATGTCCCAGTATATAGCAACACAAACGTAATGAAGAATAAATGAAATTAATATAAATGTTAAATAAACACCAAATAAAAAGCGAACTACATTTTTTATGCTATTATTATCTGCGTAATATTATTGCAAAAGAGTCTTGCATTTTCTTCAAATAACAAACACTTCAAACAACTTCAACTATAACTTCAAATGCTTATTATGATAATATTATATTTCATAGTAACATTTGCACATCGGAGCTATGCCTAACATGGCCCTGTGCTGGTGACCAACTTTGATATTTGGGAATACATGTCTGCGGCTGTTGTTGTAGCGTACGACTTATGGCAGAGGAAAAGGTAGGAAAACCTTCAGTCACGATGACCGATGGGCAGTCCCGAATACAAGTCTCGTGTGTTGGCTCTGATCCCCCCCCCCCCCCCCTCCCCCCCTCATAACTTGTAATACCAGTGCTTGGTTACACGATCGTTTCCAACTAAAGCGTGATTCACATTAAGGTGTATGTCGTATGGTTTATGGAGTAAGGACAGCATTAAGGATAGTACACCTTACGCCTTACGACGGGCTGTGACCAGTTGCATTGAGACATACGCATAGCACGCCTTACGACTTAAACGGCGCTTAACTTAACTCTAAGAAACTTACGTTTCCATGCAAGTCCAACCAACATTTATTTCCCTGTGGGTCCAACTACCTAAGCCATGTTTCATCAATGGCTATAATAAGACTACGTGGCTTACATAATCCGGTTTGACATTCAGTCCAGAACGAACATCACCTGAAATAAAAGCAATGCGCACTCACACGAATGCACACGACGACAAACCCATGCATGACGTCATACTAAGACAAGTCACGCCCCACCACTCATGTTGTCACTCCGCTATAAAGTTGTCAGGGTTTATTACAGGAGCAGATACCTATGACAATTATTGACATCAAACGAGCCGCCGCCGATAGTGATAACAGTAACGAGATCGTTCAGAGTAGTGCACAACGCAGGCACTCCCAACTTCCAATGCAATAACCGTGTTCCTACTCTTAGCTCGTTCAGATAACGGACAATCATTCGAAAAATATGAGCAAATACATAACATCGTAGAGTGTGCTTTTACTGGAATTATACAGCTGATGTTTTTCCTTATCGTCTACAGGATTATGGTGAAGCAAAATGCATTATTCACATTGTTTTTGAGAATATGGTTAAACTTTTATTTTGACGGACCCGGATATTTGATACATTTTTAAGGATAGATTCCTGACACACAAGAATAGTGTTCCTGACTAAGTCAAGAATAGTGTTCCTGACTAAGTCACGGTGTGACAGGGATCTGGTGTGAGTTATGCGCACAGCGCAGCACTGGCCCGCAACACTGTAATTTCTTATGATTTTCATGTGGAATATACGTAAGTAAAATCAATGGGAGACAAAATAAACAATGACCTATCAAGTACCTGTTATTGGAACGTGTTTGGCTATGACCTATCAAGTACCTGTTATTGGAACGTGTTTGGCTATGACCTATCAAGTACCTGTTATTGGAACGTGTTTGGCTATGACCTATCAAGTACCTGTTATTGGAACGTGTTTGGCTATGACCTATCAAGTACCTGTTATTGGAACGTGTTTGGCTATGACCTATCAAGTACCTGTTATTGGAACGTGTTTGGCTATGACCTATCAAGTACCTGTTATTGGAACGTGTTTGGCTATGATCTATCAAGTACCTGTTATTGGAACGTGTTTGGCTAATACTTTACCAAATCAAGTTTCTTGAAGCGGTGATGCTTGTGATCAGTTTAGTTTGTTATCCTCATTGTTTTCACTTTATACAATTATGTAACAAACAACGTTGCTGCATTTTCTAATATTGTAACCTAAGGGTGGCTATATACGTTCACCATCAGTGCGTTGTCTATCGTGGCCAAACAATCCAAATATGAGGTGTATACGAATTACGGGATTTGTCGTCTGTCAAATCAAACAGGAGTAGGCCTAAAGCTTTGCGCATGGATTACTTCATGTAAGTGCTTCGACAGATGGCCTTCTGGATATAGTTTCAAGCTACTAATTACTAAATGTAAGCAATGAACACGTTGTCAATCCCTAATCCACCTGCTGTGCACATTGATAATGTTGGTTAGTATAACATAGCAGTAGTAACACAACGTTCAAAATACGCACAGCGCAGACGCATTATCCAATTGCCATGCCGCGTCGGTTGCTGTGTTGTTTCAATGCAAACATTCTGCCTATTTATTAATAATTGCTTGTATCTCAGAGTGACGGGTAACGTGTATTTCACTAAAGATTACTATCTTTGATTTAACCCATAATACACAATTCAACATTTTAAAAGTAATTCCAGTTTCCTAGCGTGTTGGGTAATTTATGTGTGTGTGTGTTTACGTCTTATGGTTCGATTGTAAACGTCAAGTTTCTCGGGCCTTTGACGTTTTGATACATTTTTGTTTCAATTCCTCGAGAAGTCAAGTTGCAAATCCAAAGTGTATTTTAAACCAACGTCTAATGAATATGCAAAACATAGATATCCTTTCAAATAATATGTTTTGGTTTTATTACACACCTTGCCTCGATAGTCGCTTTTCAGTGGGACTCCAATTGAACAGCTGTAATAATGGTAGCATAGCATAAGAAATACACGTATATGATTCAAAATCAAATACATAGAATTGTAGAGATATTATTCCATAGTAGGCATTTGCATGTGTCGTACCTGTCGTACCCGCAATGAGAAAACGTGTGGTTACTCAAAAGCGACGAGTTTGTTGGACCAAGTGTTCGCAAAGACACGAAGTATACCATACCGCTTTTGTAGTAGTAACGTTTCTGACATAAAGCGTAGTGTCCGTGGTAGATAAGGTTTTGGTCTGCTACGAGCCTGGTCCAAATAGTTGAAAACATAAACGACATAATGATTGTCATTACTTCTTTAATTTACGTTGTAAACCACATCGTTACGACCATCGTGTCTGTGATCCAGGTTCGAGCACTGGCTTATATTCAAATATCACCCTTCCTTTCGTCGTAATAAAGTCGAATCAATCAATATCTGTCGCACAATGGCGACTGTAATAAAGCATCACTACCGCAGTTATTCTATCATTGCTTAAAACATATTGTTGCAGTTATCTTTGTTGGAATGGTTTTCAGTTCCTCATGATAGGGTGAAAAAGACTGTAGGCGTCTGGATAATGCATAATACCCTAGATTACTTAGTGACGCTAGTCTAGTTTTACTGCGTGATTGCCGATTGGCACACCCATATGGCTTGCATTAAAGAATGGAAGGATGGATCAGTAGTAGATTACGTTTTAAGCTGTTTACACATTACTTGGCTAATTAGGAAAAGCAATCCACGTCAAAAGCGTAATCCAGAATCAACAGCCGTATAATAATTTTAGTTTTTACAATGTTTGTGCCTCGTTTTAGTGATTGATCCGATCAAATCATATCGTTCATTTGTCACCGGACTACGTAAATATCCGTTTGTGTGAAAACTCTTTAGGGGAAATAAACGATCCCAATTACCTTGTTTTGTCTTTTCATGTCAACCTATAACGCTGTCGGTTGGCCCCGATAAGAAAACCAATAACCATATAACGCTTTATCAGTATACTAGAGACCTACACAGAATCCAGCCTCGCCCTCAAATAAGGAAAACGAATAAAAACAATTGGGTCTCGTTTCAGTTGTAGGTTATGTATGGGTATAACTTCCATGCTGGGTAGGTAGACAACTACCCTTTACAATTGTGTCACCAAGCAACCCACGTATAAACTATCGTATACAAATACGACACAGTAGCCGTACGCTCTATATTGGATACCACATGACCTATTTCTAAGTTTGTATCGATAGAGATACAAGCACAATAAATGTCACTCAAATTTGTTAGTCATGAGCTTGACCACTGGTGTGGGTAATAGGCCCACTTTTACTTTATGCGTTTCACTTTCGTAGACCGTAAAACGATACAATAGATATTATGCTAAGAAGTTTTCGAGAGGCCTTCAATAAATTGGGTGAAGGTCACATGGACTATTGGCTTGGTGCGTGAGAATGTGCGTAACATTCAACACATTCTTGGCGAATAATATAAAATAAACATAGAAATACGTATAACACCACAACGAATGCATTAGGTATATCGAAAAACGTCCTGTTTTCAAATACCTTTTAGGTTGTCCAAAATGTTTTATTGGATGTAAAGGGTAAGTATTAGCGCTAATCAATGGCACCGAGCCGTAGCCAAGGGGCTGTTTGCCCTTGCCCTCCAAGGCATATGGATGATGAGCCGTAGCCAAGGGGCTGTTGCCCTTTGCCCTCCAAGGCATATGGATGATGAGCCATAGCCAAGGGGCTGTTTGCCCTTTGCCCTCCAAGGCATATGGATGATGAGCCGTAGCCAAGGGGCTGTTTGCCCTTTGCACTCCAAGGCATATGGATGATGAGCCGTAGCCAAGGAGCTGTTTGCCCTTTGCCCTCCATGGCATATGGATGATGAGCCGTAGCCAAGAGGCTGTTTGCCCTTTGCCCTCCAAGGCATATGGATGATGAGCCGGAGCCAAGGAGCTGTTTGCCCTTTGCCCTTCATGGCATATGGATGATCAGCCGTAGCCAAGAAGCTGTTTGCCCTTTGCCCTCCATGGCATATGGATGATGAGCCGTAGCCAAGGGACTGTTTGCCCTTTGCCCTCCAAGGCATATGGATGATGAGCCGTAGCCAAGGGGCTGTTTGCCCTTTGCCCTCCATGGCATATGGATGATGAGCCGTAGCCATGGGGGTTGTTGGCCCTGTGCCCTCCAAGGCATATGGATGTGCCCTTTGCCCTCCATGGCATATGGATGATGAGCCGTAGCCAAGGGGCTGTTTGCCCTTTGCCCTCCAAGGCATATGGATGATGAGCCGTAGCCAAGGGGCTGTTTGCCTTTTGCCCTCCAAGGCATATGGATGATTAGCCGAAGCCAAGGGGCTGTTTGCCCTTTGCCCTCCAAGGCATATGGATGATGAGCCGTAGCTAAGGGGCTGTTTGTCCTTTGCCCTCCAAGGCATATGGATGATGAGCCGTAGCCAAGGGGCTGTTTGCCCTTTGCCCTCCAAGGCATATTGATGATGAGCCGTAGCCAAGGGGCCAATGCCCTTTGCCCTCCAAGGCATATGGATGATGAGCCGTAGCCAAGGGGCTGTTTGTCCTTTGCCCTCCAAGGCATATGGATGATGAGCCGTAGCCAAGGGGCTGTTTGTCCTTTGCCCTCCAAGGCATATGGATGATGAGCCGTAGCCAAGGGGCTGTTTGTCCTTTGCCCTCCAAGGCATATGGATGATGAGCCGTAGCCAAGGGGCTGTTTGCCTTTTGCCCTCCATGGCATATGGATGATGAGCCGTAGCCATGGGGGTTGTTGGCCCTGTGCCCTCCAAGGCATATGGATGTGCCCTTTGCCCTCCATGGCATATGGATGATGAGCCGTAGCCAAGGGGCTGTTTGCCCTTTGCCCTCCATGGCATATGGATGATGAGCCGTAGCCAAGGGGCTGTTGCCCTTTGCCCTCCAAGGCATATGGATGATGAGCCGTAGCCAAGGGTCTGTTTGTCCTTTGCCCTCCCTGACATCTACGGATGATCAGGGGAAACCTCAAGCCTGTTGTCATAGTAGTAATTTTTTTAACCACTTTGGCCATAAGCCCATGAATATATTTGTATTTGTTCTTTGCGGCGAAATATCTGTTATTTTGTTAGTTTTTTTTTGTAAGGAGTCCTATAATAGAATGTCTGTAAATGACCAGCCAAATAGAAGCTCATCCTGCAATGTTTTCTGATATTCGTATTTGTTATAGACTTAGCAACTTAGGTGTTCTTAATATGATATATCCAGTCGGCAGTGGTATTAGGGATGTCGCATGCCACAAAAGCTTTACGCTAGTTTATTAAGATATTTTATTTTACAATGGGTATGACACTTTCTGATGAGAAACCACCATGTCTTAGGAGAACACCAGTGTCACCACGCCAATGGGGCTCAACCTCGTCTAGTATTGCAAGTGCGACGTCTTCATCGAAACAGATACAATCAGTTGCATTGCACTTGATAATTACCAAGAAAAGGCTAAGCTATATATTTAAACCGTATACTTCATAGACTAGAGACCCAGAAATTTCGTCGATTTTAAATTGTTTATCGTATCAATTTATGAACTGTTAGTTGTTAGTTTATATCTTCTACATTTTTATAAAAATGAATGTTTGTATGTCCTTTATGCCTTCTTAAACCATTGATCTGATTGCGATCAAACGTTGGTGAGTTGTTGTATGCACGCTGGCAAAGGTTTCTGAATGAGTAGGTCTACCACCACCCCGGCACCCCCATTGAGACACATTAACATGCAATAATTGCGTTCCTAAACCATGCAACAGATTGCATAAAACATTACAGAAACACCAACATGCAATAATACCTATACCATTCATCCAAATATATAATAAAATTTTACTTTGAAGAGTTGTTGTGCGCATGCCCACGATGGTTCTTGAATGAGTACAACCACCCCCCACCCCACACTAAGACACCTACATGCAATAATACGTTGTTATACCATTCATTCGATTGCGATTTGCAATGACAATCAATAAATTACTGGGACAATCTCTACAAGTGTGTGGACTAGATAAACAAGAGCCATGCTTCTCACATGAACAACTGTATGTGGCATGCTATTGCTCACGGGTCGGAAAACCATCCAATTTATTCGTGTATGCACCACACCAAAAAACAAAAAATTAAAATATTGTGTTCCATGGAGCTCTCCAATAATCAATCAAAGACGAAGTTTATGCCGTTCCACCTGGCATGAGCTATGAAGAAAAAGAAGTCTTACTGGAAAACCAGAAAATTCTTGATGACCCGGTAAGCCAAAAATGCGGGCATTTGAAAAGCAAAAAGAAGAACATAATCAGAATTACAACAAAAAATATTTTTCTTTCATTGGCATTGCAACGTATGCCGGATACTTGGGTTTGACGGGGGTGGTACTCATTTAGAAACCTTTGCTGGCCTGCATACAGCAATTCACCAAAGTTTTATCGCAACCAGATGAATGGTTTAGGAACGCATGCGGACATACAAACATACATTCATTTATACATATATATATATGTGTGTGTGTGTGTGTGTGTGTGTGTGTGTGTGTGTGTGTGTGTGTGTGTGTGTGTGTGTGTGTGTGTGTGTGTGTGTGTGTGTGTGTGTGTGTGTGTGTGTGTGTGTGTGTGTGTGTGTGTGTGTGTGTGTGTGTGTGTGTGTGTGTGTGTGTGTGTGTGTGTGTGTGTGTGTGTGTGTGTGTGTGTGTGTGTGTGTGTGTGTGTGTGTGTGTGTGTGTGTGTGTGTGTGTGTGTGTGTGTGTGTGTGTGTGTGTGTGTGTGTGTGTGTGTGTGTGTGTGTGTGTGTGTGTGTGTGTGTGTGTGTGTGTGTGTGTGTGAGTGTGTGTGTGTGTGTGTGTGTGTGTGTGTGTGTGTGTGTGTGTGTGTGTGTGTGTGTGTGTGTGTGTGTGTGGTGTGTGTGTGTGTGTATAAATGAATACACTTCGGATGATTTATCATACACTTCGGTACCTACGTTGTACATTAAAAGAAATCGCGGGTTTTGCCAGGTGGGTACCATGAACTATCCACACTCTACATGCACACAAAACCTACACAAAATAAAAAATCATTGGAAATATCAGATGGGGAAGCTTTGGTACAAACATATGTTGTGCCCTTCTGAAAAATGGCCTATCCTTCCAAGAGTCCCTACAGTCCTGCGATGCCATTTGATGCAACTGCAACAAAAACATCGCCACGAATATGGAGATTGTAAGGAGGCAAGATATTCGGAAACCTATAGAATTTGGTTAGTGCAGGAACCTATATGACTGGTTAAAATTACACCGTCCTTGCGGATGGGACGTAAAGCTATTGGTCCCCTTGGTACTTTTCGACAGCAGTAGGCCACATTCCGGTACCAGGCTCCCCATCCTCCCTTTCTTATTATCATTCATAAATCATCACTCATCAAGCTAAAGAGGGCATTGTGCCCTACACAGGCCTTTATACAATAAATAAAATAAAATAAATTATAGAATTTAACTATCTAATCTAGTTCAAAAACAGATACATAACGGCAGTGGCGTATACACGGGGGGGGGGGGGGAAGGGGGGGAACAACCTTCCCCCCCTTTTGCAAAGGAAACATGAAAAATGACCGTTTACATTTCAATAGACAGTATCAATAGACAGTATTTCAATAGACAGTTAGATGTTTTACTTTATAATTATTGTATATTGTTGTAATTAAAAGCAAAAGAAATACGAAAAATATGCAAAGTATTGATTGAGGTTCCTTTTATTAGCGGTGCTAAGGAAAAAATGTATAGCCAGAAACTGGGTAATCTTGTCTCAGTTGGCCGCTTTAAAACGCACAGATTTGCACTAAAATGACCTGACGAGAATTTTTTCGGGGGGCAAGCCCCCCGGAACCCCAATTATGTTTCGGCTCCACTCTCTGTAATATGGGTTACAACCCCCCCCCCTTTCCCAATTCCTGGATACGCCACTGCATAACGGATAGCAACGAATTCTGTTCAAAACACTGCAAAGAAACGGTTACAAGAAAAACTAATAATAAACACACTATTTTATGGTAAGGAAATGATATCAGCAAACACATGGAACACAGCAGACATTAAAATGAATGACATAAAGAACACGTCGATGTGGTAACATCAAATACTGTAATATACAACCTATCGGTTGTAGCTTGTAACACAGAACAGTGGCCTACATTTGCAGCGACACGTATGGAGTACTGCTCGCAAGGTTAAATGATATGCCTTGAATAATATGACTTATTTCAGATTAATTGGGTTACAATTATAGATGTAATTCATAATTATGTCTACTTCGTATGTTTTCAATACACCTCATAATTATGTCTACTTCGTATGTTTTCAATACACCTCATAATTATGTCTACTTCGTATGTTTTCAATACACCTCATAATTATGTCTACTTCGTATGTTTTCAATACACCGATGCGTAATTAACTCATTAGCATTGAACAAAGCGGCCATCATCGCCGTACCACCAGTTGCCGCTAGTAGCACTAGTGTTGTGTGACAGTGTCCAGTTTACGGTATTTGGTAACCTGAAACAAAGGGTTAAGAACGTCCGAGGACATTTTCAGCGAAACAGACAGACTTACGATAGCTATTCAGGATAAAGTAATCAAGACGAACAATTACAAAAAAAGTTGAAAATTGTCAAAGTGGATGATAAGTGTAGGAAGTGCAATATGAAAGCAGAAAAAATTGAACACATTGTATCCGGATGCAAAATGCTTTGTCAAACAGACCTTCATAGACATGACCAAGTTGCAAATATTATACTGCTCTGCTATACAACAAAAGTTAGTCGCCAAATATAAACTTATAAACACAGACATTGCTTATTACAAATACAACCCTGAAAAAAGTACTAGGCAGTAAAGGCTACAATTAATATTACTACAGCGGGCAGTTTTATAACATACCAAATCATACATCACAATAGACCTGATATCATTATTATCGACAAGAAGAAAGAAGAAACAATTTGAATTAATGTTACCGTCTTACCGTCCCCTTCTTCCACAATTTGGGAACAGCATGGCGAGAAAAAAATAAACAGGCATAAGGAGAATTCTTTAAATAATTTATCCGCAAATGGTATTGCTCCGCGAAAGACCTATGACAGTATAACTAATAATGAATTTATAAGAGTAATATGCTCATTATTCGGCCAGGCTACAAACATAACATGAGTGTGTGGGTTTCTCTCGTCAACTATATGATACCTGATTGCCATGTTTGAGGTTCCTACGCATACCGTCAAGAGCGCCCTATACGCAACGCAAAGGAGTTCTGAAACCTAATTTCCAGAGGTTAAACAAAGTCTCCAACCTCCGGCCCGTTACCTTTGTGACTGTAATTTGATTTCCACAGCGGTAAGGCGGCCTCTGCAGCGAGAACATTTGACATGCAAATAGGGAGGATGGAACCAGCTGAAGGAGGAGACTATGTACAGCTGGCGTCAAAACTCTTGCAGCACTCTCGCCTAGATAGAATATTGCTCTGATTTTACGGGGTTGCATGAACAACTGTGCGGACAAAACCTCCTCTAAAAAGTTGTACGCACAATCAGAACTTATACCACAAATACGTTGTGATTGTTCGCTGAAATATTGAATTAGCATCATTCATGACACACGCGCAATAGCTTTCACATCTTGGCTTTACGTACAACCGTACATCCGTAGAATAACAAGGTATTGTTATTACTTCTTATCACCATATACTGGCGTTCCAACTAAACTGTTGCGTTCAAGGTGGGGCTAAGGTAAGGTGTATAATCTGAAAGTTGAGGAATGTAAAGTTGAACCTGTGATTTCAATATGTTTTTGCATATAACTTATTTTATTTAGCACATTCTTAGTATCTGGCGATGTAAGCGTACAATACGAAAGTTAAGGGATAAAAGCAAGAAATTTCAGAATGTTAATTAGTTTTAACTTGTGTTATTTTCTTAAATAAAGAAAGTACACATTGTTATATCTGATATAATTGATTCATAATTAATGATTTAGGTGTAAGAGAATATCTTTACCCTTGGAATATTATTATTCAGATTGCGTTACACGTTGCGAAGCGAACTTCAGAAGATAACGTGGGGTCTCAAAATAACCTTAACCTAACGTTACCTAACCTAACCTTACTTATCCTAACATAACCTAACCTAACCTAATCTAACCCAATATAACCTTAGTATAACGTAGCTTAACCTTTTCTTTGTTCGCAACGTGTAACGGCTGCTTGAGTGAGCGCGGGTATTAGTAATTATGGACTATGCGTAAAGATATTCCAATACACCGGTCCCCATTCGTTTTGTGGAAAATTGGTCGAGTAGTAAATAGTTAGACCTACTCGAATTATTGTTCAAATAATATGGCGGCACAATGGGAGGGAGCCATAGCCATTTTCCTTCCCGTCACGAATATGTTTATCTGAACCCGATTCAATAAGTATTAGAAGTAGATATTACATTTGTATTGCTGTCGGACAATAAGTGAATTAACATTCATCAATGGAGTTCTAAAGCTTTTTCTTTGAAAATAAAAAACAGCGTAATGTAGTCGCTGACACCGTGTTATCCGTGAGCTGTTATTTGGGAGGCACGAAACAGCGTAATGTAGTCGCTGACACCGTGTTATCCGTGAGCTGTTATTTGGGAGGCACGAAACAGCGTAATGTAGTCGCTGACACCGTGTTATCCGTGAGCTGTTATTTGGGAGGCACGAAACAGCGTAATGTAGTCGCTGACACCGTGTTATCCGTGAGCTGTTATTTGGGAGGCACGAAACAGCGTAATGTAGTCGCTGACACCGTGTTATCCGTGAGCTGTTATTTGGGAGGCACGAAACAGCGTAATGTAGTCGCTGACACCGTGTTATCCGTGAGCTGTTATTTGGGAGGCACGAAACAGCTTAATGTAGTCGCTGACACCGTGTTATCCGTGAGCTGTTATTTGGGAGGCACGAAACAGCGTAATGTAGTCGCTGACACCGTGTTATCCGTGAGCTGTTATTTGGGAGGCACGAAACAGCTTAATGTAGTCGCTGACACCGTGTTATCCGTGAGCTGTTATTTGGGAGGCACGAAACAGCGTAATGTAGTCGCTGACACCGTGTTATCCGTGAGCTGTTATTTGGGAGGCACGAAACAGCGTAATGTAGTCGCTGACACCGTGTTATCCGTGAGCTGTTATTTGGGAGGCACGAAACAGCGTAATGTAGTCGCTGACACCGTGTTATCCGTGAGCTGTTATTTGGGAGGCACGAAACAGCGTAATGTAGTCGCTGACACCGTGTTATCCGTGAGCTGTTATTTGGGAGGCACGAAACAGCGTAATGTAGTCGCTGACACCGTGTTATCCGTGAGCTGTTATTTGGGAGGCACGAAACAGCGTAATGTAGTCGCTGACACCGTGTTATCCGTGAGCTGTTATTTGGGAGGCACGAAACAGCGTAATGTAGTCGCTGACACCGTGTTATCCGTGAGCTGTTATTTGGGAGGCACGAAACAGCGTAATGTAGTCGCTGACACCGTGTTATCCGTGAGCTGTTATTTGGGAGGCACGAAACAGCGTAATGTAGTCGCTGACACCGTGTTATCCGTGAGCTGTTATTTGGGAGGCACGAAACGAGCTTTCGTTTCCATCCTAGATTTAGGCCATTCGCTTCTTGTTTTGCTTTTTAATTATTCTTTTTTCGCAATAGCGGTCGAACGCAGATTCCGATAAAGTTGAAATTTGAAACATCTACAAGGTTCGATGTGGATTTAACGTTATTAGTTTTGTGGGCAAAACGTTCAAGAATTTACTTATGGCGTTTTCATACCGCACTGAGTGTGCGTTTAAGAATTAGGACAACAATGCACAACAATACAAATAGGCATACTATACTATAGCAAATTTCCGTCCCGTCACGAATATGATCCGTGAAGTGTTGGAGGTAGACATTTAAATTCTATTGCTGTCTAAAAGTGAACTATCTTATCAGGATGACAAATCTAAGCTATACACAGTAATTATGATATTAAACTATGGCAGGAAATATAATAATTATGACAACGAAAAAAAGATATGCACATAGGATTGTTGATTGTTAGTTTCAACAAATGCATATTCTTATATTGAAATGAAATAAAGATAACTTTCAGAATTGTGGGTCAGAATTTCCCCGATCGTGGACTTGGATAAACTCGCTTATCAACGCGTCACACAAGCGTTTTCCTCTAGTTTATTTAATGTGTATCCTACATTTATTATTTAGGTATACAAATAGGTTACAAAAAGAGCAAATGTACAACGAAAAACAGATGCGTATATGCCTTACACTTTTTTTAAAATTGCATTATAATTGCTTCTTAAAAATGTATCTTATAAAAAATATTTACATTTGGCATGGGCCCAATGATCCTGATCGAAAAAAAACGATGAAAGTCAGTAGCAGCCACTGAAACCTTTATTTTGATAGTATCTCGCGTGTTTGCGATTGCACGTTTAACGTTAATCTGACGATAGCATCATAGCGATTGTTTGCAACTTGCTTGTTTATTCATTTATAGGTCATAGCTTATGCCTCCACTAAAATAATAATAACTACACTAAAATATACAGTTTTAGAACTTGAAAGACGACCTCATTCTTTGTAGCACACAATAAGGGCCGGTCATTTATTTAGCCTACAGTTAGCAGCTAACTTGTCTCCACCTGGCAGCCACCAATGAAATGCACCAACATTGCGTCACGCTTGAAATGGTCTTTGAAATACCGGGCATAATATCCTTAAAATATAAGGATACAAATCAGGTTCAGTGATCAGTGATCAAAACAATATAGGCCTATTTCAATCAACCTTTATCGGTACTAGTTTGGTCTACTACTCTCCGACAGAGTAGGATAAGATTACTCCACAACACAACTAAAGTCGGTAACCTATAATGTATCGTAGACTGTAGTTCGCAGTTCGCACACACTGCAAACAACATAGGCTACAAAGATACAGTTAGCTAAAGCAAAGCTAAAAATATGTGATGACTTTGTGTCAAGAAGAAAAACAAAGTGATGTAATTTCAGTTTCACCCCTACTGGGAATTGAAGCCCGGGTATCGACTAGATCTCAGCGACCAGCGTTGCGTCCTGTTTTATGCACCCAACTGTAGGTCCTGGAAGTTGTGAGAGGGCGAGTGGTGAACGCAGTTGACATCAGAGGGAGAAGTGAATCTCGTTCTCGTCGCTGTTGGCTTCTGCTCCGAATCACTCCCAGCTCATCACATTTCATCTGAAACATCAAAGGACAAAATTCAAACAACATAATCACGAATGGGAATATATATTCTAACGTAGATATGATCAGGACTGCTTTATTAGGATCTAACTACGCGAACATTTGCATAGGATATTCAATTTAAAACTTTTATACAAGTTACCTCAACTAAAGCAGGCGAAAACGACATCCTTTGACAAACTCGATTATGCCGTTTTCCATACTAATAAGTAATAACCCTATAGTAGCTTTAAGTTGGGAGGTATTTATTGTATTGAATTATTGCTTTCCCTCCCCTAACATACTCTCCCCCGCTCTTCCCGCAAGTGGTAAGCGTTACAACCCCAATGAAGACTCCACCCCTGCGACATTGGTCGGGGGCACAGTATCAGTTTGCATGAATACCGGTATAAGCTCATATTGAACATATGAATCACAACAAGTGTATTAATATCACAGATATCGGGCTGGCATATGTTCTAATAACACGTTAATTCGTAATAGTTGTATTCACTGAATGAACTTCTATGTTACTAGTTCCCTTACTATCTTAATGAATACAAGTGGCACACGTTATATTGAAACATTAAGATTCATTTTTGATCAACGTGAATTCTCAAAGTAGGAAATGAGATGTATAACTTGTAAACAAAATTAGATTTATCGCATTTTAATTGTTTGCGTTCTGGATAATTTTAATTTGTGTATCACAAATTTGAGAATTGTTTTTCGGTTTGTATTTCGTTTTCGGATGTTTCCATATTTATTGGATTGGATTGGATTGGATTGGATTGGATTGGATTGGATTGGATTGGATTGGATTGGATTGGATTGGATTGGATTGGATTGGATTGGATTGGATTGGATTGGATTGGATTGGATTGGATTGGATTGGATTGGATTGGATTGGATTGGATTGGATTGGATTGGATTGGATTGGATTGGATTGGATTGGATTGGATTGGATTGGATTGGATTGGATTGGATTGGATTGGATTGGATTGGATTGGATTGGATTGGATTGGATTGGATTGGATTGGATTGGATTGGATTGGATTGGATTGGATTGGATTGGATTGGATTGGATTGGATTGGATTGGATTGGATTGGATTGGATTGGATTGGATTGGATTGGATTGGATTGGATTGGATTGGATTGGATTGGATTGGATTGGATTGGATTGGATTGGATTGGATTGGATTGGATTGGATTGGATTGGATTGGATTGGATTGGATTGGATTGGATTGGATTGGATTGGATTGGATTGGATTGGATTGGATTGGATTGGATTGGATTGGATTGGATTGGATTGGATTGGATTGGATTGGATTGGATTGGATTGGATTGGATTGGATTGGATTGGATTGGATTGGATTGGATTGGATTGGATTGGATTGGATTGGATTGGATTGGATTGGATTGGATTGGATTGGATTGGATTGGATTGGATTGGATTGGATTGGATTGGATTGGATTGGATTGGATTGGATTGGATTGGATTGGATTGGATTGGATTGGATTGGATTGGATTGGATTGGATTGGATTGGATTGGATTGGATTGGATTGGATTGGATTGGATTGGATTGGATTGGATTGGATTGGATTGGATTGGATTGGATTGGATTGGATTGGATTGGATTGGATTGGATTGGATTGGATTGGATTGGATTGGATTGGATTGGATTGGATTGGATTGGATTGGATTGGATTGGATTGGATTGGATTGGATTGGATTGGATTGGATTGGATTGGATTGGATTGGATTGGATTGGATTGGATTGGATTGGATTGGATTTGATTGGATTGGTTTGGAGGAGGTAGGCGTATTCTTTGCGGGTGTAGTTTTACAAATGTTTTCTCGATGTAACACAGTCATATCCTATGAGAATATATAAGGTTGCGATTTTCGTTGAGTATTTGAATAACAAATGAGAAAAGTTATTTTTCCTGGGATTTTCGATTTACCAGCGAAAAAATCTGAAAGCTTCCATTGTGCATTATGCAGAAGCCCTAAGCACTCTGTTTGACAAAAAACGGGATATATCGCAGGAAATCCAATTTACCATCATAAACTAAGCGTTTTATGAAAACCTTGAGGGCACAAAGTTCATTTCCGATGCAAATTTTCCGCGTAAAATGTCGCTCACAAGCGGAGAGCCCAGTTGCGTCATATCTTTTTTGTTTAACTTTTAATTGCAACTTTACAGCCTAATACGGAATCAAGTTAATGCCAGGGATTTAGATTAGCGCTGCTAGCTGTTTGCATTTATAACAAAGCTAACATTAAGCGGAACAAGTTGGGAAATCTCTACTTGCCGTTGATATTCAATTTCAAATCCAGTTTTGGAACTAATTTAAAAAGAACGACAGCCTAAAATAATATTACCAGAAAAATGGAAATCCACACTCTTCCAGAAGAGGTTAATAGCATCACTCGTTTCTAGAAGACACACATCTTAATGTGTATCAAACATCATTCAATTCAAGGCACGCAGCGGAAGAGGTGCTGCTTATTTAGATGGAAGTTACATAATGAACACATGTAAAGATAAGCCGGGTATATCAAGCGCAAGACCAACGCGATCAAGACATGTACACAAAGACGTTACAGTCCCAGTGGTGTCTCATTGAGATCACAATGGTGCACTGATATTCATTTATCGTATAGCATTATGACAAATTATGGAAATAAATCTTCACGCAATCGATAGAGATAATGAGAAATGGTGACACAAGAATCCAAAGTTCGTTATGAAAAATCCAAATTTCGTGTTTTTCACGATTTGACAGAAATGGCCAAACGCTACTAAACAAAAATGTGTACGGGGAGTTATGAAGTAGCATTATTAAAACAAGGTTTATTTGTTCTGTTCAGTCAACTTTAGTTATGTTATTACAAGGCTTTACACTGTCGTAATCAACTTTTCTGTAGAAACGACTGACTGATTTGCGCAGTTTGAGAGGAAAATTTTTTAAAAAACGTCAATTTCGAGAGTTAATTAACGTTTTGACCAGTTTTATACACTTTCGTTCGCGATTTCGCGCTATAGGTGAGATTTCGCGAAATTCGCGATTTCAAAATGTGGGTTTTCCATACATAAATGATCTAGTTCGTCGAAAATATTACATTTTAGGGGGAAAACGTACATTTAAAAATACGCGAATATGTTATCACCCTTTTTCTAGCACCCTCTAGCAATCGGATCTAGCGGATCGGATCCCAGCCAAGCAAATGATAAATTGATTATATCTTGAGAATAACATTGATACAGACAGACAGTCCTGAATAATTTCTTATCGTGGTTGTGTTTTATCGAAATTCACGTAAATAACTTGTGGTCGTGAGTGTTACACATATAAGAGTAAAGCATCATATGTTTTCAATGACAATTGCAGCAATGGAATAACACAGTCAAGATTGAAACTATGCGGATGGCGGCCATCTTGGCGATATGCTTGAGTATGTTCCATGGATAACCAGGATGACAATTGAAGTAGAAACCAACACCTCATTTCAATACGATGTGGCGTGTTTTTTTTTTTTAATAAAATGTATTTGTTTGGTATTTTCAGTCTTTTAACATTATTGATATATGCAGTTTAAAAACCATACCCCCTTATCTTCTAGGATATGCCAGGATCATACATGACATCATAATGGTCACTATGACGTCACGTGTACAATAAATAGGCTTCCCGCAACTGACGTTACACCTACCTTTCTCCTCACATCCCTCAAGCCCAGATGTTCAATCGTTACACCTACCTTTCTCCTCACATCCCTCAAGCCCAGATGTTCAATCGTTACACCTACCTTTCTCCTCACATCCCTCAAGCCCAGATGTTCAATCGTTACACCTACCTTTCTCCTCACATCCCTCAAGCCCAGATGTTCAATCGTTACACCTACCTTTCTCCTCACATCCCTCAAGCCCAGATGTTCAATCGTTACACCTACCTTTCTCCTCACATCCCTCAAGCCCAGATGTTCAATCGTTACACCTACCTTTCTCCTCACATCCCTCAAGCCCAGATGTTCAATCGTTACACCTACCTTTCTCCTCACATCCCTCAAGCCCAGATGTTCAATCGTTACACCTACCTTTCTCCTCACATCCCTCAAGCCCAGATGTTCAATCGTTACACCTACCTTTCTCCTCACATCCCTCAAGCCCAGATGTTCAATCGTTACACCTACCTTTCTCCTCACATCCCTCAAGCCCAGATGTTCAATCGTCACACCTACCTTTCTCCTCACATCCCTCAAGCCCAGATGTTCAATCTAAGGACAAGCCACGATGTCCTTGGTTGAAGCGCGCACCATACAGCGACGCTACTGCTGTTTATGTACGCACTATACAGCAACGCTACTGCTGTTCATGTACGCACCATACAGCAACGCTACTGCTGTTCATGTACGCACCATACAGCGACGCTACTGCTGTTCTTGTACGCACCATACAGCGACGCTACTGCTGTTCATGTACGCACCACACAGTGACGCTACTGCTGTTCATGTACGCACCATACAGCGACACTACTGCTGTTCATGTACGCACCATACAGCGACGCTACTGCTGTTCATGTACGCACCATACAGCGACACTACTGCTGTTCTTGTACGCACCATACAGCGACGCTACTGCTGTTCATGTACGCACCATACAGCGACGCTACTGCTGTTCTTGTACGCACCATACAGCGACGCTACTGCTGTTCTTGTACGCACCATACAGCGACGCTACTGCTGTTTATGTACGCACCATACAACGACGCTACTGCTGTTTATGTACGCACATTACAGCGACGCTACTGCTGTTCTTGTACGCACCATACAGCGACGCTACTGCTGTTCTTGTACGCACCATACAGCGACGCTACTGCTGTTCTTGTACGCACCATACAGCGACGCTACTGCTGTTCATGTACGCACCATACAGCGATGCTACTGCTGTTTATGTACGCACATTACCGCGACGCTACTGCTGTTCATGTACGCACCATACAGCGACGCTACTGCTGTTCTTGTACGCACCATACAGCGACGCTACTGCTGTTCTTGTACGCACCATACAGCGACGCTACTGCTGTTCTTGTACGCACCATACAGCGGCGCTACTGCTGTTCATGTACGCACCATACAGCGACGCTACTGCTGTTTATGTACGCACCATACAGCGACGCTACTGCTGTTTATGTACGCACCATACAGCGACGCTACTGCTGTTCTTGTACGCACCATACAGCGACGCTACTGCTGTTTATGTACGCACCATACAGCGACGCTACTGCTGTTCATGTACGCACCATACAGCGACGCTACTGCTGTTCATGTACGCACCATACAGCGACGCTTCTGCTGTTCATGTACGCACCATACAGTGACGCTACTCATGTTAATGTACGCACCATACAGCGACGCTACTGCTGTTCTTGTACGCACCATACAGCGACGCTACTGCTGTTCATGTACGCACCATACAGCGACGCCACTGCTGTTCATGTACGCACCATACAGCGACGCTACTGCTGTTCTTGTACGCACCATACAGCGACGCTACTGCTGTTCATGTACGCACCATACAGCGACGCTTCTGCTGTTCTTGTACGCACCATACAGCGACGCTACTGCTGTGCATGTACGCACCATACAGCGACGCTACTGCTGTTCTTGTACGCACCATACAGCGACGCTACTGCTGTTTATGTACGCACCATACAACGACACTACTGCTGTTCATGTACTGTGTTTCAGGTATAACGTACTTGTTTAAAATATTAGTTTACATATCAAACGATAGAACGATTGATTCTTAATTATAGACACACCCGTTAACTCATAAGAATCCACACGTCTTCATCAAAACATGATTGTTTTCTCAACTTCATCTGGCGCAAAACTAATGATAGGATTTCTTTAATAATACCCAGCTGACAGTGTAGAAAAGAAACAAATACACTTATATTAAACTCTAACATATATCCATAATGTGTCCGAAAGCAAATTCTCGGCATGCACTAACCTGCTGGGTGCGTATTCTCGGCATGCACTAACCTGCTGGGTGCGTATTCTCGGCATGCACTAACCTGCTGGGTGCGTATTTTCACGGACGCAGCACGTCAATACACCTGCATGTGTAATGTTATATTTGTACATTTCTCGTTATATAAAAATATTTGTAGCATCAGATGTGGTATGACTCCTCTTATTTTTGGTATTTGCTTCTAAATAGATACATTGCAGCAATATTACCTTCTTAGTTCTTTCATTTAAAAATATTCCAAAAACCTATTGCTTGCTCTGTAGTGGCTATGTGTAAACATAAAAAATAACATTGGTTGTCTATCAGGACTCAGGAGGTGTTTACCTGCAAACCGTGTTGTCGTCGCTATAGTTACTATTGACAACACATAGAAACCAAGCCACATTACTTTATGCAAACCGTGACGTCGTCGCTATAGTTACTATTGACAGCACATAGAAACCAAGCCACATTACTTTTGGAAAATAAAATAATATAAGATATTATTTCAAGGTGGAAACAACCATTTCAACTTCTTTATTTGACAATCACTTGGTTACAACAACACAAGAAAACATCTGATATAGAAACAAATAAACACACCGCCTACACGTACATACAGAGTTGATTAATATTAAAATATATCAAAATACAACATTCCCACTTAATCAACACTGTAATAATCCCATTGATTTACAATGTTTTCTATGTTGTTTTACCGTCAGACCCTTTGTCATTATGTCTGCTGGCATATCACTAGTAGACATATAATTCAAACAGAGTTCACCTTCTTCAACTCTCTTGCGCGTATAGTGATACCTAACTTCTATATGTTTGGTACGAGAGTGGAAGATGGGGTTCTGGCATAGTTTGATTGCACTTTGGTTATCACAATGTATAACAATAGGCTTCACCTCCCTTGTTAACTCTGAATATAACCGTTTCAGATAAACTGCTTCCCTAGCACATTCGGATAGAGCAACATACTCTGACTCTGTACTGGAAATAGACATGCATGACTGCTTCCTTGTAAACCAAGAAATAGCTCCACCAGCAAGTGTGAAAACACTCCCTGAATAAGAGTGTCTATCTTTCTTACAACCAGCCCAATCAGCATCTGAGTAACCAGTAATACCCCCCTCTGTTGGCTTATAAGAAAGACACAAATCACTTGTCTGTTTAAGATATCTTAGCACTCGCTTTGCATGTTGCCAGTGTTCATTAGTATAACACGTGTTGTATTGACTTAGTGCACTGACAGCAAACATAATATCTGGTCTAGTGCTAACTGCAATATACATAAGACATCCGATAAGATTTTGATATGGTAAATTTGCTTTCATAGTGTCACTTGACTTTACAAATGTTAGATTTGTCTCCACTGGAGTATTTATTGGCTTTGCATCTACCATACCAAATCTTTCCAACAGCTCATTAATGTAAGCAGTTTGATCTATGGTAACTACACCACTATCTTTGTTTCGAGTTATTCGCATACCAAGGCAACACTTAACATCACCTAAATCATGCATTTTAAATTTAGACATCAATGCTTTCTTGAGCTTACATTTCTCCTCCACATTGTTGGATAAAACTAAAAAATCATCCACATACAATGCTATGATGACAATGTACTGACTACTGATCTTATAGTACACACACGGCTCATAATCAGATTGCTTGAATCCCAACTCAACAAGAGTTACATGGATTTTTCTATTCCACATTCTAGACGCCTGCTTCAACCCATACAATGCCTTTTTTAACAAACATACTTTATGTTCATCACCGTCTTTACAGAAACCCTGTGGCTGACACATGTAAACTGTTTCATGGAGATCCCCATTAAGAAAAGCAGTTTTTACATCAAGATGATCCATATTAAGATTTAGCTGTACAGCTAGACCAAATAACAATCTAAGAGTCTCTCTCCTCACTACAGGAGAAAATGTTTCATCATAGTCTACCCCTTGTTGTTGAGTGAAACCCTTGGCTACTAGTCTTGCTTTATACCGCTCGGGTTGACCATCAGCACTATGTTTAATTTTAAACACCCATTTGCACTTAACTACACGCTGATTGATTGGTTTATTCACCAACACCCAGGCATTATTTTCCTGAAGAGACTGAAACTCTTCTGCCATAGCAATTTCCCACTTATCCTTATCAGGTCTAGACAATGCATCATTCACTGTTAAAGGATCACCAATGCACTTTTCTATCTCAGCTTGATAACTAATATACCCTGGAAATTGAGTTTGCCTACGCTGCCTTTGTGGATACCTACACTCAGTTTGAATCTCATGAACATTAGACACATCACTTTCATGACTTTTGTCACTTTCATGACTTTTGTCACTTTCATGACTTATGTCACTTTCATGACTCCCATCAGTTTCATGACTATCATCAGTTTCATGACTATCATCAGTTTTATGACTACCATCATTGTCACTAGCTAAGGAATGAGAACCAAAAAGCTCGATTACTGGAACACTATCTTTGACAACTTCTTCACTGTCTTTGGCATAAATAGGCCTATTACATGAAAAGTTTTCATCAAAGATCACATCTCTTGCTTTGATTACATTACAAGTTTTAACATCGTACAAACGATACCCTGTAGAAAAATCACAGTACCCTACCATAATCAACTCTTGACTCTTAGGGTCCCACTTTTTTCTACACTCTTTCTTAACATGAACTAGTGCTTTGCAACCAAACACACGCAAATGCTCTAAGTCAGGTTTCTCACCACACCATGCCTCCTCTGGAGTTACACCTATAACACCAGCATGTGGAGAACGATTTTTGAGATAAATCGCTGTGTTGCAAGCTTCTGCCCACAGTTTTTTGGATAAATTGGTTTCCGACATCATGGCCCTAGCTTTCTCAACTATGGACCTATTTGCACGCTCTGCGACACCATTCTGCTCTGGAGTTCTGGGAATCGTGGTTTCATGCTTAATACCTCGTTCTAAAAAATACTTCTTAAGAACATCATTAACATATTCACCCCCATTGTCAGACCTCAATTTTTTTAATCTCCGTCCAGTTTGGTTTTCTGCAGTAACTACAAACTCCTTTAGCTTAGAAGAAACTTCATCTTTTGTTCTAAGAAAATAAGGAAAAATTTTCCTAGAAAAATCGTCTACAAAGATTAGCATATATCTACACCCACTAAGCGAATGCTCCTCCATGGGGCCACATACATCCGTATGCACAAGATCCAACACTGATTTGGCTCGCTTTCCTTGTCTCCTAGACGGGTTTCTACATTGTTTTCCCTTAGCACATGGTACACACACATCAGAAAAAGAACCTGTGAATTTAACACCCGTTACCATATTTTGTATGGTATCCAGACCCTTTTTACCAATGTGACCTAAACGCCTGTGCCACAACTTTGGATTATTCACAACAGTTGCTACAGACTTACTTGCTAATAACTCATCTATACTGTTGACACTGAATGGCTTATTATCATTCACACATTCATTGACAACATTCAGATTAGCTGCAGTTGACTGCTCGTCCAGCTTATAAAGCCCATCAATTTGTGTTGCAGTAATTCTAACTTCACCTCTAACCTCAAAATCATCCCTGTGATACACTTTACAACCTTGATCATCAAAAACACTCACTAGTCCCTTCTTGGACATTTGAGAGATTGACAAAAGGTTCACTGACAATTCAGGAATGTGCATAACATCGTGAATTATTTTCTCACCATCCAGCACATTAACCTTAACATTTCCAATACCCTGGACACTCATGTTACTATCATCAGCTATAGTTACAGGCAAGTTACTTGTTGTACGATAGTTGACTATTACTGCTCTGTTCTTACCCATATGATGAGTACAGCCAGAATCCAAAATCCACCCTGTTTTAGGAAGTCTCGCACCGAATGCATTTAACAGTCCAGTAAATTTAGGTTTCTGTTCAAATGTAGACATGTTTACTTCGGAACCAGATTGAATTCTATTCGGAGTACCATTCTTGAGTTCAGGACAGTCGACTTTCTTGTGCCCGATCTTGTGACATTTGTGACACTTTATCAACACAATCTTGTTTTGTTGACCTTGACATTGTTGATTCTTCTGTTGACCTTGACCTTGACCTCGACCTTGCTTGCTCCATTGGTTTCGCCTTCGAACAGCAAGAGCAGAATCACCAGCAGCACCAGCATCCCTTCGATATTCTTCCATCAGAAGTTTAGACTTAATGTACTCACTCGTAATTTTACGATCACTTGTTTCCAATGTCATGACCATGGGTTCATATGATTGAGGTAGCCCATGCAACATAATGACTCCAATGAACTCATCCCAATTTGGAACACCACTCTCTTGGATTTTTTGTGACAAAGTCATAATCTGACCAACATAGTCAGCCATGGAACTGCAATTTTCAAGCCTCACTGAAACCAGTTGACCGAGAAGATAGACACGTCCAGTTAGTCCTCTATCACCGAAGGTTTTATCAAGAGATTTCCAAGCATCTCTGGCAGTAACACACGAATTAACATGCACATAAAGCTCTGGCTTAATCATTAAAGAAATCTTCGCCAAGGCTTTTTCATCCTTCTTAATATCAAAGACAAACTGTTCTCCTGTCGTAGGTGCCGGCTCACGAACGTAGTCCCACAGGTCTTCATGACGCAGATACATGGTCATGGCAAACTTCCACGATTTGAAGTCTTCAATGCCACTCAACCTGTCCACTCCGATTGATCCGTTGTTTAACGCCATCTTAGTAATCTTACTTTCCACAGATATGTATTACGTGACAAGAATCTGGGCCTATAACCTTTTGGAAAATAAAATAATATAAGATATTATTTCAAGGTGGAAACAACCATTTCAACTTCTTTATTTGACAATCACTTGGTTACAACAACACAAGAAAACATCTGATATAGAAACAAATAAACACACCGCCTACACGTACATACAGAGTTGATTAATATTAAAATATATCAAAATACAACAATTACTTGATGCAAACCGTGACGTCGTCGCTAGAGTTACTATTGACAGCACATAGAAACCAAGCCACATTACTTTATGCAAACCGTGACATTGTCGCTATAGTTACTATTGACAGCACATAGAAACCAAGCCACATTACTTTATGCAAACCGTGACGTCGTCGCTATAGTTACTATTGACAGCACATAGAAACCAAGCCACATTACTTGATGCAAACCGTGACGTCGTCGCTAGAGTTACTATTGACAGCACATAGAAACCAAGCCACATTACTTTATGCAAACCGTGACGTCGTCGCTATAGTTACTATTGACAGCACATAGAAACCAAGCCACATTACTTTATGCAAACCGTGACGTCGTCGCTATAGTTACTATTGACAGCACATAGAAACCAAGCCACATTACTTTATGCAAACCGTGACGTCGTCGCTATAGTTACTATTGACAGCACATAGAAACCAAGCCACATTACTTTATGCAAACCGTGACGTCGTCGCTATAGTTACTATTGACAGCACATAGAAACCCAGCCACATTACTTTATGCAAACCGTGACGTCGTCGCTATAGTTACTATTGACAGCACATAGAAACCAAGCCACATTACTTTATGCAAACCGTGACATTGTCGCTATAGTTACTATTGACAACACATAGAAACCAAACCACATTACTTTATGCAAACCGTGACGTCGTCGCTATAGTTACTATTGACAGCACATAGAAACCAAGCCACATTACTTTATGCAAACCGTGACGTCGTCGCTATAGTTACTATTGACAGCACATAGAAACCCAGCCACATTACTTTATCTGTTGATAAAGTATTATTGTATTTTGTTCTGAATTATTATAAACAAAACGGAGTATACCATACAGTGAGCTTAAATACGTGTTATAGAAGTACATATTATGAAAATTAAAACCCTTGTGTAATAAAATGAATACGAAATATATATATACCTAACAATTTTCTTCAAAACTTTACTTTTATGGTTTATATTGTATAAACGATTTAACTTATGTTATATTTGTATTTATACTGAGGCTTTTAACATGATGGTTAACAACATGTTCATTGGCATATTATTATGTTAACCCCAAAATACGTTGATTATTGTACAAAATGTATGGCAACTGACCAACTGTAAAATATCAGTGCATCTTTTGCTATTGTGTCTGGCTCTGCTATCAAAGAATTCGGGCCAGCCTGCCAATCTCTTGGCATGTTCAGTTCCCACATTCATTCTTCATCCCCCTTTGAATCAACCAAACGTTCAGCCACCTTGGGTACATTTATTGGCCCAATAAAGTAATTGAGGACACGGTTTCAGCCTCCACCTATATTGAACAATGCGCACAGTAGTTTCACCAGGCCTCGACCCTAATTTCATTTATGGCGTTGAGCCGACGGAGAGCAGCCGCCATGCTTATTGTTTAGCCCCCTACGATGACAATACTGTGTAATACAAACCGAGATTCGTCAACGTAAGTAAAGCTTTGTTCACTCACGTTTCTCTATGGTTGGAAAGTGGCGCTGACAGAAATAAATTTATGGTTTGAATAATTTAGTTAAAATGATTGACACGCATGTTACTATTCCACATTAAATAACACTTAAGCACTTCACCCGTAAAATTCGAATTTTAAGTGGTAAAAAATATAACGTTTTATCCAGGTTTTGTATAAGATTCGGAAGAAAAATTAAATGTGGGTTGTTAAATGAAATTTAGTATAAAATAAACTAAACCCTACACAGTACACACGTATGACGTATGCTACTGATGTAAAACCAGTAGTATTATAAAACCAAGGTTGGCGTGGGACTGAAATTGAGTATCCCTCCGTTTATATTGGTAAGAACCTACAATTAAATAAAATACAATTAACATGTATAAAATATTTGGCTTTCATTAATTAAATTAACAAATAACAAAACATCTATTGTGTTAACATTTTTAAGGATTGATTAAATTCAGCTATTAACACATTTTATTGATAACAGAGCCAAATTAATATCACTACCCCACACACTTTGAAGATTAGTTATGTGAACATATGAATTCATTTCTTAATAATACAAATAATAATAATAATAATAATAATAATAATAATAATAATAATAATAATAATAATAATAATAATAATAATAATAATAATAATAATAATAATAATAATAATAATAATAATAATAATAATAATAATAATAATAATAATAATAATAATAATAATAGTAATACTAATAATAATAATAATACAAATAATAAAAATAATAGGCCTAATAATAATAATAATAATAATAATAGTAATAATAATAATATTAATAACAATAATAATAATAATAATAATAATGATGATAATATTAATAATAATAATAATAATAATAATAATAATAATAATAATAATAATAATAATAATAATAATAATAATAATAATAATAATAATAATAATAATAATAATAATAATAATAATAATAATAATAATAATAATAATAATAATAATAATAATAATAATAATAATAATAATAATAATAAAAGTAATACGTGATTAATTTTTATTCATTTAATGATAGAGAAATTCAGCTGCGTTCAATAAATAATTGAGGTCTATAATTGATGAGATTTAAAGGCTAATTGTATATTAAATAAATAAATAAAAATAATAATATTGTATTTGTGGTTCCGAATCACGATCATTATAAAATTTCAATCAATTCTTTCATTCAGTCCAGACCCCTAAAGCATAAATTATGAAAAAAGAAACAGTGGCGGTACTATCAGTGTACTGGTGTTACAATAGCACATCTTATCATAAAAAAATTAGCACAATTAACACAAACATCCCAGATCCGTATCCTGGTTGTGAGAATCCGTGGGGAGAGAATCCTAATTATGAATGTTGAACAAGACATATGTCGCTCATTAAATATTATCACGATCAGCGATTACTTTCGCTTTCGGGATGGCACCGATAGACAACTTAATCTGTAAAACAAGCTGTATAACGAAGGTAAGAATGCCAGTGTATTTGTATTGTCTAATAGCCGTCCACGGTGGGGGGCGAAGTTGTATGTGTACTTATGCACATCTAGGCCTAAATTACAACACGCCAGTGCAAGTGCGTGGGGGTTGGGGGGGGGGGGGGGAGGGGGGGGCACGCGTTGTGTGTAAGTGAATTCATATGCTTATAAGTTCAAAAAGTATCTTTGGCACTACTAAGATGAGTTTGAATGAACTATTTTTAGTTATTTTACATTTATACGTATGGACTTGGACTTCAAGATACTCGCGTGTCGCGTTTGCTATAGTTCGTAGGCCACAATGGCGTTATGTTTACCGAATATGTATGTCCCCTTAAAACGGGTTTTAGACCATCAAACTTAATGCAGACCCCAATAAATTATTTCCTCCGACTGCTGGGGCTTTGCCCCAGACCCCGGCTATTCCGCGCAACCTAGTTGCGACTTAGCACGCCTTATTTAAGGACTCGTACCGCCAGGCGCCACTGATAAGAAATATAAACAATATCGATATGAATAATTTGAAAAATAAGTGCACAATATAAGTTTAAGGTATGAATATATAAGATGTAAGCTATATAAGATGAGAGCGCATGTAATGACACTGAGCCTGTATTTGAATTAAAGAACAGAGGAATGTAGATGAGGATGTACGAGTGGGTAAAGGTGACTCGTTTTCATTAAGTCGCAATTAACCTATGGATACATCTGTATTCAGTTACAATATCTAAGTATGGTTATAAGTAAACCATAAAGTTGATACTATTCAATTCACTATGTGCCTCGTGGCCGGCTCCAAAGTCTTCGTTTACATGTCTCATGTGTCATGTGTCATAAGTCATAAAGGTCATGAAGGCGTTCTTCTCGGCGTTGCTGTTAACAATTATTAAATAATTAATTGCGAGTAACAACAATTAAAAGTAAAAGTAAAAATAAATAATATAATAAATGGTAAATTAGTGGTGTTGGTGAGAATATTAGACCACCGGAAGTGATTTCAGCCGCCCGGCTCCTCCACCAAGACACGACTGAAACATCTTATCAAACGTTGCTGAATATGCGGGGCTACATATTGTCAAGGTCTACAAAGAATTAATAACGTATTTCTTCCGAATGATATTACACAATTTGGGATATTTTTGCAAGTATCTATTTTTACTAAAACGCAATCATTTTTGCATCCGTTTTGGAGAATATCCTGATATCTGGCTCCGCATTTGTTCTCATTCATTCCGTACACCCGACCGTATATTAACTGGCTTATTGTTGCCGTTAACTTGTATTCCTATCAATACGATTTATAATTAAGAAGTCCCCAAGCAAAGAACAAACCCCTCCAGTAACGTCTATGCTACACTGTTATCAAAAGCCTAATATACAGTTATACACATCATATGTTGTTGAATTATCTAAACAGTGACGAGTTCATAGAACTGAAATCACCTACAAGGGTACTGGTATACACATTATAATCTCATTTCTCTACAAATACATTAGATATGAGAAAATCCAGAAATTAAAAACCAACCCCGACTGGGAATCGAACCCAGGTCTCCCACTTGCCGGGTGGGCGCCATAACCCCTAGACCACCGGGACCGGTAATTCAATGACTGGATGTAGAGCATTAAGATAGTATGTGGCGGTGGAACAACATTGAAATTACCGGTCCCGGTGGTCTAGGGGTTATGGCGCCCACCCGGCAAGTGGGAGACCTGGGTTCGATTCCCAGTCGGGGTTGGTTTTTAATTTCTGGATTTTCACATAACAACTACGACAAGAAGTGTTCTTGAAAGAATATCCATAGATAAATACATTAGATATGTGGAATGGTTACGGATGGCATGAAAAATTTGAATAATAATGACGATACCAAGTGTAAATCAATGTTTATAAGCAATAGAGGATTGTTTGCCAGGGCCACTACTGGGATAGCTCACAAGTGCATAGCTAGCTCAATACAAAGACATAAAGAGCCATAAATAACTTTGAAATATACTTTCTTTATTCTTCTCAGCTCAATCCGGTTGCCATCACATTTCTTCGTGGAAAATAACACGTAAAATATCACCAGTAGCAAGTAAAGATACAGTATGGTTTGCAGGTATACCTCATAAAATGTAATAAGTTGGCGCCGACAACGAGCCGAGGGTAGGGGATGTTGCAGGTATATCACACCTGTAGTTCACTGACCTCGTGTTTATAGCTACAGCGATCTCTCCCGTACCGTGGGAAGAGAGAGCTGCAAATTGAGGCGAGAAAGCGTGTCTTCCCTAACCGCATGCATCCCTTTCAAGTGTCAGGAAGTACCGTTGCATTCAATGATCTTGTAACTGACAAGCTATTTGGAGCAATAAAGTTGACAGAAGGAGATCGGCAGCGAAGGAAAACTAGTTTATTATCGCGTGTATAATAAGCTACACGTGAAAACCTGGCGCTGTAATGAACTTTGGCAGTGCACAACTTATTGTCAGTTGAAATATTTACCATCAGTCCAAAGGATGTAGCATTTACAAATTGTTGTCTAAAATTCGCATACAAACCTTGAATTCCAGTTTCCACTATGTAAGTAGACACAATAACGTGATGCAGTACTCTGATCATACGTATATGAAGCCAATAAGAATACTAAGATCCAACATACCATTTGAAACGAAAGTGTATATCTTTACTTGCATGATGTTAGAGTCGTCAACAATAGTCGCGAGACAGATTTTGTCTATGCATTGAATTTGGATATAAGTCAACCCTATGGCTGATGGCCCGATATTATGAAGCTACTTACTTGTTTTCTCCACGGCAACCAGGCTTCCCATTTGTTGTGGCCATCCGCCATAGTGAAAACAAGTTAGTAAGCTACTTACTTGTTTCCTCCACGGCAACCAGGCTTCCCATTTGTTGTGGCCATCCGCCATAGTGAAAACAAGTTAGTAAGCTACTTACTTGTTTCCTCCACGGCAACCAGGCTTCCCATTTGTTGTGGCCATCCGCCATAGTGAAAACAAGTTAGTAAGCTACTTACTTGTTTTCTCCACGGCAACCAGGCTTCCCATTTGTTGTGGCCATCCGCCATAGTGAAAACAAGTTAGTAAGCTACTTACTTGTTTTCTCCACGGCAACCAGGCTTCCCATTTGTTGTGGCCATCCGCCATAGTGAAAACAAGTTAGTAAGCTACTTACTTGTTTCCTCCACGGCAACCAGGCTTCCCATTTGTTGTGGCCATCCGCCATAGTGAAAACAAGTTAGTAAGCTACTTACTTGTTTTCTCCACGGCAACCAGGCTTCCCATTTGTTGTGGCCATCCGCCATAGTGAAAACAAGTTAGTAAGCTACTTACTTGTTTTCTCCACGGCAACCAGGCTTCCCATTTGTTGTGGCCATCCGCCATAGTGAAAACAAGTTAGTACATTTCTAAATATTTATCCGAAGTTCTTAATTCCAGGCCATAGTCTATACTCTTTATACCAATAGAGGTCGGAAATAGTCTATAGACTACCATCCGGTCAAAAAATGCATTTACACTTACAAATCGCCTGCACACACCCTATTATGTTTTCATTTTAGTTCAATCTAACTTACAAATCAATAGAAACCTTCGTACGAATACGTTGATGACAAATAACAGTAAGTAACCATACCGGATAAAAGAAATGAGTGCTAGAAAAATGTATAGAATAAATTTGTGTTCTGTCTTACCCTATAAATTTACTTATGTCGCATACTGTACTTTGTCATAAGTAAATTATTTCTCGTAGATGGCTTCTCATATCGTAATTCGTAAATATTAACAAAAATAATGCAAGTGCAAAAGCACACACACTGTGAATCAGTGTTTATACTTTAAATGGAACGTGCATTGCTTGAAATAAATTAAAATTACACGTAATTGGTACGTACTATGGCAAATGATAGGTGAGTAAGTCTGTTAATTTGTACTACGTGTTACGTGATTGCCCCCCCCCCCCCCCCCCCCGCCCTCCAAGGAAAAATCAGGCGGTCGCCCCCATGACCACTGGGTCATAACACCCATGCACAGGGATGGTGCGCGTCTCGAAACCATCGCGGACACCCTAAACCAGAAGACGGATAGAATGTAAAGAATGTGGAGCCTGCAGACAGTCGACATTCGACACCTCACTCTCCAAACCCCTGACCTATGACCTCGCCGGGGAGCGCAGAAGCAGCGCCTCGTGTTTCGCACACGTGTTCTGTGCAGACGGCCGAGCCACTATACAATATACTATATACAACCAGCCACACGCTGATAGTCATTCCATGCCATAAATACATACTTATTGTCTATCTACTCTCTTAAACAAAATATTATGTACTTCTTTGCTATCGTTCCGAATATACAAAACCGCAGCCTGAACCGAGTGGCAAACAACCCCTTCTGCACTACAAGTATATGAATAAACCCACAAGACTAAAGAGCCACTCAAGAGTATATGTTATAGATTACAGAAGGATTGTAATGTAATATTGAGTAAGCAAAGCAGTGGGAAGGTATGTATAGCCTACATAATAAACCCACAAGACACGAGCCACTCAAGGTATACAATATAGATTATAGAAGGATTGTAATGTAATATTGAGTAAGCAAATCAGTGGGAAGGTATGTATAGCCTACATAATAAACCCACAAGACACGAGCCACTCAAGGTATACAATATAGATTATAGAAGGATTGTAATGTAATATTGAGTAAGCAAATCAGTGGGAAGGTATGTATAGCCTACATAATAAACCCACAAGACACGAGCCACTCAAGGTATACAATATAGATTATAGAAGGATTGTAATGTAATATTGAGTAAGCAAATCAGTGGGAAGGTATGTATAGCCTACATAATAAACCCACAAGACACGAGCCACTCAAGGTATACAATATAGATTATAGAAGGATTGTAATGTAATATTGAGTAAGCAAAGCAGTGGTATGTATAGCCTACATAATAAACTACAAGACACGAGCAACTCAAGAGTATATGTTATAGATCATAGAAGGATTGTAATGTTATATTGAGTAAGCAAATCAGTGGGAAGGTATGTATATAGCCTACATAATAAACCCACAAGACACGAGCAACTCAAGAGTATATGTTATAGATCATAGAAGGATTGTAATGTTATATTGAGTAAGCAAATCAGTGGGAAGGTATGTATAGCCTACATAATAAACCCACAAGACACGAGCCACTCAAGGTATACAATATAGATTATAGAAGGATTGTAATGTAATATTGAGTAAGCAAATCAGTGGGAAGGTATGTATAGCCTACATAATAAACCCACAAGACACGAGCCACTCAAGGTATACAATATAGATTATAGAAGGATTGTAATGTAATATTGAGTAAGCAAAGCAGTGGTATGTATAGCCTACATAATAAACTACAAGACACGAGCAACTCAAGAGTATATGTTATAGATCATAGAAGGATTGTAATGTTATATTGAGTAAGCAAATCAGTGGGAAGGTATGTATAGCCTACATATTATATGTACTATTCACCGCAGCTCAAACACAAATGTGCGTGGTGCTTTTGCAAGTTCTAAGTTGAGCAGTTCTAGCCTGGGGTCCGCGAGTGGTATCGTATCGAAGCCGCTGACGGGTACAAAGAATTCCTTCGTTTTGCGTGTGCAATATCACATTTGGTTTCGAAACACGCTGTGTAATCTCCAGCAAGCAAACTTTAACTGGACGTGCCAATTTTAAATTGTTATGGATCGGTGGGTGAAGATAAGAATCATAGGGTTGGGTTGACTCCGAACCAGTGCAAAACACTAGCGCGCGTAATAGAAAACGAGGAAATACAACGAAAGTTACATCAAATTTGGTTTTTGGCAAAGAAGATCAGCGACCACACTGTGTTTTGTGTTAGCCTATTAAGTGTTGGTGAACGAAGGAATGAAACCTGGTTGCTCCGTAAGGCATTTAGAAACAAATCGTACAGCTTTAAAGGCAAATCTAAATTTTTTGTGAAAGATCATGGGACCTAAAAAACGAGAAAAAAGAAGTGAAAACGGCTAGTACCACAAACGGAAGAGCGTTAGAAGCGTCGTTTAAAATACATTTGTTCGTTGTTTCAAAACGTTTTGCTCTTCTGTGGAACATGGGGGTCCATATTGAAAATCATATTTTTTTGGGGTCCGCGGAGTGAAAAAGGTTAAGAACCGCTTTTCAAGTTGCATGCACGTCTTGAATTGATATGAGTGTAGGTGGCATACCGTCCACACAATCACAGTTTCGAGATCAAAGTGTAGAATTCGTGCACGTACACGTTTCTAATGTAAGCAGTTCACTTGATATTGTTGGACAGTATTCATTTCCTACCATTTGGTCCGAACCGAATCTTGTCATGATACAACACCATTATTCACGCAATATGACCATCAGAATAAATAGTTTGCTTTTGAAACTTTGCCTTTATCGGGAAACCCACTTTTTCGAAGGTTAAATTTATGTTATAAAAATAATCGTTATGTTGAATTAACGGATCTAACGCGTTTATAAGTGTTTTATATCTAGATAAAATAAAGTTCGTCTACCTGTTCAAGCTTTTTGATAAAAACAAGATACAACTTGAATCCTTCATCATGATTTGAACTAATCATGAAATGATGAATCATTATGAAAACTGCATGTGATTTTCCTTGTCTTTTTCCTTTAATAAGATTATTCACTTTATAAAGATCAAATTTGCCTTCCCAATAAGAGGGAACCATAAGCCATATTCGTTAATTTCCTCCCCTTTTCGTCAGTCACGTGGGTGGGTTTATTACATGACATGGTCCAGTGACTCTCTCTGATGGTGATCAGTGATTATCTTCTATCTAAAAACAATAACACCACATAATTACTATCCTATGTTATGTAGATACAGTTAAACTTCATATTTTATCAAGATAACATGTTGAAGCGTTATCTTTATCTAATCATGTAGACCCGAATTACGTTTTAATATCAGTATCATAATTATTAGTATTATTATTATTATTATTATTATTATTATTATTATTATTATTATTATTATTATTAGTATTATTATTCTGAACTAATATTTGATTCCATGAATGATCACAATACCGAAAAATCTCTTACATTTTTTTTAATCGATAACGTAACATTCCCGATTGGTGATTCTTTGCTTCTATTGCGCCAAATGGGCGCAACGTCTGGGTAGCTCTTACTACGTTGACTTGGTCCCTCGATGCGGGGAGGGAGGGAGGTGAGGCGACAACGATCACACACTGGGCGCAACGTCTGGGTAGCTCTTACTACGTTGACTTGGTCCCTCGATGCGGGGAGGGGGGGAGGTGAGGCGACAACGACCCAACATCTGGTAACGTGTCAGCGCCCAGCGTGATACTCACTCCATACACACACTCAGCGCATCTTCACACACCCCAGGAGTGTACAAGATCCTCGGCAGTAGCTTCACAAAGATTTGCTAAAACACAATACGCATTCACATTGGCTGTATAAACATAACATTATCATTATTTATGTATAGCTTTTGTTGTTCGTAGCGTACTGGGCAAGTGCATACTGTGTGTTTTTCTGTGGGAAACATGAAGTATGAAGTAGGCTATGCGCACAAGTATGTTCGGTTTATGTTTATTAGGAATAGGAATGATTGGTATTTGGGTATTTTGGAAGGAATTACGAAAGTGGGCTTTAAGAACTCTCATTACATCACAGCATTCCTCACGTGTGTGACCAGTAATGGTTTTTAAACTAGGTGAAAGAATGTAGTGTGTGACAAGTTTTTCTATAGTTTTAGCCGTAATTTTATTAAACATAATTAAACAATTACATAGGTGTTATGTACATGTACAAGGTCCAGGCTGGGTGTGATAACCGGATATGACTTTAGGCTTATTTTACTAAATAGTCATATTTCGTAGAAAACTAGCCTAAAAGAAACATATCAACCTCTTTAGGTAAGTAGTGGCGTTTTCCAATGGCTGCACTGGATCATACTGGGTGCGCCTCTAACAGTTAGAACAACAATACCCAACAATGCAATGGACGCACTCAATGCAATCCACTGGATAACGCCATGTGTATACCATGGTGTTTGGATGGCTGGAAAGAAATGTACGAGGAGTAGGACGCAACCACAGCTCACACTTTATGACTGAGGAAGAGCTAGAAAAAGCTTCATTCGGGATTGTTGTTGACGAAAACTGAACCTGCAACCTCCCGAAGAGTCAATTTTAAAATTATCTACATAGACTTGTTCATCATCATGGCTCCTTAAATCTTAAAAAACAACAATAATAGGGAATGTGAATTAATTTTCTTTACCTATCTGGAAGTGTGTGAAATAGACCTTTATCTAACAATGCAAAAAATGTCATTGAACTTATCGCATTTTTATACAGGTTCAAAGTTTTCGATTTTCTATTTTCCGCACTTTCATTTTCAAACGGCCTCCGACGTCAACATCACCAACAGCGTCTTAACATAACATTACCAACAGCGTCATATCATAACATCGCCAACAGCGTCATAACAAAGATTTAACATACCATACCATCACCACCAGCGTCATAACGTAACATCGCCAACAGCGTCATAACATACCATACCATCACCAACCGCGTCATAACATACCATACCATCACCACCAGCGTCATAACGTAACATCGCCAACAGCGTCATAACATACCATACCATCACCAACCGCGTCATAACATACCATACCATCACCACCAGCGTTATAACGTAACATCGCCAACAGCGTCATAACATACCATACCATCACCACCAGCGTCATAACATACCATACCATCACCACCAGCGTTATAACGTAACATCGCCAACAGCGTCATAACATACCATACCATCACCACCAGCGTCATAACATACCATACCATCACCACCAGCGTCATAACGTAACATCGCCAACAGTGCCATAACTCATAACATAACATCACCAACAGCGTCATAACAGAACGTCGCCAACAGTGTCATAACTCATAACATAACATCACCAACAGCGTCACAACGTAACCGCCAACAGTGTCATAACTCATAACATAACATCACCAACAGCGTCATAACAGAACGTCGCCAACAGTGTCATAACTCATAACATAACATCACCAACAGCGTCATAACAGAACGTCGCCAACAGTGTCATAACTCATAACATAACATCACCAACAGCGTCATAACAGAACGTCACCACCAGCGTCATAACGTAACATCGCCAACAGTGTCATAACTCATAACATAACATCACCAACAGCGTCATAACAGAACGTCGCCTACAGCGTCATAACAGAACGTCGCCAACAGCGTCATAACAGAACGTCGCCAACAGCGTCATAACATACCATCACCAACAGCGTCATAACAGAACGTCGCCAACAGCGTCATAACAGAACGTCGCCAACAGCGTCATAACAGAACGTCGCCTACAGCGCACTGGAGCGCCCTTTATAATGTTTCCCGTTGTTCTAGTTGTTGGTGCGCACTCAGTGCGCTCAAGTGCACTAGATTAAACAATAAAACTTATAACTCCAGCCGTTGTCACTTCTTTATGAAACATCAAACAATAAAATTATGTTTTAATATTGTTAAATCTCCAGAAAATTGATAACAAAAAATAGGCCCTACCCACCATAAAATTGTTGATGAGCAAATAATAGTTTCAACTTGGGGTTTTCCACCAAACATGATGGTGGAGTTCAATTTTGGAAATTGATTGGTAGTGCTGCAACCTTTATGTTGCCTCGTATGCCCCTTCTAAGCTGCCCGTGAGTAGCCGTGTAGAGGTAATGACTGGCCTGCATTACTTCTGCACGGCTAGTTGACGGGTATGAGTATAACATTATTTGGCGCAATTAGAAGGGCCATTAAATTATCAAGAAAAGTCAGCTATGATTGACAACATGGGGACGTTGGTTGGCAATGTTGGATACCCTTGTTCTGTATTGCACTTGTCCTAGCTGCGCTTTGGTGACTGATCTTGGCCACACAGCAACCACTTAATTGCGTTCTCGCCTTGGGTAACATAAACATTGTTAGTTATGTGACGGCTTCTGCGACTGTTTTCAAGAGGATATCATTATTCGGTATCCTTTAGGGATGGATTGATATGAGAAGAATGTCAAGTCAAAGACCAGGGTCCGTGGTCCTGATAAGAGATGGGGGAAATCAGCTGTGTATCTTCTATATATTATGCTTGCATGGTGATGAGAATATGTCGTAGGAAGATATCTGCATTAGGGTAAAAATACTGGGACACATCGATGGTTTTCCATTAATGAACGCCGCGTGGCGGAGTCACAGGGATGTAACGCTAACTCCTGTTGAAATATTACAACGAATTTGGACTTACTTCTGCAGAATGGAAATCCATGTGTTGTAGTTCGTTACAATTATTATCGCCAAACCAATTCAAACTAGATTCACTTATTCGTTACACAACCCACCAAAAGAAAAAGGCTATTCCCTACCCACTGTGTTTGGTGTGTTTGCGTTGACTAGACTACCTATATAGTCTACCCGCTAGCGCATTAAATTGGAAGACACTTGTTAATCTAGCGATGACCGATGACCGAAGATTATTTGAGCTTCGTTTCGAACACCAATTTAACTCTCACAAAATAAGAGCTCTGACTATTGGAAAGCTACTGTTCAATCTGGTTTGATGATAAGGGGCGGGGGGTGAGGAGTCAGTTCTGCACTCTAGAACCACGGCTAGAAGTAACACACATATGCCGATGTAACACAATGGAAAGCTGCTAATAATGTTCAATCATGTTTGCTGATGCGGGTGGAAAGTCAAATATGAACTGTGGAACCACGGCTAGAAGTATCACACGTATGCCGATGTAACACAATGGTAAGCTACTAATAATGTTCAATCATGTTTGCTGATAGGCCTACAGGTGGGAAGTCGAATCTGAACTGTAGAACAACGGCTGGAAGTAACACACATATGCCGATGTAACACAATGGTAAGCTACTTATAATGTTCAATCATGTTTGCTGATGCGGGTGGGAAGTCGAATATGAACTGTGGAACCACGGCTAGAAGTATCACACATATGCCGGTGTAACACAATGGTAAGCTACTAATAATGTTCAATCATCTTTGCTGAGGGGGGTGGGAAGTCAAATATGAACTGTGGAACCACGGCTAGAAGTAACACACATATGCCAATGTAACACAATGGTAAGCTACTAATAATGTTCAATCATCTTTGCTGAGGGGGGTGGGAAGTCGAATATGAACTGTGGAACCACGGCTAGAAGTAACACACATATGCCCATGTAACACAATACAAGTATTTGTGTTTCACTCTTCGTCGTCATATATTATGTTCACCGTGCAATGCAATATAATTCAACATTTCCAATGTTTATGTTTTCATACATTGCAATTTATGTGTGTCAATTCTAGGCCTAATGTTTTTAATTTACTAAATCCAGTAATTGATTGTTAGTATAATTTTACCTTTTAGTGTTTAATTTCATATAATCTTGATAATTATAACTAGGAAAACGCTCTGTGTTGCCAGATGGGCAATTGTTTTAAATGTATAGTTATCTGTTTGTGTGTTTGGCATCTTGACGGATTTTGCTGCTTATGTTAACTGTAATAAGTTTTAGACGGGTTCGGTATTATACAACTTAGGCTTTATTAGTTAAACACGAATGGTTACAGGTAGGGCTGCCCAGCGATAAAAAAATTCATATCGATATCGCGGATGTAATTATCGATATCGTATCGCGATATCGAATTTTTTAAACTCGGTATCGATATCGCCGATATCGTCATTTTTTTTTTCAAACCAGCCAGAGACCATTTATTATAAACAATTTAATGTGAATAATTTAACGTCGAAATGTTTTCACGGCTCACGTTACACGTTAGTGGGGCTTGCGAGGGGGGGGGGGATGGCTACTGGCGGACGGCGGGTGGAGCGCGAACACAAAGGCGAGACCGCGCGATGAAAGGCGAGTAGGTGCCAACGCGAATGTTGCAGTGTATGTATCGCAAAGATGCAGAAGCACAACACCGCCAAACTTTTTTTTTACGATAATTGACACATGATCGATATCGCGAAACGTACGATATATTATTTCTATAACGATATCGAATTATTTTTCTATTATCGATATCGTATCGATTTATCGATATCATTGGGCAGCCCTAGTTACAGGACATAACAATCAGTAGCGTCTAGCCGCCATCGCCAAGTCCCCGGTTGGTCCTGTTGCCAACTTCTGACTGTTACATTCCACCGTAGTGGTGCTAGCTTCACAATGCTCTACTACTCATTACATCTTTCCCCTATATAAGTGTGTATAATAATATTAGCATCTAGCTTTGTGGTCACGAGTGATAACTGAAAATTTCAACCAAATCCGTCAAGCCATTATAATAACAGATTCTTATTGTGTGCCTTATTGACAACCTTTACATAAAGGTAGATATTTTAACAAGGTATGACCATCGTTATTAGGTTACATTTGTATTGTAGTTTGGTGTTGCACGTTTTAAGCTTCTATTCCTTGATCATGCAATTTATGTTATTGTTTATTTGTATAGTTTGTAGTTATATTGTGAGACAAATAAATAAAGGAAATATGAAATATGTATGAAGTCTTTATCTGTGTACGTCAATTTTTTTTTCAACATTTGCAGATTTGTTTCCTTTCCTGATAACAGTTTTGTACTGGAGCACGGTACATAGTAAAGTTGAACAATACAATACAATGTTAGCCTCATCATTTGAGGTGACTTCTTGGTCTGGAGATTGACTCTAACTAAAATTATAGAAATTTTCTCCAAACGCTGCATTTAGTCGTGAGAACGTGTGACAAAACTGTTGAATGTCCAGATGGTCTAGTGACGTATTGGTCGGCAAGAGAAGGAGTGTTGCGTTATTTACAACGACACCCTCTCAGTGAGTCTCTGGGCTTCGTCTCCAGGCAACCAGACTCCTCACGGGGGCAGAGTAGCTCGTAAACCAAGAAGCCACTTAGCTTCGTAAACATCTTGTCAGGATTTGGGGGGTCCTCTTTTGAAACACAGGCTGCAATCCTGATGCGCATTGGTAATATTCTCATTATGTCATTATGTATCTTTGAACATAGCTGAAACTGAAGCCCTGTAGAAACTATGAAGGTTCCTAATATCTCAACGATGGAGGTGGCTCAGCGGTAAGATGCGAGTCTCTAATTCGGGAGGCTGCCAGTTCAATACCGGCCACCGGCAGTCCTGACAGGAGTTTTTCCCCCAGGTGTTCCTCAGTCACAAAGTCAATGCTGGGATTGAGTCACACTATCAGCCCTCGAACATTTCTGTATAACTATTCCAAATACCGATTAATGAAATATGACAGAAGACCCCTGTAAAGCCTCTCCTCATATGATCTTTGGGGGAAAACAAACCCGCGATATACCGTATAGTTTCGTGTGGTCGCACTGAGCCGTCAATGGACGTTTCATACACTTCATTACACGCCCACTCGTTTGAACTCACACTTAAACAGAAATAAATCCTATACTATTACTATACCTGGGTTAAGTTTGATACAACAAAGTGATGGTTTGGAAGAACTAAGCACATGTTTTCTTATTTTTTCTACACCAGTTCTTTGATTGACATTCAATTATTTGAAAACGCAGCAAAATAACTTTTCCGTAAAAATTGCTTGTCATTATGTGTATGGTTTTTTTATAGCAGGATGGCATATGAAATTCCGTATACCAGCGCAGATATACGCTTTTTTTAATACCATTTTGACATTTTACCTTTGTCAATTTAAGCTAAGTGTTCACAAAATGTTTAAGCCAACTTTATATGAAACACCATGCGTGAAGCATACACTTGCACAGCAACAATTAAAGCAAACACAATGTAATTGTATAACATTATTTTGATGTATATCATCCGTTTCGTTGAGCCCCAACCCACAGTTTCTCAAACAGAGGGGTGAAAATCAAACACGCGCATAAGGGCAAAGAAGAACCAGCAAACAGAACAAATCCCTACATATCTGTCTGTTGATTTACTGATATAAATAAACCTCGCAGATTACACGATTTACCGATATAAATTAGCGTCGGGGCTTATCAGTCAGGATTCCGTCTGCTTATCTCTGCGCACAAACACACACAACACACGCAAGATGACATAGCTACTCCACCCTCGTGGATGCAGTTGCCCGAGATAGCGGCCCTGTATCTTCAAAGGGCGCACAACGGGAGTTGCAGCATGCGCACATCAAACACGCCGCTATCACCTAAGACGAGATAACCGCACTTTATAGCGCATCACGATGGTGATTATATGTATTTTAAGGTAGGATAACTTCCGAATACAGTGAAACACCCTCGTAGTGTCAACAGCACCCACCATTATAATATGCCAACAATTAGTTCTCATAAGAATGGAGTTGGTGCTATCGTCAACCATGCGCAACCGCCTGACGCAGTGGCCGTGGTCTGTTCAACCATGGTTCCTGTGTTCCAAGTGCAACTCCTGGCTTAGGCATATATTATGCACCCACTCGTCGTTTCGATTAGATTCGTACTGATTACAGCATCCCCATGAATGCTGCATTTAACTTGCATTAATTAACTTGCAATTAACATCTTATACTGGCGCCATATTTCTATAGTTTATTTATGGTTAAAGTTACTTAAAGGTATAGTTTGTTTATAGTTTAGTCTTGATATCCGACTTTAATCACATCGTTAAACCGCCATTATATGCTATGCTAAAAGAATGAACTACTGTGGATTACTGGATTTGTTTACTCTGCTCTCAACTATATTTGTACTGTTGCACTCAACTCGCCAGCACTCGGAGCTGCTTATCAACATTGAACAAGAACTCGCCAGCACTCGGAGGCTTATCAACATTGAACAAGAACTCGCCAGCACTCGGAGGCTTATCAACATTGAACAAGAACTCGCCAGCACTCGGAGGCTTATCAACATTGAACAAGAACTCGCCAGCACTCGGAGCTGCTTATCAACATTGAAGAAGAACTCGCCAGTACTCGGAGGCTTATCAACATTGAACAAGAACTCGCCAGCACTCGGAGGCTTATCAACATTGAACAAGAACTCGCCAGCACTCGGAGGCTTATCAACATTGAACAAGAACTCGCCAGCATTCGGAGCTGCTTATCAACATTGAACAAGAACTCGCCAGCACTCGGAGCTGCTTTTCAACATTGAACAAGAACTCGCCAGCACTCGGAGCTGCTTATCAACATTGAACAAGAACTCGCCAGCACTCGGAGCTGCTTATCAACATTGAACAAGAACTCGCCAGCACTCGGAGGCTTATCAACATTGAACAAGAACTCGCCAGCACTCGGAGCTGCTTATCAACATTGAACAAGAACTCGCCAGCTCTCGGAGGCTTATCAACATCGAACAAGTTGCACTTTTAATGGTTTGTGCTGTTAATCATTTCTCGGAAACCAACGATGCGGCTTGGAAAGATGTGTCCAGCCAGATACTATAGATGTATTCAAGAGAATCTTATAGGTATCAAGTATACGAACTGTGATACGACGTAAGTTTCACAACGCTGTTTGCTGTCGATACGCATTTTATTCACATGCCTTATCTGTAAGTGCTCGGTGCTCTACAGCTCACAGTTGTACCAATAAGTTATCAGTTACTCCAGGAAATCCTCGGACTTTCAAAATTATCTCAAAGTCCAAATGTAAGCAGTATCGTAACGTATTACAGTTCATACGCTAATGTTATACACGACAATTTAGCTTTTCTGAAGTTGATTCTTTAACTTAGTTTCAAAACAATGTTTCAACGCCATCGTTGTCAATCCCACCCTGTTCTAGAGTAGGCTACCTGCATTTATGGGGCTTATTGTCTGGGTCATGTTAAGGCTAAAACCACTTGAAGTATCAGTGATTTTAGATTGTTGGCTTATTAGTTATGTCTTAGTATATTTTTTCAGTACTGCGTAGGAATTCCCAAGAATTATTTTAAAACGTGTTTCATTAAAGCATGTTCTACAATTTTGTAATTAAAATTTCGCAAATTTCTTCTCCAATAAAGGTATTCGAATTCCTTTAAGAATTTAAATTCAATGAAAAGTGTTTATCTTAATAAATCATTATTTCCATTTTGTTTGGTCCAGTTCTTTGATACTTTTCCGAAAAACTTCTACCTTGGAAGGCAAGTTTTCCATTTGTCATTTTGCCTTGTATTTTGTTCAACTCGGTACTGGCCTCAATGTAGCTTAGTATTTTCACGTTATCCTGTAGTGTAATCAGATAACCTGTAGTGTATAATGAAGTGGACTCGTAGCTGTGAGTCACACCAGGAATACCTGACCAGGATCTCCCTATACTGAGGAGTCACAAGAACGCACACGAAATTAGCTTCCCGCTTTCACACGGCTCTGTATTTATACTCTTCACCGCGTTTGTTTCAATAGTTTTACAGCTTGCGTAGTTGCTGTATAATTGAGGTTACCTTTATTTCCCAAACATTTAATAATATTTTCTTAACCGCTGCGATGTACGTGATCGATTGATGTTATCGTTAATTGCTTTCAGGAAGAGTGATTCATTCGTTACCGACCATTGCGGATCTGAGTGTGTGTACAGACGCTTGTGCGGAGTAGCGGATGCAGTGATAGTCCAGTGGCGTAGGAATAGCCCGGGCCCGTGCAACAGCGGCCCGGTTTCTGGAATGCTCTGAGTTGGAAACCCATCATTGTTTATAAGCTTCAAAAAACATACTACATCTCTACGAAAAATTATTAAATTAATAATTGCGGGTGCAGATCCTCTCAGTTTGCTCGTGTTCAAGAAACGAGATTGCAAATCTTGTGTCTATAAAATAATAGTTTCGAAATACTGCGTATTCCACTTTCCAGATGTTTGATCTGTAAACGGCATTGATGATAAGTTACTAACACTACCAGTCACTGTTGGAAGTTCAGAACGCTTATTTTCTAAATTGAGAATAATGTATGGGATGAGAACACTTTCCATCGAAAATCGCTCAGAAGACGATCATCTTATCCGTTCGTTTGCTATTAGGATATGTTCGGAATTGGAATTTCTAAATCAATGGCTGTACAAATTGAAAATTTCGTCCCAGATCCCAGTTTTCATTATTGTTGCTTTTCAGGTAAAAAACAATTCTAAGGTCTAAATTCCAATTTTCTTGCTAAAGCGGACTAACGCAAAAATTAGTGACAATATTCACAACAACTTCTTACTTGAAAGACTAGAAAACTAGCTTAAAAAATAAAAATATAGACATTTGAGATACGCCTTTAAAATATAATGATCATGAACATAATCCCGGACACAATATAAAATGACGTTTACGAGTCTATATGGTAGGGGCCCGCCAGATTCTATTGCCCGGGCGCCGTGGTTTTCTAGCTACGCCACTGAATAGTCTCTAGATTGGCTTAGAATGCGTGCAAAACTACGGCACGTCATTATCTTGCCGTCGTGTGTCCAATATATTAGTTTGATAAATACATAGTATTATAATGATATTATTAATTATATAATAATTGTGATGTTTATAAGTATAATATAGCAAAATATACATAATTTAACTGATACTTTATGGTATAGTCTACAAACCGACTCAGAAGTCATCAGTACACCTGGTATGATATGATAATTCAGGACGTTGTTGGTTCGACTTTGCGACCGGTAATCCGAGATGTTCCGCAGTCATAAAGTGAATACTGGGACTGAGTGCAGCGAACACCCGATCTATGCCCGAAACACCCAAGTTACGTTCCCTGAATATAGGGTCGTGGCACATAAATGTGCTCAAACAGGCGTTCTTAAACAAAAATAAATATATAAAGTATAATAGATAAGATAAATGCAAGGCAATTTCATATGTATACTTTATTTGTACCAACCACTTTCTGGCTGCAGACCTGGCTGATGTTACTCCAAGTTTGTATTCCGCCAGGAAAATACAGACGAGTTTGGCTGAACACACAATAAAGAAAGGGTGAACATTTCGATTACAAGAATATGGGTTTCGAAAAGTTACAGGAACAGATACTTAATTTGCACAAAATGTCTTAAAACGATATTTCATTTCATTTCCCCTCCAGTCTATAACAATTAGTTGTAGAAAAGAATTAGGTCAACTAATTGCGTCAATTAGTGAAATTAACTCTGAGACAATTTAATTTCTGAGCGGGGCAATTTGTGACCTTGCGAATACCGAGTGCGAAATGATCGTTCAAACGCGTAAATCAATACGTGCACAACATTCATTGGAGGTAAAAGTGGAGAGTGCGATGTTGTGTCATTACATTCAGTTTGTGGTTTCAGCTTCCGCTTATTCCTGCATAGGTAGGACGCTATGAGTAATGGTGTACGGCATGACACAACAAAAAGCATAGCCACCGTAATGAATTGGGTTTTCTTTTAATCCAAGCACTCATTCTAGCAGAAATACGATTACAACGAAGTGAACAATCGCGCAACGTAATCATACGTGAGGTGACTGGGGTAATGAAGGTTATACAAGACCATGTTGCAGGATGAGCAATAGGCCTATACATATAGTTTATCCCTCGAGATGTATAGGATCGTCTTCTCTAATTAAAGATGTGATTAGTCTACTGAAACGAGTGTAAATATAGTAATATTGATTGAACCCCCCCCCCCCTAACTCTTGTGAACCCTCCAAACACTTATGTGTGCTTATGTGATACATTAAGTGGCCTATCCCCTATACACTCTTTTTTATTTTTATTGACTCAAAAACATAAAATGATGGCGGTTAAAAGTTAAAAACAACTTTTTGGCAGGGTTCGATTCCCGCTTCTGGCTCGAGTTTGCTAACTTTGGAAATGTCTCCAGTGTCAGTCAGTGTATCGTCAGTGAACAAGCGGATCTAGGGATCATCTATATCTCAATCCTTTTACGGGGATAATCAACATTTATGTTGGTGAAAAATGTCACACAAATGCGAAGGGTCGGGTGACGAAATATAAACTCATTTAGGCCTTGCTGACTTTTGAGGCCTACGCACATTTTACAGACATTCCTTTCAAGTTTAAGCTCATTGAAACCACAAGATGAGCATAAAACCTGGAAGATAAGGACGTGCCATGTGTCATCCTATTATCACACCCACAGATGAGCATTCTGAAATTATAGGTATTGTATACAACAGTCCACGCAGGGATCTGGGTTTTATCAAGTTAGTCACAAACGTGTTTCGGAATCGCTTCTGAGAACGAATCTTGGACGGTAGCATTAATCACGGCTACCGTATAATCAAAACCTTTATCTCTTACGGAAATCGCGAGATTGTAGAATGATTTATAAATAACCAGTCAAGTTCGACTTATCTGGTTAGCTTGGTTTCCCGAAAGTCAACATACGCTTATTCTTAGCAAGACGGAGGAAGTCGGGCGGCAAAACCAAAGGATGAATCATGGCACAAGTTGCCTAGGGTAATACAGATAAAGGTATGACGTAGCCCACTAACCCATAGCTCCTGCACTTGTGTTGTGGCTGCCAACGAACTAGGCCTACATATAGACGCAAGTCCGATGCTATATGGCTATCCAGTGGCAAGGTGCATTGAATTACAATGCGTAGCCGGCAATCACACTATGCACAGCATTCTGCATTAGTTAATTGATTATGGTTTATTGTATACGGAAGTCACATGTGTAAGCATGAAGGTTAATCGAGACGATGAAAGATGACTGCTGGTTGGGAATAATAAGATAGGGCCACAGACAGTACAGTTATAGGTATGTAGCCTACACCTGTCGAGTTACACGGTGTAAAACAAGAAAGGCAATCATTTTCTTTCACGATCTCATCGAACAGGTCAATTTTGGGACTGAGAGTTAACTTCCGCGTAGGCCTAACCCCGTCGACTTCAGTGGTGTGAGAAAAATTATTTCCAAATGTTGGACAATAGAAGCTGACCATGAATCCTATACAAAGTTTGTAAAGGCCTTTTTGTAGAGTGTTAGTTCGTATTGTGTTACTATATAAGGAAATATTACGTGTTTACAAAGAATATTATTAACTATAGTTTCAACAACATACTCAAGGATGGTTGGGTGGGCCATAAGGAAAATACACATGTTCGGTGCGGATCGACCTAGCAGACCCCAGGGCACCGAACCCGGGCCCTCAAGCGACCGAGCTGCGTAGCGTGTGTCGTTCACACTTGAAGGTGTATTTCCTTCCGGCTTCTGTCTGGTTATGGTTTCAACTTACAAGTACTCTGCTATAATTAATTATGATACGATTTTCTTTTCCTTGTCGCGTAGCCACACATCGCTGTCATTCATTACTCATTTCGCAACAAGATATTTATTTAGCAAAATCGTACTAAAGTCAGCCTACGGCCGCCATGATTTTCAGAAGGCTTAGTACAAGCCCGCCAGAGGGTCGCATTCAATGGAACGTGCGTTCATGCATCATTTTCAAGGGGAGGTGCCTAATTCTCGATGCGGCCAATCAGCAGGCAGCATGAACTAGGTTCCTCCTCTGTTTGGACGGAGAGCGCAAGCGCACGAGACCTGGGGTTGCGAGCGAGGTATGTGATGACATGAAAGTTAGTTCACCCTTGGATCTCGAGCTCGGTCGAAGGTGCTTCAAGCTGTGTGTGATAATTTTATTTTTGTGACGTAACGGTATATTCTTGGCGGAGTTTTTGTATTGTTGAAGGAGTTAGTTGAGGAAGATTGCGTTAGATGGCAGCAGGTGTAGCGTCGAGTGATCATCGCCATGGACCACAGCATCACTACCAGCCTGGTGAGTCATCTCTACCTAACCTGTCTTGGTTGTCACTGTCAACGGAAAACTAGCACGTTCGAGATGTCATTCGAAATGTGCATTGCTCTAGCTTCACTAGGTAGCAGGGCTAAGCGTACAAGCTGTCACATAAACGGTGCCAATATAATGTGGATTGACTTACTTAGCCTCGCTATCGACGGCTAACATAAAATGGTAAAGTCAAATCAAATAATTTAATAACGATCGATACTGATAGTAATACATCATAATAATACTTTGAATTCAATCTTAGCAATGTGAAAATGATAATTTGTAAGTAGTATCAATTAAATTTTATCAGTGAGCACATTAGCATTAGATTAGCGTGAGCTAGGCCTATGCTTGAATGTGCACAATTTATTGTTAATTGATTATGTTTAAAGTTAAAAGATTTATGTCCAATACTAAATCAATTTTAATTTCCGATTAACAAAAGTTTTCTCAAATTAGAGTTGGTAAGCAGCAACCCCATAACCTTCAAATCTGTGTATCTAGCCTGTAAGTCACAATTACAATCGGTTTGCATTTTGCAATAGTAGCTAATACAATATTATGTATTGCAAAGTGATATTTATATATATTTTGGTATGAGTTATTCTATGTTAGGGTAGGGTATTATTTTAGCATTTATGAAGAGCAAGGACTATAATTTTAGATTGTTCAATATGACGTAGTGGGCCTATTTTTATGTATCACAATCATCATTGTACCGTATTTTTCTTTTTGACGAAGTATGTCATATTGTAGGTAGGCCCCTAGCTCATTTATGGATAGAAACGCTTTCAAAATCTGAACATTATGCCGGCATTTAATAATTAGGGGTGATCACGCCCGTAATCGTGCACCTGTTGCTATTGTTATGACCATAACATACTATTGCTCTGACGTCAACGACTGATTTCAGCTCCATAACTTTCACCGTGACTGTGATTCAGAGCAATATCCAATATCGAATACCTTACCAGTTAGTAATATGGTTCCAAGTAGCCGTCGTTTTTATATTATGTTGTGTTGTCTGCTCGATGTACAAGATGACGCATCTTTGTGTTGGTACCAGTCGTTTCGAACACCCACGAGCCAACAGCAATATGCACCTAATATTGTAGGAAGCAAGAATGCGTAGTTTTCCAACATTCAGCAATGAGCTTGCGTTTACTAAGCAGAATTAATTTTGTAGTAGTCTACATTCTAATGATACACTGAAAAGTTCGTAAACGTTCAGTCATTTGACTCATTCCTGAACTATACACATGTTTTAGCTAGCAGAAAACAATGTGTTTAGGCTCGTAAACTGTCAACATGAAGACAGTATTTTTTACGTTGACCTCGCCATTGATTCGCCTGGGTTGTTTGTTCGTCAAGTAAGCCCATACCGTGACGCATCTTTAGATTAGTTTGTGTTCTGCATGTTCACCTGCCGTACGAAGATCAAGTTAAGCAACATTGGTGTGAAACATTAGTTGTTAGGGTGACCGCTTTCCACTGACGACGTACTTTTTCAGTGGAGGGCTCGTAGCTTATGTGGAAGCTTCGTTATCTATAGTCCATACATAGGTTGATGGTATAGGCCCTCTGAATGAGTTGTGAAAAACTGCGAGTTGGTCGTCCTTGTATCTTTTAGATCACAGTGCTGGAAACTTAGTTTCTTCCATTTTCCTCCATTATAACCACTAATTTACTATACGTAAATCAATTACTCTCGTTACCTTATAAAAAAAATTAAGTAAACTGTTACCATAGAGTACCTATTTTCTTGTTGGTTTTGAATCCTACATCGTAATCGTATTATGATTTTACTTATAGGCCTCATTGGGTCTATTGCAATTCATGAAAAAAATAAGGAACCATAAATAATAATTTAATATGTTTTATTACTTTATTTATTTATTTTCGATATTTAATTATATTTAATAATTTTTTTTTAAATCTGATGTTTTTACGAATAAATACATATCGTGGGAATTTCTTTATACAGCCCTTTTTAAGCGAGCGAAGCGAGCGTCTCCATAAGACTTTTATGGCACTTCGTACTGTTCTGTTTTTTTATTAGTATTATTATTATTATTATTATTATTATTAGCCTATGTATGTCAAAAGCAGTCGAACGGAAAGTCCGATAAAGTTGAAATTTGGACCATCCATAAGCCTTAATGTGGATTGAAAGTGTAGGCCTATAGTTTTGTGACAAAATCGTTTGAGAAGTTACAAAGTTACACCATAGTTACCACAAAATATTTTTCTGAAAAAAAAATAACGGTAACATGTGAGATAGACATATTTTTACAAAGATTTTTTCGGTCACGAATGTGTTATGTTATGGCGATCGATAAGTATTGGCAGAGTTACACAAATGTTACTCGAAAATATTTTTCTGAAACACAGTAAAGGCAAAATGTGAGGTGGCTATACTATAGTAAATTTTTGTCCGAACACGAAACTACTAATATAATCATGATCTGATACGTATTAGAGGCCGAAATTACATTTCTATTGCTGTCAATAAGTGTTAGTAACGGTGGCGGACCGTGTCGAAAACACTATACGAAATTACAACGAAAAATCTTAGCAACGCACATTGCAAAGCATTCAACAATGTCGGGAAGTATAATAGCTACGGAAATTAGAAAAAATGTTACAATGCGCATTCTTGAATTATTGTTAATTGTTTTTTATTAGCTTTGAGATTTTTTGGCCAGAAAGTTCGTAGATATGGACGCGCTCGCTTATCAACGCGTCAATCAGAGCGTTTTAGTATTTAAATTAATACAGAATATAAATGCCATGCCTACTGTTTACTTTCAATTTATGTTTGAATCCCGCGAGTTACGTACATCCCTACAAATGGTAAAACGTTAATTGCTTGAGCATGTTGGTTTACTTAAGGAAACGTAATTAATGGTGACATTGCTTCCCCTGCAGGTTCCCCAGTGACAGTGAAGGAAGAGAACGCCTCGTCCCCCCTCCTAACGCCGCCGCACACCCCGACGGGTCCCCCCGACACCGCCTACACCAGCCACTTCCCGTTCGGTGACGAGGACGCCCGCAGCGAGTGCAGTTCCGACGCCGAGCTGCAGCAGATGCAGGGTGTCGCGATGACGCAGCCGTACCCGGACACCTGCTGGATCCCCCCGCAGCCGCAGCCGCACCACACACTGCCCTTCATGCAGACCAACTTCAACCCGAGGAAGCAGGAGGTGTCGGCGTTCAAACCGTTCCACACCGTCGACCGGGTTCAAGACTACTCTCTGAAGAACCCCGTCCACGGCGGACGGTTTCCCCCCGGCCAGATGGTGATGGAAGCGCCGCCCCCGAGCCCGTTCATGCAGGGGTTCTCTCCCCCCGAGGGTTATCCCCCTGGGTTCCCGGCCATCCTAATGAACCAGTGGCTCAGGACGGCGATCTACTCGCGGGCCGCGGCTATGGCGTCAGGAAGAGTGTACGGCGCCCCTCCCCCCGGAGCTTTAGACGTCACCCGGATGCGGCCGACGCTGCCGCCGACGGTGAAGGTCGCTACGGGCGTTGGACGACCTGGCGGAGGAACCGGACCAAGGACGGCGTCCACCCGCCCCAAGAAGCAGTTCATCTGTAAGTTCTGCAACCGGCAGTTCACCAAGTCGTACAACCTGTTGATCCACGAGCGGACTCACACGGATGAGCGTCCCTACTCCTGTGACATCTGCGGCAAGGCCTTCCGACGACAAGACCACCTCAGAGACCACAGGTACATCCACTCTAAGGAGAAGCCGTTCAAGTGCGGCGAGTGCGGCAAGGGGTTCTGTCAGTCGCGCACCCTGGCCGTGCACAAGATCCTGCACCTCGAGGAGTCTCCACACAAGTGTCCGGTGTGCAGCCGCAGCTTCAACCAGCGCTCGAACCTCAAGACCCACCTTCTCACGCACACAGACCTAAAGCCGTACAATTGCGCGGCCTGTGATAAGCTGTTCCGACGTCACTGTGACCTGAAGCGACATGAGATGACGCACTGTGACACCATGACCCCACATCTTCGAGGTGACCTCGGCAACACCCTGCTTGACCTCTCAGTAACCTCTCAGCAGCAGGTGTCGCCTACCTCCTCCCCACCCCCTCCCGCCCCCGCGCAGCCACCACAGCCCGCAAGAAAACTCACCGGCTTCACCATTGCGGACATAATGAAGCGGTGAGCGAATCAACCTTGTGATTATGACATTAATGGACGCGTCGTTCCAACTGCATTGCCACGGGACTTACCTCCTTTCCACTCGTCAGTCTACTGGTAAAATTGTTCAATTTCTAGAAGGAAATGTATTCCCCTTACTGTACATGGGCGTAGTTTTTGTTTGTGTTTATCTTTATCGAGAGACCACTGTCAGCCTACCTTAATGAGTAATCTTGAAGGAACACTGTGTATTAGTTTTGTTACCGAATAATTTGTGCCATTGTTCCTTGGATTGCGATGTTGATTTCGATTCATTAACATACACCTTATACTGTCTAATTGGATTACAAAAAAGTGAGGTTACTGTTTTGAATGTACGCAAATGCACCTTTCCATTCTATGATCTGAAGAACTATTTGTAATAGGCTTACCATGTCATAAAAAAATTAATTTATGCAAGAAATGTTTCACCATATTGTTACTGTCGTCACTCGTCGTCCCATATCAAATGTGGTATTGGTAGGGAACCTAGGTGGTATAAAACCCATTTGCGATAAGAGGCTTTGCATGCAGATCATGGATCATTAGTTCATTAAAATATTCAATCATATTCTCTACCGCTGTATTACTACGGGTTTGTATAGGCCAAAGATGTGTAAGATAAATGTATGTACATAGTAAAGTATTTATCGCTCGTAAAATATAAGAGTATTATGTATACCATGTTACCATGAACTTGCTTTAATTAAGCATTGATCTCTCAATTACCAATTACTGTAAATATACCGTGTAGGCTATGTGTCAAAATGAACGGGTTCGCTCTACAACGCCCGACTGTTCTGATGTAATTTATTTTGTGTCTTTCACAAGTAACAAGTGTACAAACTTGATCTATGTTCAAGCTATAGCACAAAGAATTGTACCTTGAAATAGCAAAACAAGGCTTTAAGAATGGTTTAGTACAAACAGTTAATACCACTGTATCTTTTCTATCCATATGCTTTCCAGTATTGTTTGTATCAATTATGTATTCTAAATGTTCCTGAGAAATGACAAACCCTAATTTAAATACAAATAATAATTGAAACTTGATCTTTTAATTTAAAAACAACTCCTTAAAAACCAATCCTATAACACATTTGTTTATATTACATTGTATTATTTAAAGTATACAAGAAAATGCATGCTTTCGTTTGGTTACAGGCACTTACAGGTTAAGAAATTATGTTGTTATAACCTGATAAGGAGAGAGAACTAATAAAACTATAATTCAAAAGAATATTTGAGGCATGTTTGCAACATATTTCGCATTAGTCTGCAAGACTTTGTGAAAATTTCTGACAAAGAACTCGCAGGACACTTTTCACGTATTTGACGTATTTGTTTTGTTTTTAATAGGATGTGTAGGCCTATACATCGTTCGTTTATTGAAAATGTTAAATGTGTAATGTAACCGTTCTTATGATACATTATAAATTGCATGGATAAATGTTGATACGATTATTAATTTATCAAATTAAAGATAAAAATGAAGTCTTACGAATGGACTAACTAGATAATCGCGGCCCGTAACGTAAGGTATGAGTGGAGATTTAAGATCATGACTACTAACCCTTGGTGTTCGATTATTAAACCTTATGGGATAACATTAAGTAAGCGTTTTTCTTTATTAACGACTTAACTAAATTAAACTGAGAAATGGTATATTATTTCATGCACATTAGTATCAGTTTGTTTGATGAGGTTGAACCACCATGAACATCGGAGTCGTTAAATAAAGATTTCCCATCCCCTTAAAACAACGGGTGTGTGTAATGCCATATGCCGTGTCCGTGGAATATAGGCTATGCTAAGGCAAACGTACCTTATAAATTTTAAACACCCCAAACTCAACCTTTACAATATACCGTACTTTTATGGCCATGCATGAAAACGAGATAATTAAAACGTTAGTCCTTAATTGTTTCTTATATGGACCATAGGAAAGAAAACCTTCCTTAACGAGCTATGGATATGGAAGTTCTTTAGAATTTCAGATCATGACAACCTCGTAAAAGAAGTTGAGACCTATCTCAAGTCGTAACCCGCTCCCTCTACAATGCACTGAAATTAGTGGGGGTCCGTAACAGCTTGAATGATTTTAACTTCCAACTTTCCAAGTATGTCAAGCTCACATAAAACTATATCACTGGGTTTTAGGACAACTACTAATAACCTCGCCGGCCACCGGGCGCAGTAACGTGTCACTATAAAGTAGAAATATGAAAAACCTAATTTTTTACGGTTTGCTCGGCGGTTTTAGAGGGCGCTATCACGGCTCCTTAATAAGCGGAGTGGGCGTCTTAAAAAACAAGAACAGTAGGAAAAAACGGTAAACAATATCCAAAAAGGTAATTAAAGGTTATGGGGAGGTCCGCATAGTGACGTTTAAAAATGGAAACACGTCGTTTACATGAAATTTGAGTAGTTCCTCAGCCGTAACGTCCTCATCCACAAGAGTATTTGTGACCCGACCCCAATCAACATAGATTAATAACAACTTGACGTACACGACGAACAATGTCCAAACAACAAATTAAAAAACCGCCCACTTCCATTATTTCAAATACGAAAAGCGTTTAGATGAGGAGGTGTGTTTTGCTTTTGAGAGGGAATGTTAATGTGCTGGAAATTGTTAAAAAGTGAGAGGTTGCTCTCGTGAGATGTACGGAAGCTTTACACTTTGGACGAGAAAATTGCTGGTTTCGAGGTGTGTGGGTGTAGATGCAGTGGCAAATAACATCCCCTTTGACTCTTACACTGGGGAAGAGAGGGAGGGATTTATCATGGTTGTGAATTGTGTTAATTCTGTAACCAGACTAGCTCTTCTTCATGTGTGTTCAAATCGAGTAAGATCAGAAACGTTACCTACGTATTATATTATTTTATTTTACTGTGATGAAATATGTATGTACCTATGTAGTTTTGAATTTGTATTCTTACACAAAAGTATCTGCAAAACACAATATTTTGTATTGTTTGTGAATACTGACTGATATGCCAAACACATTCATAATATAGTGTGTGTACCTTAAAATTAAGGTTGCCCATCGATGTTAAATTACAACATCGACATCGAAATCAAAAAATCGATGTCACATCGCGAGGTCGGAGATTTTTCGACATCGACATCAAACCTGAATAATCGACATCGAAACAAAAGTTCCTTGGACAATGTAAAAACTAAAAAGAAAAACTAACAAAACTGTTTCTTGTACATCGTAAAACCTTCTGGTAAGTTGGTATTATCACAGGTATTGTGTTGTTACCTTGTCTGGGAGCAGAGTACAGATTTTTTTATTATTATTTTGAGTAAAAAACGATTCGATTTATGAAAACAAATTGATGTCGGAAATTTGCATCGAAATCGATTATTAATCGATTAATCGATGTCGATGGGCAACCTTACTTAAAATGCAGTCAAACTCAGTGCCATATTTTACAACTTATGTACTCATTGATTTGAAACCTTTTGCAACCGGAGGGGGTCGCTTTTAAGACAACTGACGTTTGCTGTTACGCGTAGTATAGGCACGAGGTGAATGGATGACAGCTAAGTACTAGTATAACTAGTATGAAACTAGTATATAAAAGCACGGTTTGGGGAGATTTGGTGGGATTTGAACTCAAGTCCTACCAGTGGCGTATTAGAGGGCGTGGAGGGGAGTACATTTTTTAAAGTTGTTTTAAAAGCTGTGTATCCACATGGCACTAATATTCGTTGACACGATTGACACGATTGACGTTTATGATAGTGGCAAAAAAAAAGTTAGTGACAAATAAATGGATTTATGAGGGAATAATTTTGCCAGCGTCCGCACAAACTCGCCTCTATGACCAGTGATCGTTCTAACAGTTCGTGCCCCCCGCCTCTGCGTCTCACCCTCTGTACCACATGAACCTGTTCGCGCCCCCGCCACTACGTCCCACCCTCTGTACCACATGAGCCTGTTCGCGCCCCCGCCACTGCGTCCCACCCTCTGTACCACATGAGCCTGTTCGCGCCCCCGCCACTGCGTCCCACCCTCTGTACCATATGAGCCTGTTCGCGCCCCCCGCCACTGCGTCTCACACTCTGTACCACATGAGCCTGTTCGCGCCCCCGCCTCTGCGTCCCACCCTCTGTACCACATGAGCCTGTTCGCACCCCCGCCACTGCGTCTCACCCTCTGTACCACATGAGCCTGTTCGCGCCCCCGCCACTGCGTCCTACCCTCTGTACCATATGAGCCTGTTCGCGCCTCCCGCCACTGCGTCTCACACTCTGTACCACATGAGCCTGTTCGCGCCCCCGCCACTGCGTCCCACCCTCTGTACCTCATGAGCCTGTTCGCGCCCGCGCCACTGCGTCCCACCCTCTGTATAACATGAGCCTGTTCGCGCCCCCCGCCACTGCGTCCCACCCTCTGTACCACATGAGCCTGTTCACGCCCCCGCCTCTGCGTCCCACCCTCTGTACCACATGAGCCTGTTCGCACCCCCGCCACTGCGTCTCACCCTCTGAACCACATGAGCCTGTTCGCGCCCCCGCCACTGCGTCCCACCCTCTGTACCACATTAGCCTGTTCGCGCCCCCGCCACTGCGTCCCACCTTCTGTACCACATGAGCCTGTTCGCGCCCCCGCCACTGCGTCCCAACCTCTGTACCACATGAGCCTGTTCGCGCCCCCCGCCACTGCGTCTCACCCTCTGTACCACATGAGCCACTCGCGCCCCCGCCACTGCGTCCCACCCTCTGTACCACATGAGCCTGTTCGCGCCCCCCGCCACTGCGTCTCACCCTCTGTACCACATGAGCCTGTTCGCGCCCCCGCCACTGCGTCCCACCCTCTGTACCACATGAGCCTGTTCGCGCCCCCGCCTCTGCGTCCCACCCTCTGTACCACATGAGCCTTTTCGCGCCCCCCGCCACTGCGTCCCACCCTCTGTACCACATGAGCCTGTTCGCGCCCCCCGCCACTGCGTCCGACCCTTTGTACCACATGAGCCTGTTCGCGCCCCCGCCTCTGCGTCCCACCCTCTGTACCACATGAGCCTGTTCGCGCCCCCGCCACTGCGTCCCACCCTCTGTACCACATGAGCCTGTTCGCGCCCCCCGCCACTGCGTCCCGACCTCTGTATTACATGAGCCTGTTCGCGCCCCCCGCCACTGCGTCCCACCCTCTGTACCACATGAACCTGGTCGCGCCCCCGCCTCTGCGTCCCACCCTCTGTACCACATGAGCCTGTTCGCGCCCCCGCTACTGCGTCCCACCCTCTGTACCACATGAGCCTGTTCGCGCCCCCGCCACTGCGTCCCACCCTCTATACCACATGAGCCTGTTCGCGCCCCCCGCCACTGCGTCCCACTCTCTGTATTACATGAGCCTGTTCGTGCCCCCCGCCACTGCGTCCCACCCTCTGTACAACATGAGCCTGTTCGCGCCCCCGCCACTGCGTCCCACCCTCTGTACCACATGAGCCTGTTCGCGCCCCCCGCCACTGCGTCCCACCCTCTGAGCCACATGAGCCTGTTCGCGCCCCCGCCACTGCGTCCCACCCTCTGTACCACATGAGCCTGTTCGCGCCCCCGCCACTGCGTCCCACCCTCTGTACCACATGAGCCGCACCGCAGTGTCAGTAGCTTATCAGCGGGGTGGGGGGGGGGGGGGGGGGGGGGAGGGGTATCTTGTCTTATCACCACATGTTGCACTATCTAGGCCTACACTTGCGGTGTTCTGGAGGGAAACACCCAAGACAACATTATTATCAGGTCAAAGCAAAGATTAACTATTATTCGCTATTTCAAGGACGAATTATCAAGACTTTACTATCTAAGATGGCGGCAGCAAAGAGTACTTGTGGTGATCTTTGTTTAAAAACAAGTGCAATATCGTCCAATCCGCACTAAGCTAGACCATATTTATATCTATTGCTAGACAATGCGCGCTCTACGTTAGCACGTTAGTATATACTAGACTTGGGTCTAGGGACACGTTTCCCGCTAGGAAGCGTATAAACTCTACTATCGCGTTTCGAACAAGGGGGGCACCCTGGTAGGGATTTATGTGCAGACACCGGACACCTAGGTTACAATTCGCAAATCCAAATGATATATTTTCATATTTATTTTCACTTTCTTTTCTCAGTAACCGTATACAACAGGCCTACACGTTGACCAAGACATCGACAAAAAGGACCTTATAATAAATAAGGGCCTTCAATTAAATACATTTTCTATTCAGTTTGGGACTAGAGTTTTTAACTGACAAATTATTAATGCATTAATAAGCAAACCAGTGTTTAGCTTTGTTAATTTGATTTGATTTGATTTTTAATTTGACATTTATAGGTTCTCTAGGATTTCTGAATTAGTCCCATCCTTTACACATTCGCCTAAGTTATTCTTTATAACAAGTAAAGATTCACGTGTTTTTTCGTTATTGGTTTGGCAAAGGGGTGGGGGGTGTCTGTTCGTACTTACTGACACCTGTCGTAGTAAGCGTGCTATCCTATCTTACCTTACACTTACACTTACTGTTGAGAAACTCGATTGCCACACAATTCAGTTAAATTATGGTTCTAAATTTATTTATTTAAAAAAAGCAAATGAAGGCGTTGCTGTGCAGTTGCGAAACAGTGTGAGACAGGTACAAAAATAGCCGTCGGGCTATCTTTCACAGCTCACACCGATTATAACTATAGACTTTCTCTCGCTGGGCGCCAGCCGACACGACGCAGTGGACTGTGTTGTATGACGTGGCCCCTGCTAGAGGTGTGATACGAGACAACAATACTTTTAGCCGACACGACGCAGTGGACTGTGTTGTATGACGAGGCCCCTGCTAGAGGTGTGATACGAGACAACAATACTTTTAGCCGACACGACGCAGTGGACTGTGTTGTATGACGTGGCCCCTGCTAGAGGTGTGATACGAGACAACAATACTTTTAGCCGACACGACGCAGTGGACTGTGTTGTATGACGTGGCCCCTGCTAGAGGTGTGATACGAGACAACAATACTTTTAGCCGACACGACGCAGTGGACTGTGTTGTATGACGTGGCCCCTGCTAGAGGTGTGATACGAGACAACAATACTTTTAGCCGACACGACGCAGTGGACTGTGTTGTATGACGAGGCCCCTGCTAGAGGTGTGATACGAGACAACAATACTTTTAGCCGACACGACGCAGTGGACTGTGTTGTATGACGTGGCCCCTGCTAGAGGTGTGATACGAGACAACAATACTTTTAGCCGACACGACGCAGTGGACTGTGTTGTATGACGAGGGCCCTGCTAGAGGTGTGATACGAGACAACAATACTTTTAGCCGACACGACGCAGTGGACTGTGTTGTATGACGTGGCCCCTGCTAGAGGTGTGATACGAGACAACAATACTTTTAGCCGACACGACGCAGTGGACTGTGTTGTATGACGTGGCCCCTGCTAGAGGTGTGATACGAGACAACAATGCTTTTAGCCGACACGACGCAGTGGACTGTGTTGTATGACGAGGCCCCTGCTAGAGGTGTGATACCAGACAACAATACTTTTAGCCGACACGACGCAGTGGACTGTGTTGTATGACGTGGCCCCTGCTAGAGGTGTGATACGAGACAACAATACTTTTAGCCGACACGACGCAGTGGACTGTGTTGTATGACGAGGCGCCTGTTAGAGGTGTGATACGAGACAACAATACTTTTAGCCGACACGACGCAGTGGACTGTGTTGTATGACGAGGCCCCTGTTAGAGGTGTGATACGAGACAACAATACTTTTAGCCGACACGACGCAGTGGACTGTGTTGTATGACGAGGCCCCTGCTAGAGGTGTGATACGAGACAACAATACTTTTAGCCGACACGACGCAGTGGACTGTGTTGTATGACGAGGCCCCTGCTAGAGGTGTGATACGAGACAACAATACTTTTAGCCGACACGACGCAGTGGACTGTGTTGTATGACGAGGCCCCTGCTAGAGGTGTGTTACGAGACAACAATACTTTTAGCCGACACGACGCAGTGGACTGTGTTGTATGACGAGGCCCCTGCTAGAGGTGTGATACGAGACAACAATACTTTTAGCCGACACGACGCAGTGGACTGTGTTGTATGACGAGGCGCCAGTTAGAGGTGTGATACGAGACAACAATACTTTTAGCCGGCACGACGCAGTGGACTGTGTTGTATGACGAGGCCCCTGCTAGGGGTGTGATACGAGACAACAATACTTTTAGCCGACACGACGCAATGGACTGTGTTGTATGACGAGGCCCCTGTTAGAGGTGTGATACGAGACAACAATACTTTTAGCCGACACGACGCAGTGGACTGTGTTGTATGACGAGGCCCCTGCTAGAGGTGTGATACGAGACAACAATACTTTTAGCAGACACGACGCAGTGGACTGTGTTGTATGACGAGGCCCTTGCTAAAGGTGTGATACGAGACAACAATACTTTTAGCCGACACGACGCAGTGGACTGTGTTGTATGACGAGGCCCCTGTTAGAGGTGTGATACGAGGAAACAATACTTTTAGCCGACACGACGCAGTGGACTGTGTTGTATGACGAGGCCCCTGTTAGAGGTGTGATACGAGACAACAATACTTTTAGCCGACACGACGCAGTGGACTGTGTTGTATGACGAGGGCCCTGCTAGAGGTGTGATACGAGACAACAATACTTTTAGCCGACACGACGCAGTGGACTGTTTTGTATGACGAGGCCCCTGCTAGAGGTGTGATACGAGACATCAATACTTTTAGCCGACACGACGCAGTGGACTGTGTTGTATGACGAGGCCCCTGCTAGAGGTGTGATACGAGACAACAATACTTTTAGCCGACACGACGCAGTGGACTGTGTTGTATGACGAGGCCCCTGCTAGGGGTGTGATACGAGACAACAATACTTTTAGCCGACACGACGCAGTGGACTGTGTTGTATGACGAGGCCCCTGCTAGGGGTGTGATACGAGACAACAATACTTTTAGCCGACACGACGCAGTGGACTGTGTTGTATGACGAGGCCCCTGCTAGGGGTGTGATACGAGACAGCAATACTTTTAGCCGACACGACGCAGTGGACTGTGTTGTATGACGTGGCCCCTGCTAGGGGTGTGATACGAGACAACAATACTTTTAGCCGACACGACGCAGTGGACTGTGTTGTATGACGAGGCCCCTGCTAGGGGTGTGATACGAGACAACAATACTTTTAGCCGACACGACGCAGTGGACTGTGTTGTATGACGTGGCCCCTGCTAGGGGTGTTATACGAGACAACAATACTTTTAGCCGACACGACGCAGTGGACTGTGTTGTATGACGAGGCCCCTGCTAGAGGTGTGATACCAGACACAATACTTTTAGCCGACACGACGCAGTGGACTGTGTTGTATGACGAGGCCCCTGCTAGGGGTGTGATACGAGACAACAATACTTTTAGCCGACACGACGCAGTGGACTGTGTTGTATGACGTGACCCCTGCTAGAGGTGTGATACGAGACAACAATACTTTTAGCCGACACGACGCAGTGGACTGTGTTGTATGACGAGGCCCCTGCTAGAGGTGTGATACCAGACAACAATACTTTTAGCCGACACGACGCAGTGGACTGTGTTGTATGACGAGGCCCCTGCTAGGGGTGTGATACGAGACAACAATACTTTTAGCCGACACGACGCAGTGGACTGTGTTGTATGACGAGGCCCCTGTTAGAGGTGTGATACGAGACAACAATACTTTTAGCCGACACGACGCAGTGGACTGTGTTGTATGACGAGGCCCCTGCTAGGGGTGTGATACGAGACAACAATACTTTTAGCCGACACGACGCAGTGGACTGTGTTGTATGACGAGGCCCCTGCTAGAGGTGTGATACCAGACAACAATACTTTTAGCCGACACGACGCAGTGGACTGTGTTGTATGACGAGGCCCCTGCTAGGGGTGTGATACGAGACAACAATACTTTTAGCCGACACGACGCAGTGGACTGTGTTGTATGACGAGGCCCCTGTTAGAGGTGTGATACGAGACAACAATACTTTTAGCCGACACGACGCAGTGGACTGTGTTGTATGACGAGGCCCCTGCTAGGGGTGTGATACGAGACAACAATACTTTTAGCCGACACGACGCAGTGGACTGTGTTGTATGACGTGGCCCCTGCTAGGGGTGTGATACGAGACAACAATACTTTTAGCCGACACGACGCAGTGGACTGTGATGTATGACGAGGCCCCTGCTAGAGGTGTGATACGAGACAACAATACTTTTAGCCGACACGACGCAGTGGACTGTGTTGTATGACGAGGCCCCTGTTAGAGGTGTGATACGAGACAACAATACTTTTAGCTAACACGACGCAGTGGACTGTGTTGTATGACGAGGCCCCTGCTAGAGGTGTGATACGAGACAACAATACTTTTAGCCGACACGACGCAGTGGACTGTGTTGTATGACGTGGCCCCTGCTAGAGGTGTGATACGAGACAACAATACTTTTAGCCGACACGACGCAGTGGACTGTGTTGTATGACGAGGCCCCTGCTAGGGGTGTGATACGAGACAACAATACTTTTAGCCGACACGACGCAGTGGACTGTGTTGTATGACGAGGCCCCTGCTAGGGGTGTGATACGAGACAACAATACTTTTAGCCGACACGACGCAGTGGACTGTGTTGTATGACGAGGCTCCTGCTAGAGGTGTGATACGAGACAACAATACTTTTAGCCGACACGACGCAGTGGACTGTGTTGTATGACGTGGCCCCTGCTAGAGGTGTGATACGAGACAACAATACTTTTAGCCGACACGACGCAGTGGACTGTGTTGTATGACGAGGCTCCTGCTAGAGGTGTGATACGAGACAACAATACTTTTAGCCGACACGACGCAGTGGACTGTGTTGTATGACGTGGCCCCTGCTAGAGGTGTGATACGAGACAACAATACTTTTAGCCGACACGACGCAGTGGACTGTGTTGTATGACGTGGCCCCTGCTAGAGGTGTGATACGAGACAACAATACTTTTAGCCGACACGACGCAGTGGACTGTGTTGTATGACGAGGCTCCTGCTAGAGGTGTGATACGAGACAACAATACTTTTAGCCGACACGACGCAGTGGACTGTGTTGTATGACGTGGCCCCTGCTATAGGTGTGATACGAGACAACAATACTTTTAGCCGACACGACGCAGTGGACTGTGTTGTATGACGAGGCCCCTGCTAGAGGTGTGGTGTGATACGAGACAACAATACTTTTAGCCGACACGACGCAGTGGACTGTGTTGTATGACGAGGCCCCTGCTAGGGGTGTGATACGAGACAACAATACTTTTAGCCGACACGACGCAGTGGACTGTGTTGTATGACGAGGCCCCTGCTAGGGGTGTGATACGAGACAACAATACTTTTAGCCGACACGACGCAATGGACTGTGTTGTATGACGAGGCCCCTGCTAGGGGTGTGATACGAGACAACAATACTTTTAGCCGACACGACGCAGTGGACTGTGTTGTATGACGAGGCTTCTGCTAGAGGTGTGATACCAGACAACAATACTTTTAGCCGACACGACACAGTGGACTGTGTTGTATGACGACGCCCCTGCTAGAGGTGTGATACGAGACAACAATACTTTTAGCCGACACGACGCAGTGGACTGTGTTGTATGACGAGGCCCCTGCTAGAGGTGTGATACGAGACAACAATACTTTTAGCCGACACGACGCAGTGGACTGTGTTGTATGACGAGGCTTCTGCTAGAGGTGTGATACCAGACAACAATACTTTTAGCCGACACGACGCAGTGGACTGTGTTGTATGACGAGGCCCCTGCTAGAGGTGTGATACGAGACAACAATACTTTTAGCCGACACGACGCAGTGGACTGTGTTGTATGACGAGGCCCCTGCTAGGGGTGTGATACCAGACAACAATACTTTTAGCCGACACGACGCAGTGGACTGTGTTGTATGACGAGGCCCCTGCTAGGGGTGTGATACGAGACAACAATACTTTTAGCCGACACGACGCAGTGGACTGTGTTGTATGACGAGGCCCCTGCTAGAGGTGTGATACGAGACAACAATACTTTTAGCCGACACGACGCAGTGGACTGTGTTGTATGACGAGGCCCCTGCTAGGGGTGTGATACGAGACAACAATACTTTTAGCCGACACGACGCAGTGGACTGTGTTGTATGACGAGGCCCCTGCTAGGGGTGTGATACGAGACAACAATACTTTTAGCCGACACGACGCAGTGGACTGTGTTGTATGACGTGGCCCCTGCTAGAGGTGTGATACGAGACAACAATACTTTTAGCCGACACGACGCAGTGGACTGTGTTGTATGACGAGGCCCCTGCTAGGGGTGTGATACCAGACAACAATACTTTTAGCCGACACGACGCAGTGGACTGTGTTGTATGACGAGGGCCCTGCTAGAGGTGTGATACGAGACAACAATACTTTTAGCCGACACGACGCAGTGGACTGTGTTGTATGACGAGGCCCCTGCTAGAGGTGTGATACGAGACAACAATACTTTTAGCCGACACGACGCAGTGGACTGTGTTGTATGACGAGGCCCCTGCTAGAGGTGTGATACCAGACAACAATACTTTTAGCCGACACGACGCAGTGACTGTGTTGTATGACGAGGCCCCTGCTAGAGGTGTGATACGAGACAACAATACTTTTAGCCGACACGACGCAGTGGACTGTGTTGTATGACGAGGCCCCTGCTAGAGGTGTGATACGAGACAACAATACTTTTAGCCGACACGACGCAGTGGACTGTGTTGTATGACGAGGCCCCTGCTAGAGGTGTGATACGAGACAACAATACTTTTAGCCGACACGACGCAGTGGACTGTGTTGTATGACGAGGCTCCTGCTAGAGGTGTGATACCAGACAACAATACTTTTAGCCGACACGACGCAGTGGACTGTGTTGTATGACGAGGCCCCTGCTAGGGGTGTGATACGAGACAACAATACTTTTAGCCGACACGACGCAGTGGACTGTGTTGTATGACGTGGCCCCTGCTAGGGGTGTGATACCAGACAACAATTCTTTTAGCCGACACGACGCAGTGGACTGTGTTGTATGACGAGGCCCTTGCTAGAGGTGTGATACGAGGAAACAATACTTTTTGGGGTGATTTGGTTGTTTGACTTGGAGCTTGGTTTGGATATTTTGTTTGCGTCTGTTAACTTGTACATTTATATTTCAATAATTAATTTACTGTTTACCAAGGTGCAGTATTGTTGCGTATTATAATATTATTTTCTGTTACTAGTTGGCCGATTCCTGCTTTCAATGCAGGATGTCCAGGTTTCTTTAGGTCCGTTTCGGGTATGTTTTCTTAACTTTGGAACTTGACTGTTGTATTTGTAAACGGTGATTTTAGAGCTGGCATAGCATCGAAGCACATATTTAATAGTCCTCCACTGAAAATCAGTTCTTACGTAACTGAGTGGGTAGAAGTAATTACAATAATTTATCGAGAGTATTTTATTTGTTTTCTAATCACGTGCCAGAATTTTCAACAGATTTACTACAACCGTATTGTTTGACTGGACGATGACACGCATTTATAAATAAAGACTTGTCACCAATAGCACATGCACTCGCACACGCATAGATGCCAACACACATTAACTAAGTTTCTGATATGTAATTGTTAATTTATAAGGGTTTGTTGTTTATGCCTTGTCTGATCTGTTTCATTTGCGCTTTTGGAATGTACATTCTGTTGCATTGTAAGTTGCTGGTATGACGGTCAAAAATGTTTTTGATTTCGGGACACGATTTTAAAATTCTAGACTGTTTGGGCCAACAGGACAGGACGATTTTGAGCATAAGACCATACAATTATGTATATAAAGCCTATTGTGAAACATCAAAAAGGTATGTCAATAGAATACTGATTTAGAGGCAAATATATTGGAAATATTATAAACTTTGCTCCTAGCATATAAATGAATAATTTTCAGAAGTTGGAGAGACAGTTAGATGTTTTATAAATAATTTTCGAAAATGAATACGTTATTTCAGTCATTAGATATCAACAAAATTCTTAATTAGCTGCACTTAAAAGAACCCGGTATGCTTCTTTGCAGGTGAAGGCTTTCTTAGTTTTACGATATTTATATCTAAACTATTAATAAATAATAAGTATAATAATTTGTTAGTCGCCAATGGTAATTTTAAGGAGTGGTGGCTATGCTTTTACCTCTTGATGAAACCGTAAAAATTTCCTTCAGTCATGCATAAATGCTGGTGCAACCTGGGCTTACGTGCACTAGCACTGGCACTTAATCATAAACCCTTACTATATAAAATACGTTGTTTAAAAATCTATAAACACATCTGACAGGAAACAGTTATGTGGCCATTGTTGTTTCTTTCTCGTTTGCTTTTGCTTTTCGTAAAAAATTGCGTATGATCAACCCTCTTGAAAGAAGAGGGGGGGGGGGGAGCAACAGATCATGTTGGAAATAGTTATCTCAGTGAATTTGTTGGTTATTGTTGACCTATCTTGTGTTCGCGCATCGTGGTAGATCATGATGTGTCGACATCCGACTATAAAATTCCAAAGAAACCACATTGGGAAATATAACATATTCATTGATGCTATATGCTTTTAATTTTCCAAACAGAGTTTTCGAACAACACGTTTTGTAGTAATACATACATACTTCTTCTTCATAGTTTTATAAAGGATGTTTAATGTTTCCTGTTTTGTCTAAAATAATAAACATTCTCTAAATTGTAATAATATGGTAAGCAGTTTTCTTTGCATGTGATCATAAAATATATTTTTATCTTTTTTGCAACACTGGGGGTTGACTGTGTGTTTCGACTGTGTGTTTGCCTTTGTATTTTCTTTATGAACCCACGATGGAAAGCTATTTGAACATCAATTAGCATTCATTTTTATGAACCAAGCAACGTGTGTACATTCAAATACTGCATCAGTTTCCTTTTTAATTGCAACCGTTCCCAAACATTGTGGCAGTGCATGTTACACGTGGGATATACAGTTTAATGAATCAGTTTGTAATGAAAATCCCGTAGCAGCTGCTGATTGCTGTTAGGATAGGATCAGTTTGATGCGTGATGTATGAGTATCACGGCACCTCCACCAAGCAACGAGTAGCATGGCACCTCCACCTAGCAACAATTAGCACGGCACCTCCACCAAGCGACGAGAAGCACGACACCTCCACCAAGCAACAATTAGCACGGCACCTCCACCAAGCAACGAGTAGCATGGCACCTCCACCTAGCAACAATTAGCACGGCACCTCCACCAAGCGACGAGAAGCACGGCACCTCCACCAAGCAACAATTAGCACGGCACTTTCACCTAGCAACGAGAAGCACGACACCTCCACCAAGCAACAATTAGCACGGCACCTCCACCAAGCGACGAGAAGCACGACACCTCCACCAAGCAACAATTAGCACGGCACCTCCACCAAGCGACGAGAAGCACGACACCTCCACCAAGCAACAATTAGCACGGCACCTCCACCAAGCGACGAGAAGCACGACACCTCCACCAAGCAACAATTAGAACGGCACCTCCACCAAGCAACAATTAGCACGGCACCTCCACCTAGCAACGAGTTGCACGGCACCTCCACCAAGCAACGAGAAGCACGACACCTCCACCAAGCAACAATTAGCACGGCACCTCCACCTAGAAACGAGTTGCACGGCACCTCCACCAAGCAACGAGAAGCACGACACCTCCACCAAGCAACAATTAGCACGGCACCTCCACCAAGCGACGAGAAGCACGACACCTCCACCAAGCAACAATTAGCACGGCACCTCCACCAAGCGACGAGAAGCACGACACCTCCACCAAGCAACAATTAGCACGGCACCTCCACCAAGCGACGAGAAGCACGACACCTCCACCAAGCAACAATTAGCACGGCACCTCCACCAAGCGACGAGAAGCACGACACCTCCACCAAGCAACAATTAGCACGGCACCTCCACCAAGCGACGAGAAGCACGGCACCTCCACCAAGCAGCTTGTTATCTGCACCTCCTAATTCTTTGTCATTCTACTTGACTCTACTAAGCCTTGTTTTTTATTGATCCTGTTCGTCTACACTTTTAGAGACCAATCGATAAATCGTAGTTTTACAAAGCTGTTAGTATTAAGCCCGTAGCGTACGCATCTACGATGATGGTAATGATGACTCCTGTTGATTCGAGACGATGACGGCTGATGGATGACGATGGATAATAAAACATGCCTTATGCGGGACTCGAATCCAAGTACCTGGGTGGTGTACGCTTAGGACCTATTTAATTAATTCATTGGTGTGTTAAATGTTAATAATTACAGCTATAGAGAATCAGCCCAGCAGCATAAGCCACCACCACGGCACATAACTGTGTGTGCTAATAGTAGACGGTTATAAAAATCACACGATGCTATACCGGCTTCGTCTACCGTATCCTAACACTTAGTTATATTTCGGTATGCAGATGCAGATCAAGTATCTGACCGTGAGTTGTGCAGCTATATACCGTTGATTAGGACTAGGGGTTCGATTACAAACATTATCAATATTCACTAACTAACATCATCATTCATTGTTGTCTTGTCATTGAGTTTCTATATGAGGTACGCGTCGAATCACAGATTGAACATCCAAAGGAAGATACCGCAACCTTACCTCACAACTCTTAACTTTCCAACTAACCTGATACACTCGCTTCTTCTTTCGTTTGCTTGGTTCTTCTTTGCTCTCATTGCACTACACTGCACGATATATATACACGGCGAGGCTTTAGTGGAATTCAATTTATTTGATTTGTAACATATTATTGTGATTTTTTAGAAAATAAGGTTACGGTGCGGTGCGGTGCGGTGCGGTGCGGTGCGGTGAGGTGCGGTGCGGTGCGGTTCGGTGCGGTGCGGTGCGGTTCGGTGCGGTGCGGTGCGGTGCAGTGCGGTGCGCTGCGGTGCGGTGCGGTGCGGTGTGGTACTTATTATAACGTTCTAAAGCTTTTATTATTGGTATTGAAAATAAACTAAATCGCTACGGTGTAAGTTGACGTATTTGAAAACTTCTGAAAGGATTAAAAAATGAAGAGAGTGTAATTAACGATTATGATGCCCCCCCCCCCCCCACCCCCAACCCGCAAACCCGCAACACAACTCCCCTTGTCACACCAAGCACACACATCTCTCTCTCTCTCTTTCTCTCTCTCTGATCACCTGACCGTGAAACCTTTCACTTTTCACACGTCTGCCCAAACGATGTCATTAAAGCTGCCCAAAGCATTAAATCTAAAGCAAAGGGACCAGATAATATTTCAATTACACTCATTCTAAAATGCATATCTATCATTTTACCGTCACTCATGCATATTTTCAATGTTTCACTTCAGACCGGTGTTTTTCCAAACAAGTGGAAGATGGCACATGTTAAACCTATTCCAAAAATATCCAAACCTGCCACTTGCAGTGACTTCAGACCCATTAGCCTCCTATGTGTACTAGGTAAAATTCTTGAAAAACTAGTACATGGCCAACTTCAAGCTTACCTATCTACACATAATGTTCTCAGCCCTCTTCAATCTGGCTTCCGGAAGGGACATAACACAACTACAGCACTCATTAAAGTAACTGATGATATCCGCTTTGCAATGGATAGAAAAGAAGTGACACTGTTAACCTTGTTTGACTTTAGCAAAGCCTTTGATTGTGTGCAACACGAGTTGCTCCTTACTAAGCTCTCTAATATTGGTGTATCGGATTTGGCAATTCACTGGTTCTCTTCTTATTTGTCTAATCGCGGTCAACAAGTAGTCTATGATAACATTGCTTCTTCTTGGATCACAATATCTATCGGAGTTCCTCAAGGATCAGTTTTAGGTCCTTTGATGTTTTCAATATATATAAACGACATATCTGCCTGTTTCAAACATTCTGAGCACCATATGTATGCTGATGACCTACAAATGTACATTCATTTTCTGTCAAAGGATATAGTACACGCTATTAACTGCACGAACAGCGACATATGTAACTTGCTCACTTATGCAAATGACCACAACTTGACACTTAATGTAGCAAAAACTCAACTGGTATTAATTGGATATAAAAAATTGCTGAGTAACATAGACAAGTCGCTTCTCCCACCAATCACAATAAACAACATTGCCATACCGTACCAGCAATCAGTGAACAACCTAGGCCTTTTAGTTGATGAAACACTCTCATGGACTCCTCATATAAATAATCTAACAAAGAAAGTTATCTCAAGTATGCACCAACTCAAACGAAATTGCCCATTCCTTCCTCTCTCAGTTCGCAAAGTTGTAATTCAGGCTCTCATATTTCCCATCATTGACTACGCATCTGTAGTCTACAATGATTTGACAGAGACGCTCAACATTAAGCTGCAGAGAGTACAAAACGCATGCATTAGATTTATTTCCGACGTCAGACGTGACGAACATATTACGCCATATTATGTCAAGCTAAAATGGCTTAAACTCGTTGATAGGCGCACTCTGTCGATTGTAGTATTAGTATCCAAAATAATGAAGTCCCAATGCCCTCCGTACCTCTTTCAATCTTTTATTCGCATGGGAACTGTCCATAATCGCACAAATAGACACACATCAAATACAGTTCAAATACCAAAACACCGTACAGTAAAATGCAACAAATCATTCACAATTACAGCTAGTCGCCTTTGGAACAGATATCTTCTGCAAACATATTCTAAAACGTCGCTCTCCACGCTCAGAAGTAGCATCCACAACCGTCTCCTTTCCACATATAATTAAAAATATGATCAGTTTCAAAAGATGATCTAAAACTGTTTAGATTTGTATATTTATTTATTAAATATATCTGAATTCGAGCAAGTAGGTACTAAGCATTGACATATTACAATTTATAATTCCAGTCATAAATATTTGCATTATAACTACATAGTTTCATATACACCTGAGTAATGGCATAGTATACATTAGGTTACTAATTAGAGTTAGTATTACATTTAGACTAGGATAATACTATTATTAGAATTAATATTAGAATAAGCATAGTATTAAAAGTACAATTTGCAATAGAATTTTAGCTTGTGAACTCGTTTTTTTCTCTTCTTCTTTCTTTTGTTCAATAGAATTAGTGATGCCTTCTGCATAACATCTGTTAGATAAAATATGTATACAAAGTGTATTTTATACTAGTTTATAATGGTATTGTTGCCAATTCAATATGTATTATCTCACATTCATATATTTCATGTTCATATGTTTATAGTGTCTGTAAAATATCTGTAATGAAGAGGTTGGCTACACTCAAAGGGGCTTAATAGCCCTACGTAGCACGCCTTTAAGCCAATAAATATCAAATATCAAATATCTCTCTCTCTTTCTCTCTTCAGTTAAAACATGAGAATCTCATATATGAAGTAAAGGCACTATATTATTTGGTATGTAATGAACGGTTATGTATTAGCAGTCTGCAGTTGTTGCCCCCCATATCCAAACAAGATGTGCTCAGTCCTGTGACAACAAACACACCTTAGCACGAAGAACAAGGGTAGATATGGTCATAGTTCTAAGCGTGCTATAAAATGTGTGTTTACTATAGTCCATAATTTTAAGTGGTTCAAATGTTCTTGAAAACAAAAGTGCAGGGATTAAAGATAAAATACTGATTTGAGTGACCGGTATAGTCTCACAGGTATTATTCTAACCACTTGTTGTTTAAATGCTGAGAGGGCGGAGGGAGTGCGCATGGGTACACGAGGGCTCCTTGCCAACCCCAGGAACCAAAATGCCCACGGGAATCACGCTTTCTGGGAGTCACCTTTGCCCCTATGACGTGAATTTATCAGAAACCGGGTGATTCGACGCTAGAGGCCTAATTCCGTAGAAAATCGTTCTAAATCACATAATATCAAAGTAAGTTTCCCCCGCCAGGGTTCGCCCGGAGCGCAGACCGTGGGCTCCACGAGTCTGCTGGCGGCGCGTAAACCCAACAATTACACCTTTTGGGGCCCTCCCATACAGACACACAGCCTTCTCTCACCAAAACGATTCATTCTCTGTGACCCCAGATTGTTTAACCGCCAATCAAGGGTCACTATGAAGGCGGTGCGGGTGTTGTCGAGTTGCACTTACCTTGTGATTAAAGCCCTGCGCAGTACCGAGTATTACTCAACGGTCTGGTTTAGGTCGGAAAGGCGTTTTCTGCGGGTAAACTTTCCGCCTAAATAATACAGTTTTATTGCCCTCGTTGTGCTACAAGACAGATATGTGTTACAACAACCTTAGCCTCCTGTCAGACGTAATATACAACTGTATTGACTGCCTTGAAATTAGGAACCGCAGAACAAGAGCGGTGTACACAAACCCTGTCGATTGTGCTTTTTAGTGCGTCCATGGGAACCATTCTCCGTTGAAGGTCTCGCTTGTATAGGAGGGTTGTTTGAATACCTTCTCCCTCATTCTTGTCAGCTCTGCCTATTGCATGTTTAAATGTAGGCCTATGTGTAGGCATCAAAGAGTTTTACCATTTTTTAAGAGAAAATAGATTGCCACAGAATGCCAGCTATGCAGTATACTGATTAAGAACGGCTCCGAACTGTTAATATGATAATTATTTCAATATCTGATTGTGTTGGTAGGTGGCTCCGAGATATAATTAATTGTTATTTTCTTTGAGTTAGTTGAAAAAGCAGTTATCTATGCTATGAAAAAAGTGTCAATTTTTTTAAAAACCATTTCGGAAACAAACATTTACCCGAATAAAGAGATAGTATGTGAAATACAAAAATGTTCTTTCATAAAGAAACATTTTTCTATTTTGCATTTCAATTTTGTGCACAAAACAAATGTATTATTTTTATTTGTAATCCTCCCACCCCCCCATGGTAGACCGCGTTGAAAACACACAATCAGCCAATAGCAAGTGATAACCACGTAGATACCACATAAAGTGAGTATTGTCACCGTAACAACACTTTCAGGAATGGCCCCCTGGAAAACTCGCTCTCCCCGTCGAAGACCCGTCATGATTAGACTGATACCACAAAGTGTAGTATTAGCACAAACACACAAACAAACTATTACGGGCATTTCTTCTCGTCCACGGCTGAGAAGTGTATTCTCACACAACACTGTTGTAAAGTCTTGTTGTTCTAGGAAATGAAGTGTGCAAGTAAACGAGAGGCGTGATGGGGTCTGGTCGTATAACCGCAATCCTGTGTGTATTCGCCGCAGTGACGTGGATTCTCCCGTCTACTGTGCGCTGGGCTCGCTCGCAGACACGTCATACTTGGAAGCTTGAGGAGCACCAACTAGTGGCGTAGTCTACTGTGCGCTAGGCTCGCAGACACGTCATACTTGGAAGCCTGAGGAGCACCAACTAGTGGCGTAGTCTACTGTGCGCTAGGCTCGCAGACACGTCATACTTGGAAGCATGAGGAGCACCAACTAGTGGCGTAGTCTACTGTGCGCTGGGCTCGCAGACACGTCATACTTGGAAGCCTGAGGAGCACCAACTAGTGGCGTAGTCTACTGTGCGCTGGGCTCGCAGACACGTCATACTTGGAAGCCTGAGGAGCACCAACACGTGGCGTAGTCTACTGTGCGCTGGGCTCGCAGACACGTCATACTTGGAAGCATGAGGAGCACCAACTAGTGGCGTAGTCTACTGTGCGCTGGGCTCGCAGACACGTCATACTTGGAAGCTTGAGGAGCACCAACTAGTGGCGTAGTCTACTGTGCGCTGGGCTCGCAGACACGTCATACTTGGAAGCCGGATGAGCACCAACTAGTGGCGTAGTCTACTGTGCGCTAGGCTCGCAGACACGTCATACTTGGAAGTCTGAGGAGCACCAACTAGTGGCGTAGTCTACTGTGCGCTGGGCTACCAGACACGTCATACTTGGAAGCCTGAGGAGCACCAACTAGTGGCGAAGTCTACTGTGCGCTGGGCTACCAGACACGTCATACTTGGAAGCTTGAGGAGCACCAACTAGTGGCGTAGTCTACTGTGCGCTAGGCTCGCAGACACGTCATACTTGGAAGCCGGATAAGCATCAACTAGTGGCGTAGTCTACTGTGCGCTGGGCTACCAGACACGTCATACTTGGAAGCCTGAGGAGCACCAACTAGTGGCGTAGTCTACTGTGCGCTAGGCTCGCAGACACGTCATACTTGGAAGCCTGAGGAGCACCAACTAGTGGCGTAGTCTACTGTGCGCTGGGCTCGCAGACACGTCATACTTGGAAGCCTGAGGAGCACCAACTAGTGGCGTAGTCTACTGTGCGCTGGGCTCGCAGACACGTCATACTTGGAAGCCTGAGGAGCACCAACTAGTGGCGTAGTCTACTGTGCGCTAGGCTCGCAGACACGTCATACTTGGAAGCCTGAGGAGCACCAACTAGTGGCGTAGTCTACTGTGCGCTAGGCTCGCAGACACGTCATACTTGGAAGCCTGAGGAGCACCAACTAGTGGCGTAGTCTACTGTGCGCTGGGCTCGCAGACACGTCATACTTGGAAGCCTGAGGAGCACCAACTAGTGGCGTAGTCTACTGTGCGCTGGGCTCGGAGACACGTCATACTTGGAAGCCTGAGGAGCACCAACTAGTGGCGTAGTCTACTGTGCGTTAGGCTCGCAGACACGTCATACTTGGAAGCATGAGGAGCACCAACTAGTGGCGTAGTCTACTGTGCGCTAGGCTCGCAGACACGTCATACTTGGAAGCCTGAGGAGCACCAACTAGTGGCGTAGTCTACTGTGCGTTAGGCTCGCAGACACGTCATACTTGGAAGCATGAGGAGCACCAACTAGTGGCGTAGTCTACTGTGCGTTAGGCTCGCAGACACGTCATACTTGGAAGCCTGAGGAGCACCAACTAGTGGCGTAGTCTACTGTGCGCTAGGCTCGCAGACACGTCATACTTGGAAGCCTGAGGAGCACCAACTAGTGGCGTAGTCTACTGTGCGCTAGGCTCGCAGACACGTCATACTTGGAAGCCGGATGAGCACCAACGTTCTCACATTAGAGGTGGCTCAGCGGTAAGACGCGAGACTCTAATTCGGGAGGTCGTTGGTTCGATTCCGGCCACCGGCAGTCCTGACTCAAGGTTTTTTCCGAGGTTTTCCTCAGTCGTGAAGGCGAATGCTGGGATTGAGTCCTTCTAATAGCCCTCGGACATTTCTTCTCAGCTATCCAAACACCCTAATATTATAAATCGTCACCTGAAGAGGGGCCCATCAGGTTAAACTGATGTGCATCCTATAATGGGTATTCCTACGAAAAATGATTATTATTCATTGCTCTATTTTCATCCGCGTCCCAAAGAACATCCCCCATCCCGAGACGTACATTTACTTAGGCTATACTTATTATTTAGTAGACCCTACTCTAACAATGTATACCCTGGATATTTGTATGCATCGCATTATTGCTCTGAACTTCTAAATATAAGTTATAAAATAATGAAAAAATGAACAGAATAATTTTGTGTCTAGGTTGATTCTAAATCTACATTTACATTTACATTAACATGTACATTTACATTTACATTTTCACTTACATTTACATTTACATTTTAGGTTACATACATTTCTGTTATTACAACTTTTATTTTAGGTGTCTTGGTGTCTCAAATGCAAATTCTTCGTGTCATAAAGTTTGAAAACCTTCTATCCCTTACTTATACCAGTACACACTCATGTCAATCTGAATCCTGAGAAAAGTGGCCAAGCTCTAGCACGTGGACCTCTTACGTTTTGAGTGGTGGATTCGATTCCCGCCACCGGCAATCCGGCCGGCAGTGTTCTGTAACTTCATCATTGATTAGGAAAATTGTGGGATTGGGTACTGAAAGTTTTTCAACATTTGATTGTGGCTATTAAAAAAAGTGTATTATAGGCGTATGTGTAATGATGAAGAGGACCCCCCCTCCGTCTGGTCCCGGGATAGAATAGGCTTAGAGTGACTCTGCTAGTCGTGAGAGGCGATGAAAGGAGACCCTGTCCCTTTCCCTCACTGTCCCATTGAAGATTTGTCCTCTCATTTGGTTCCGCCCTCCTCTGCTTGCTTGACTCCCCTTATGACGACCCCCGCAACGTGTACATGGATCTGATTCAGACTTGTGGCGTTTTTCATCTCAATCTTCATATTTCACCCACTCATCATCTCAATCTTCATATTTCACCCACTCATCATCTCAATCTTCATATTTCACCCACTCATCATCTCGATTAGTAGATAGATCGACTATATAGTTGTTTTGTGTATTGTTTTGTTTAAAGACGAACTCAACAACTAGAGCGTCGGCCGAACCAGATCCATCACATAACACCGAGGTTATCACACGAGGAATCCAGTTGGGGGGGGGGGGGGGCTGACTGGTGGGCGTTCATGTCGCAAAGAGGGCCGGTAATAATGTAAAAGATGAATGTTTAAGGTGGAAGAGGGGACAGATGATGAAGGAAAAATGATGTATAAAGAAATCACAAAATATAATATGTACAAAAGCCATCTTTGCGGGCACCGGTCTTTACGAGGAGGGACTCACATCGATTGGAAACAAATTTAATGTTGAATACTGAGTATTAGGAAATAAATTTATCTTACTGGATCACTGCAGATAGAAAGCTCCTATAAAAATACAGAAAAAACTGTTACCGTTTCGTCCTGATGATAGTTTCTTATTATGGAATCTAGAGTTGCCGACACATTTTCTCAGATTGGGAACCGCCCGCGCCAGGGGTGGCGCCTACCGAGCGTGCGCTAATTCGATACCCGATCTCCTGAGAAAACGCGTTACGAAAAATGTAACGCCGAAGAATCTATTTTGGTAGTGGCCCTTTCCTATGGGAAGTACAAACCAACCAGCACCCTGTCGTAGAAAATTATAGTGTCGGAGTAAAAAAGCAGCAAGCTGGCTCTATTAAAGTATAGGTTCGGCTGGCCAGACAAGTTAGCACAATGATACAGGCCTACTCGTTAATGAACACCGCAAAAAGGGAAAAGTATACCCTTCTTAAAACACTAAACATTAAATGTTTAGGTTACTTTAAAGTAATTACTAATTTATAGTAGAATCTCCGGAAAAGATCAAATTGTTTTTATGTCTATAGCACCAGGTATGAGCTGGTTGATAGTTTATTAATACTAACAGAGGTTCTAGGAAATTCTTTTAGAATGACGTAATTATGTCTCACTATTATGGAAGGGGTCATTCGAAACAAAACACTCATGTTTCAAATCTAGTGTTTGGTGATGTCCTAGTGTTTGTGAAACATGGCATGGGTGGGATATATTTGTGTTATTTGTCTGTTTAAAAATCCTTTATTTTAAACGTGTAATGTAGTCATAGATCATATTACATATTTTTTAACTGCACATAATAAATAAGTACACTACAGAATTTGTGATTTATATACAACTGTAAGCATGTGGTTTTACTATTTAGATTTTTGCCAGAGTAGATATAGGGATAATATTCAAATTCGAACTTGTTCCCAACGAAGTGAATTTCCGTAATTGACCAAATCTGTCCCAAATATTATGTACAAAATCAGTCGTGACTCGTGACATGCTATTCGTAATACTACCAACTAACTTGTACCATTCTATGGAACAATAAACAAATAGTAGTGGTGTTTGTTGTCAGAGTTTGTCAATAATACTTGCAATGATATGAGCGTTTTGCCGAAACACTCGGAGTGTATAAATGCTTCAGTTCCACAAAATAGTTTGTACTTATGCATATGTAACGTTTAGTGCGTTTCAAAGCAACATGCACATCATACGCATTGTATGCATTGTATGTTACACATACTAGTGATTACTCGCTGTAGCAATCACCGTTGGTGCCAACAATGTTCACTTCAGGGAAAGCGTGTTTTGTTTTGTGCTCTGTAGTCTATAGGGAATCGTATTACCCATCTGAAATGTGATTTATTATAACTGTTGAAGATTGATCAAAAGATAATTCAAAGTAGGTCTAGGCTTACTTTCCAAAATGGGCAGAAAATAAATTGTTTTTGTTTTCTCTGAAGCATATCGTTTACAATTATATAGTTTCGTTGTTTGGTTGTCATAACTGTCTACGTCAGTCTCGTTCACTGTCAGTTACCATAATTATTGCTTTTATGATTTGTTTATCATTGCCATTATTTAATTAAACTTTGTAAATAACTTGACCAAATTGTAGACATGCCGTGCCCAATGGTGACGCAAAGTACTTTTTGCTTCCAACTGCGGGATCATTTTATTATTATGATTCCCTGAAATTCTATATGCAACCTATCATATGCTATGGATGCATATCAAATATTCTCATGTTATGCTGTATAATATAATAAAACAATTGGTAGCTATCTATGTAACGATGCAGTGTTTCCCTTTAGATACTAATTTTGAAACTGTTTTAAACAAATAAAGAAATGAAAACATTGTTTCGTCTATTATTTCGTTGTTTGTAAAAATTGTTTATTATATTGCAAATCCAGGATTATTAGACCAAAAAAGAAAAAGTATACATTTTAATTTGGGAACATACATTTATACTGTAAAGCAATGTTTAAAGCTAGAGTTATTTACATTTCTTCATCAAGTAAAATCATTGTATAATCATTGCAATAATAACAAAACCTTCAGTAGATTGCCTTCAAGAATCACTGTTTCTTTGTGTGAACTATCGTACTGTATAGTGTATGGGACCGTGAGATGTTCAGTTTTTTCCTCTCTTGTCTGCGATACAAGATTCAAAAATTAATCTCGACCCAAGTCACCGTTTTGTAAAACAAGAGATCTAGTTCCCATATCGCCCGGTGTAGGATGTATAGCCAATAGCTATATGCCGCTTAATTAGCTAGATAGTTAGTTAGTCCGTATATGTTCGAAACACCGATTCTCACACCATTAATAATTTGGTCCGTGGGATGGTCGGCCCTGCTCCTTCAGTATATGTCCTCGCGATGTCTCTGGGCGCCGGATGATGCAAAGAGGGCGTTCTGTATCGTTCCCAACCACCGCAATCAAAACTACATTTATACAAGAAGATAATTGTAACTGAAACGAAACACATTACTACAATTACATGGCTATTCTTAAGATAAGTCGTTTCTCCGTTTTGTACTGATGGGAGACCTTCAAGTTAACAGATCGTCCACGATTTAGTTGGCGGTTGTGCCATTCAAATTGTCAGGAAGAAGGAGAAGGCTGATTTATAACGACAAGCAAAACGGTTCTGTTTCAATAAGCCAATTAAAATATTCATACATAACCTCGAATGACTAGAAAAGTGAAGCATATTGTGTTTCGTAACTTTAGTAAAGAGAAAGTCGCTCGATCATTATCCTAGAGACACCACTTGCAGATGGGTATCCCTTCATTTCTGACGATATTTCACATTTTGGCAATTGCGGAGTGGGTGATATGGATATACTGTTCCCACCAGTGATGATACATAGCGGCCCACTATAGTGGCCCCCAAAACCCCATGGTAAGGTTTACTTTAGTGAATATCCATCTGGTTTTTCATCTGGTTAATTCACAACAATTTTCATAAAATAGAAATGGGTTTCATGCGTATGTAAACTTCCATTTACCCTACATTACTACGCCTTGTCTTTATGACACGTTTCTCTCGTCCCGTTCAATGCGTTCATGGCATATGAATTCTTTTATGCTTGTTGTGTAGGCCTACAACATAACAATAGACTACTATGCAATGCATGCAGACCACTTACAAAATAAAATAGGGTTTTGTCATCACCAATGTCTAACATCCGCAATATTAATGGTGAACACCAAATATGGTTGTCAGTGAATCAGTGATGGACATCCACCCCCTAGCTAGCAGGTCGCGGTGGTTACATATTTTTACTACGTCCAATTACAATGTTAATCTAATACATATATTTGTATTTAAATTTAGTGTTTATTATTATCAGATAAAAGTCGATTGTTGTCAAAGTGGTAACCTACTTTATAATATTATGCTATAACTCTTACAAAATTTAAATATCTTGCGTGGCAAAACTTTGATCTCGGCCTATAGAAATATACCCTATGAGAAGGTCAAGTAGTTGCGCAGGTGTGGCACTTGTTGTCCTGTATTATCTTTGATTACAGTCCCTTTAGTACCATGGTTAGCCATTAACGTCGATGACGTACAGACTAAAAACCCAAATTACTATATGTACGTTATGTTAGGCTATATACATTTAAATGTCCAAGTGTATATGCATGCCAGGCCTATAATTTAAAGACGACTATTATTTAAATATACTACAAAATTAACAATACAGCAATGTTGCAAACGGTACATTGAAAACTCTAGTGTGCGACCTGTGAGTTCAATGAGACCAGGGGATTTATAGACCTTGTCTAGTGTGCTACCACAAAGGCCGCCGATTACGCAGCCTTACCAGAAGCCTAATATGAAATAAAATGTAAGACGTGTGAAAAGTAGTACCCTAAGTTGGATGTTGCTGTGACATGACTACGAGCCATGACTTTGGGCAAAGATTGCTTTGCTTAAGGGCTGATGGCAAGAATGCTCTTTTGTGAAAACAGCGGAAACTGAATGACGGGATAATCAGACGGAGCAACAATTATTTCATGTTCCGTGTTCATCAGTCGATTGTTCACATGCAATCGATCAACTTGTGGTTTGGGGAGAATTGTGCGATGCTGTAATTCACCCCAGCTCGCGCATCGAAATAAATAAAACATATAATCAGCACGGCAATTTAACAATCAAACTTACATTTAACTTACACATAACTTCACAAATAATTGCATCGACCACTTAGAAATATATTTTGGGAATTATTTTCTTGGAGGAAATAGGTTAAATACTTAAAATTACCTTGATTGAAGGTTCTGCATCAAAACATTTAAACTCATCTAAAATGTTTTACGATTTCTGTGTGTTCGTGATTAATCTTTTGTAGTTATCAGTCATCATCAATCAGTGAGGGCAACATTCGTGGAAACTAGGTAGCCTAGATGGGAACTGCACCGGAATCATTTCTCTACCTGTTAGCCCTTAGGAGACAATCCTGCTGTAAATCATGTTGCTTGCGTTGCTTGCGCAGTAGGCCTCCCCGGCAACCAAGCACGATATTGTGCGGGTAGTACGTACCACCTCTGAACCTCCTACAAGACTGACCATGATGGCTATTTGTGAGGTGAAACACATAATCACGGGTTCTGAAGTAAGCTTTCTTTGCAGCTTCAGGCAATGACATGCTTTTAAGCAACCTCACTCTTGACTACACCATTATTATTATTTTATCCTAACCACTGTTAAGTTGGAAGGGGCAGCAGATTGGCTCAGCCCGCTCTCTTTCCCACGATCACTAATCGGACAGAGTTCATGTTTGTTAGGCCTATCTTAATGTGCGGCAATTACCTCTAACAGTCGGGAAAGTTTACTTTGACCTCCACGAAGTCTAAACAAAGCTGTCGCGAAGTTGAGAGATCTGATTGACAAAGTGATTGCTTGGGTTGGGCCACAGTCATTAATAATAATTGGAAGTCTGGAGAAATCGATTTGTATTGTTGACTCGGTTTGCGGTGGTACTGAGCTGGGAAACCAGAAACCAACAGACGAAACACATGAGTCATCAACGTTCGCTACCGGGGCTCTACTTTTAATTGATTGCTTAATTTCAAAACTAATGAGTGTTTATTAATACTAGGGTGTCTGTTGACGAGGGCAGTAACAAATCAAAATCACGCTTCTAGCAACGGTCCGGCCAGTTGAGTTCAGGGTGAGCGATATGTATTGGTAATTAGATTAATTAATTAAAATATCAACAGATTGGGAATTCAAAATAAATTCAGTCTCATGCATATTAATAATTGCATATTATAGTAAACAGAAGAATGGTTTATTTTTATGAATGATACAAACCCTCATAAAAGACCTAGGACCTACAATGTTACAGTGGGCTGGAGTCATTACAACATGTTGTGTACTGTTTTGTCCGGAATTAAACTGCTAGTTTCAGTCTAATTACATTATTTTGTGTGGTAATTATTATTGTAATGTTTTCAAGCAGTACGTCTCATACTTGTACAAAGATAGTAATTGAGACCATAAGTGGGTGATGTGTAGCCAAACATGACAAACATGACAATCTCAGTCAGAATTCGAGCTGGAAATGGACAAACCATGGTTTACCCGTCCAACGCCTAAAACATTATGTTGGCTTATTTTATTGTTTGTAAAGTAGGTAAATCAATATTAAGATAAATTGATTGAATTTGGAAACCCTGTGAGGCTGCGAGTAGCAGGTGCGATATTAAAATGACGTCCATCAAACCATCAAGTATTGTGCTGCAAGCGACTCTACCGTATGACTCCCGGATCTGTTCGTAAGGCCCTGACTCCCGATGTTGCGGTTTTCCACCAAACCTACCCTGGAGCTGCAGAAGGTAGGTGCAAGTCCGTCCTAGGAGGTTGTGGTTGAATTTATTATTATAAACTTATACCCTAAAGCGAAGAACAGAACAGCTGACACTGCCCAGTTTTTATAACAGTATTTGTATTTCTTTATTTCTTTCCTCATATGTCTCTTTTTTATTTCGAGCTATCTTTCATTGTGTGCAGACACTAGGCTGCCACGACATATTATGTAAGTGGCGTCGCAGATGGATTCACGCTCTGACTATCGGTTCCATTATTATTTATTTATTTATTTTATTTAATGTCTATAGTACTATTCAGTTATAAAACTGATTTACAAAGAAGGACAATCAATAGAACTATACAATTAAAAATGGAAAAATACAAAATAACAAAATCTCAAAACAAACTACATTTAGTATTGATAAAAGAACAAATACAAATTAATTGAGAAAAAATGCATCAAAATTGCAAATATGACAACAACAAAATATATATATATATATTTAATATAAAAAACAGAAGTGTAAAAAATCGTACATAAAAGAATTGCAATAAAAAGGGTGAGCGAAACAGAAACGTAAATAGAAACTGTTAAATACACGATTAATGAAGAGGAAAAACTAAGAGGGAATAAGAAATGCAAAAAGAAAATAAATAAAAGAAAATAAAATAGATCAAAAGGAAAAAGAAATAAATTAATGAAAAGAAAACAAACTGGTTTATTAAACGATCCGAACCCAAACGTATATGAGAATTGCAAAAAATTCGGGAACTGCAATCAGGGATTTCCCGAAAAAGCTATAGCCGAGAAACAGTGCATCTTTACGTCTTCTCTGGCAATGCCAATGCCTTTATTATTTCACCAGCCTAAAAATCACAAGCAGCAATCAGTTATTAAAAATCAACTTGACGTGCTCAACGTTCTAAGTAACAAAATTCATTAGTCACTACGAATATTTCATTACCTTAGTAAATCTTAAAAGTTAAAACACAGAAATATCATTCAATTCCGGCTGTAACTTAGAATTTACATGCACAGCCGTGATTGCTCTAAAATACTGAATCCTGACTAAATGTATGCCATCATAGGTCTATCTGCCTATTTACAACAATTATTAAATTTAAGAAAAACGCTATAGGTTACTGTATAAAATAGTCAAGAAGATTGCCACAAAATTTGTCTCTCATCCTTAATTAATTAATATGAGACCGAGTACCTTATATGCAAAAGGTAAAAGGGGTTCCCACACGTATGTTCAATTGTGTTATAATTTAAGTTAAATTAATTATGTGCTAGGGATATTATGGAAATGCGTGTTCTATTACTGAATTTATAAATTAAAATTTATTTTAATAACACCAATCTAATATGTTTAGTTAGATATATTGTGATAGTGTTTCAGTAGGTACTTGCCCACAAGCGTGTTTTCAAAAATGATGGTCAATTTGATGTTTGTTAATAATCGATGTAGCTTTTGTTAATGACAGCTGATTTTCTCCAGCTGCAATCCAACCGCAAACGAGTTATTTGTAACTCATCAATAAGCCACGCTATTGGGAGTATTTGTAAAGCCCAGAGGCATCCACTAAATTATGGTCAACTAAGTACTGAAACCGCATTGGAGGTTGGAAACTTGATTTTTCAATGCAATCTACACGCGTATTTACTTTCAAACACATGAATTTAAATTCAAATCACTATTCTCCGAATTGATTACGTTGTTTATTTGTGGTACTGTGGGTTGTGGGCCGTGCAGATCAGGTGTGCTAGTCCTGCCCAGTAAATAAAGCGATCAGACGGGCGGGTATCATTACTTGGGAATAATTTATTCCGATGAGCATCGCGAGACCAGGACAATTACAGGTTGGCCCGTGAATATTTAAATTGAGTTTATATTATTTCCATCTCACGCCAAACCTCTCGAAGCTGCAAGAGAATCTCACCGGAGGCTTTGACTGCACGGTGCTGCCACCTGGTGACGTGAGCTTGTGCGCGACTATGCTGAGCGCCCACGCAATGGCTCCAAGTCAAGCGATCGCAGGCACACCGTAGAATATAAACCAATGTCTTATAAAAGTTATGAAATACACGTGTATATTCCAGCTGTGTTGGATTGAAAGTTGTATCCCTTAAATTTTTGTTTCTTTCTTCAAAATTATTATTTACTATTGGTAGTTGAAACGTACTCCTTGAAAGCGTAGATTTAAAATTATGAATACAAAATACCCTAGAATTACGTTATTGTTTTAGCCTACTGCTATTGAAATCCAACTCGTAAGAGCAGTACTACTCATAATATTTACACAACTCATCATTAAGTACAGTTGTGCCCATGCAGAGTTAAGTTTAGATCTGTATTAATTACGGGGAGAGTATAAGATGGAAATCAGAATAAGTCACTTTCCTGAATTTTAAAAAATTCAAACAGCAGTATGACTACACAGAGATAAAAAATGAACAAAATCTGGGGGGAGGAGGGAGAGGGTGACGGGTGAGGGGGGAAGAGGAGCAAAGAAGCAGATGAGAAGTTTTGTTTGCGGTATTTAAGTCAAATTATTAAACTACTCAATTGAATGATAATGTTATTTGGGCTTAACGAACTTAAAATTGAAAATAATGGTAATACCTCAATCTCTGATAATTATCTCCACCTAATGTTGTCAGTCTTGTCACTGACCACCCACGTCGTTTGTGTCGCGTCGTTTCGACCAAGCGACGCGTCTTCTCGTGTTCTGCGCATGCGCCAACGATGTGGTTTGAATCATGCGCTTTTTCTCACGATCCTCATGTTGATTCATTTACTCGTTCCTTCCTTTGAACGTGGGCGGGGTCGGGGGATGACCTGGCCTGAGGGCATCACGCACGTAACACGGTAGTCGCGTGGCAACGGAGCGACGGAGAGGGAACACCATGCATGAGAGAGAGAGAGACTCAACATGGTGATTAGATGCGGTAACCGTTGATCCGGTTAACTTACAATTATTGGTCACTTTGACCGCACAAATATTCCTGAAACTTTCTCACACGACTGAGGAATTTATTGTAACGTGCTGTCTTTCACTTGATTAGGATGATTAGATCATTTTAACGAATAGGTAACATGTTTTTAATATGTTTTTGGTTCGACTACAAAATGGCCGGAGGGTTTTAATTCTGCACTCGACTGCACTCTACTATTTGGTAATTCCTTTAACCTTAATATATTATTTGTACGTTGATCTTCACAGTTGAGTAGATGGACCACGCACGTAAGTAACTACACAAAGCACGATCAGGTACCTACAAAGTTTACCAACAGTGATTAAGCCCAAAATATGCAAATCGTAAATTCAAATTGCCTCTTATTATGTAATTTGTACTTTTGACCAATAAATGGGAGTGCGCTTGCTATTATCCATAAAATGCTAACAAAGGATAATTTTTCTAATAGGCAAGACGTATAGTCTTCAGGTAAATTTCATGTGCGCTGTATATTGTTGCGTAGGCTGTGGGGTGGAGCATCACCCTAAGTCAAACCAGTCGAGGATAATTTGCACAAAATAAACGTTTTATTGCCATTTTTCATTGCTACGGTATTCTAAGCCTATTATTAAAATAAAAAAAAACATGCTTTACTTTCTGAACATTACCCACAACTGTTATGCATAGCCGCTCTTTATGCATAGTCACTCTATTACCTATCGCACTCTCCGTTCCGAAAATCAGTGTCATTATCTCCTGTGTATCCCTCACCCTAATATTTTATGTAATGCATAAGTTTCTATTTGCCGGGATATTCTAGCTCATTTTCACTCTCAGCTGCTTCAAAAACACTTTGATCTGATCTGATAGAAAAAGTTGCAAATAGCAGACCACAGGATATCAGGATATCGAAAGCTTGAAGTAGTAGGCTTTATCTTCCTCACTGAAAGCAACTTACGTCTATTATAAAAACCAGTTGGAATGTGCTTTAAAATTGTTGTTCTATTTCTCTCCAAATTCAACCGCTCCAAAGTCTAGTGCTGATAGGTCTAGACGGGGTGATGTCTAGTGCTGATAGGTCTAGACGGGGTGATGTCTAGTGCTGATAGGTCTAGACGGGGTGATGTCTAGTGCTGATAGGTCTAGACGGGGTGACGTCTAGTGCTGATAGGTCTAAACGGGGTGATGTCTAGTGCTGATAGGTCTAGACGGGGTGATGTCTAGTGCTGATAGGTCTAGACGGGGTGATGTCTACTGCTGATAGATCTAGACGGGGTGATGTCTACTGCTGATAGGTCTAGACGGGGAGATGTCTAGTGCTGATAGGTCTAGACGGGGTGATGTCTACTGCTGATAGGTCTAGACGGGGTGATGTCTAGTGCTGATAGGTCTAGACGGGGTGATGTCTACTGCTGATAGGTCTAGACGGGGAGATGTCTAGTGCTGATAGGTCTAGACGGGGTGATGTCTACTGCTGATAGGTCTAGACGGGGTGATGTCTACTGCTGATAGGTCTAGACGGGGAGATGCCTAGTGCTGATAGGTCTAGACGGGGTGATGTCTACTGCTGATAGGTCTAAACGGGGTGATGTCTTGTGCTGATAGGTCTAGACGGGGTGACGTCTAGTGCTGATAGGTCTAGACGGGGTGATGTCTTGTGCTGATAGGTCTAGACGGGGTGATGTCTAGTGCTGATAGGTCGACACGGGGTGATGTCTACTGCTGATAGGTCTAGACGGGGTGATGTCTACTGCTGATAGGTCTAGACGGGGTGATGTCTTCTGCTGATAGGTCTAGACGGGGTGATGTCTAGTGCTGAAAGGTCTAGACGGGGTGATGTCTACTGCTGATAGGTCTAGACGGGGTGATGTCTACTGCTGATAGGTCTAGACGGGGTGATGTCTTCTGCTGATAGGTCTAGACGGGGTGATGTCTAGTGCTGAAAGGTCTAGACGGGGTGATGTCTACTGCTGATAGGTCTAGACGGGGTGATGTCTACTGCTGATAGGTCTAAATGGGTGATGTCCTGTGCTGATAGGTCTAGACGGGGTGATGTCTAGTGCTGATAGGACTAGACGGGGTGATGTCTAGTGCTGATAGGTCTAGACGGGGTGATGTCTTGTGCTGAAAGGTCTAGACGGGGTGATGTCTAGTGCTGATAGGTCTAGACGGGGTGATGTCTAGTGCTGATAGGTCTAGACGGGGTGATGTCTAGTGCTGATAGGTCTAGACGGGGTGATGTCTAGTGCTGATAGGTCTGGACGGGGAGATGTCTAGTGCTGATAGGTCTAGACGGGGTGATGTCTAGTGCTGATAGATCTAGACGGGGTGATGTCTAGTGCTGATAGGTCTAGACGGGGTGATGTCTAGTGCTGATAGGTCTACACGGGGACATGTCTAGTGCTGATAGGTCAAGACGGGGTGATGTCTACTGCTGATAGGTCTAGACGGGGTGATGTCTAGTGCTGATAGGTCTAGACGGGGAGATGTCTACTGCTGATAGGTCTAGACGGGGTGATGTCTAGTGCTGATAGGTCTTGACGGGGAGATGTCTTCTGCTGATAGGTCTAGACGGGGTGATGTCTTCTGCTGAAAGGTCTAGACGGGGTGATCTCTGCTTCTGATAGGTCAAGACGAGCTGATGTCTAGTTCTGATAGGTCTACACGGGGAGATGTCTAGTGCTGATAGGTCTAGACGGGGTGATGTCTACTGCTGATAGGTCTAGACCAGGTGATGTCTTGTGCTGATAGGTCTAGACGGGGAGATGTCTACTGCTGATAGGTCTAGACGGGGAGATGTCTACTGCTGATAGGTCTAGACGGGGTGATGCCTTGTGCTGATAGGTCTAGACGGGGTGATGTCTAGTGCTGATAGGTCTAGACGGGGTGATGTCTAGTGCTGATAGGTCTAGACGGGGTGATGTCTTGTGCTGATAGGTGTAGATGGGGTGATGTCTTCTGCTGAAAGGTCTAGACGGAGTGATGTCTGCTGCTGATAGGTCTAGACGGGGTGATGTCTTGTGCTGATAGGTCTAGACGGGGTGATGTCTAGTGCTGATAGGTCTAGACGGGGTGATGTCTTGTGCTGATAGGTGTAGATGGGGTGATGTCTTCTGCTGAAAGGTCTAGACGGGGTGATGTCTGCTGCTGATAGGTCTAGACGGGGTGATGTCTAGTGCTGATAGGTCTAGACGGGGAGATGTCTAGTGCTGATAGGTCTAGACGGGGTGATGTCTACTGCTGATAGGTCTTGACGGGGTGACGTCTAGTGCTGATAGGTCTAGACGGGGTGATGTCTAGTGCTGATAGGTCTAGACGGGGTGATGTCTAGTGCTGATAGGTCTAGACGGGGTGAGGTCTTTTGCTGATAGGTCTAGACGGGGTGATGTCTAGTGCTGGTAGGTCTAGACGGGGTGATGTCTAGTGCTGATAGGTCTAGACGGGGAGATGTCTTGTGCTGATAGGTCTAGACGGGGTAATGTCTACTGTTGATAGGTGTAGACGGGGTGATGTCTAGTGCTGATAGGTCTAGACGGGGTGATGTCTAGTGCTGATAGGTCAAGAAGGGTGATGTCTAGTGCTGATAGGTCTAGACGGGGAGATGTCTAGTGCTGATAGGTCTAGACGGGGTGATGTGTAGTGCTGATAGGTCTAGACGGGGAGATGTCTTGTGCTGATAGGTCTAGACGGGGTGATGTCTACTGTTGATAGGGCTAGACGGGGTGATGTCTAGTGCTGATAGGTCTAGACGGGGTGATGTCTAGTGCTGATAGGTCTAGACGGGGTGATGTCTTGTGCTGATAGGTCTAGACGGGGAGATGTCTAGTGCTGATAGGTCTAGACGGGGTGATGTGTAGTGCTGATAGGTCTAGACGGGGAGATGTCTTGTGCTGATAGGTTTAGACGGGAAGATGTCTAGTGCTGATAGGTCTAGACGGGGTGATGTCTAGTGCTGATAGGTCTAGACGGGGAGATGTCTAGTGCTGATAGGTCTAGACGGGGTGATGTCTAGTGCTGATAGGTCTAGACGGGGAGATGTCTAGTGCTGATAGGTCTAGACGGGGAGATGTCTAGTGCTGATAGGTCTAGACGGGGTGATGTCTAGTGCTGATAGGTCTAGACGGGAAGATGTCTAGTGATGATAGGTGTAGACGGGGTGATGTATCGTTCTGATAGGTCTAGACGGGGTTATGTCCACTGCTGATAGGTCTAGACGGGGTGATGTCTACTGCTGATAGGTCTAGACGGGAGTGACGTCTAGTGCTGATAGGTCTAGACGGGAAGATCTCTACTGCTGATAGGTCTAGACGGGAAGATCTCTACTGCTGATAGGACTAGACATGATGTCTTCTTCGGATAGGTACGGACCGGGTAATGTTTAGTGCTGATAACTCTATACGGGGAGATGCTTAGTGTGATATGTCGTGACAGGGAGATGTCTTCTGCTGATAGCTCTATACGGGGAGATGCTTAGTGTGATATGTCGTGACAGGGAGATGTCTTCTGCTGATAGCTCTATACGGGGAGATGCTTAGTGTGATATGTCGTGACAGGGAGATGTCTTCTGCTGATAGCTCTATACGGGGAGATGCTTAGTGTGATATGTCGTGACAGGGAGATGTCTTCTGCTGATAGCTCTATACGGGGAGATGCTTAGTGTGATATGTCGTGACAGGGAGAGGTCTTCTGCTGATAGCTCTATACGGGGAGATGCTTAGTGTGATATGTCGTGACAGGGAGATGTCTTTGCTGATAGCTCTATACGGGGAGATGCTTAGTGTGATATGTCGTGACAGGGAGATGTCTTCTGCTGATAGCTCTATACGGGGAGATGCTTAGTGTGATATGTCGTGACAGGGAGATGTCTTCTGCTGATAGCTCTATACGGGGAGATGCTTAGTGTGATATGTCGTGACAGGGAGATGTCTTCTGCTGATAGCTCTATACGGGGAGATGCTTAGTGTGATATGTCGTGACAGGGAGATGTCTTCTGCTGATAGCTCTATACGGGGAGATGCTTAGTGTGATATGTCGTGACAGGGAGATGTCTTCTGCTGATAGCTCTATACGGGGAGATGCTAAGTGTGATATGTCGTGACAGGGAGATGTCTTCTGCTGATAGCTCTATACGGGGAGATGCTTAGTGTGATATGTCGTGACAGGGAGAGGTCTTCTGCTGATAGCTCTATACGGGGAGATGCTTAGTGTGATATGTCGTGACAGGGAGATGTCTTCTGCTGATAGCTCTATACGGGAAGATGCTTAGTGTGATATGTCGTGTCAGGGAGATGTCTTCTGCTGATAGCTCTATACGGGGAGATGCTTAGTGTGATATGTCGTGACAGGGAGATGTCTTCTGCTGATAGCTTTATACGGGGAGATGCTTAGTGTGATATGTCGTGTCAGGGAGATGTCTTCTGCTGATAGCTCTATACGGGGAGATGCTTAGTGTGATATGTCGTGCCAGGAAGATGTCTTCTGCTGATAGCTCTATACGGGGAGATGCTTAGTGTGATATGTCGTGTCAGGGAGATGTCTTCTGCTGATAGCTCTATACGGGGAGATGCTTAGTGTGATATGTCGTGTCAGGGATATGTCTTCTGCTGATAGCTCTATACGGGGAGATGCTTAGTGTGATATGTCGTGACAGGGAGATGTCTTCTGCTGATAGCTCTATACGGGGAGATGCTTAGTGTGATATGTCGTGTCAGGGAGATGTCTTCTGCTGATAGCTCTATACGGGGAGATGCTTAGAGTGATATGTCGTGTCAGGGAGATGTCTGCTGCTGATAGCTCTATACGGGGAGATGCTTAGTGTGATATGTCGTGACAGGGAGATGTCTTCTGCTGATAGCTCTATACGGGGAGATGCTTAGTGTGATATGTCGTGACAGGGTGATGTCTTCTGCTGATAGCTCTATACGGGGAGATGCTTAGTGTGATATGTCGTGACAGGGTGATGTCTTCTGCTGATAGCTCTATACGGGGAGATGCTTAGTGTGATATGTCGTGACAGGGAGATGTCTTCTGCTGATAGCTCTATACGGGGAGATGCTTAGTGTGATACGTCGTGACAGGGAGATGTCTTCTGCTGATAGCTCTATACGGGGAGATGCTTAGTGTGATATGTCGTGACAGGGTGATGTCTTCTGCTGATAGCTCTATACGGGGAGATGCTTAGTGTGATATGTCGTGACAGGGTGATGTCTTCTGCTGATAGCTCTATACGGGGAGATGCTTAGTGTGATATGTCGTGACAGGGAGATGTCTTCTGCTGATAGCTCTATACGGGGAGATGCTTAGTGTGATATGTCGTGACAGGGAGATGTCTTCTGCTGATAGCTCTATACGGGGAGATGCTTAGTGTGATATGTCGTGACAGGGTGATGTCTTCTGCTGATAGCTCTATACGGGGAGATGCTTAGTGTGATATGTCGTGACAGGGAGATGTCTTCTGCTGATAGCTCCATACGGGGAGATGCTTAGTGTGATATGTCGTGTCAGGGAGATGTCTTCTGCTGATAGCTCTATACGGGGAGATGCTTAGTGTGATATGTCGTGCCAGGGAGATGTCTTCTGCTGATAGCTCTATACGGGGAGATGCTTAGTGTGATTGGTCGTGACAGGGAGATGTCTTCTTCTGATACCTCTATACGGGGAGATGCTTAGTGTGATATGTCGTGCCAGGGAGATGTCTTCTGCTGATAGCTCTATACGGGGAGATGCTCAGTGTGATTGGTCGTGACAGGGAGATGTCTTCTGCTGATAGCTCTATACGGGGAGATGCTTAGTGTGATATGTCGTGACAGGGAGATGTCTTCTGCTGATAGCTCTATACGGGGAGATGCTTAGTGTGATATGTCGTGACAGGGAGATATCTTCTGCTGATACCTCTATACGGGGAGATGCTTAGTGTGATATGTCGTGACAGGGAGATGTCTTCTGCTGATAGCTCTATACGGGGAGATGCTTAGTGTGATATGTCGTGACAGGGAGATGTCTTCTGCTGATAGCTCTATACGGGGAGATGCTTAGTGTGATATGTCGTGACAGGGAGATGTCTTCTGCTGATAGCTCTATACGGGGAGATGCTTAGTGTGATATGTCGTGACAGGGAGATGTCTTCTGCTGATAGCTCTATACGGGGAGATGCTTAGTGTGATATGTCGTGACAGGGAGATGTCTTCTGCTGATAGCTCTATACGGGGAGATGCTTAGTGTGATATGTCGTGACAGGGAGATGTCTTCTGCTGATAGCTCTATACGGGGAGATGCTTAGTGTGATATGTCGTGACAGGGAGATGTCTTCTGCTGATAGCTCTATACGGGGAGATGCTTAGTGTGATATGTCGTGTCAGGGATATGTCTTCTGCTGATAGCTCTATACGGGGAGATGCTTAGTGTGATATGTCGTGACAGGGAGATGTCTTCTGCTGATAGCTCTATACGGGGAGATGCTTAGTGTGATATGTCGTGACAGGGTGATTTTTTCTGCTGATAGCTCTATACGGGGAGATGCTTAGTGTGATATGTCGTGTCAGGGAGATGTCTTCTGCTGATAGCTCTATACGGGGAGATGCTAAGTGTGATATGCCGTGACAGGGAGATGTCTTCTGCTGATAGCTCTATACGGGGAGATGCTTAGTGTGATATGTTGTGACAGGGAGATGTCTTCTGCTGATAGCTCTATACGGGGAGATGCTTAGTGTGATATGCTTAGTGTGATATGTCGTGACAGGGAGATGTCTTCTGCTGATAGCTCTATACGGGGAGATGCTTAGTGTGATATGTCGTGACAGGGAGATGTCTTCTGCTGATAGCTCTATACGGGGAGATGCTTAGTGTGATATGTCGTGACAGGGAGATGTCTTCTGCTGATAGCTCTATACGGGGAGATGCTTAGTGTGATATGTCGTGACAGGGAGATGTCTTCTGCTGATAGCTCTATACGGGGAGATGCTTAGTGTGATATGTCGTGTCAGGGATATGTCTTCTGCTGATATCTCTATACGGGGAGATGCTTAGTGTGATATGTCGTGACAGGGAGATGTCTTCTGCTGATAGCTCTATACGGGGAGATGCTTAGTGTGATATGTCGTGACAGGGAGATGTCTTCTGCTGATAGCTCTAAACGGGGAGATGCTTAGTGTGATATGTCGTGTCAGGGATATGTCTTCTGCTGATAGCTCTATACGGGGAGATGCTTAGTGTGATATGTCGTGACAGGAAGATGTCTTCTGCTGATAGCTCTATACGGGGAGATGCTTAGTGTGATATGTCGTGACAGGGAGATGTCTTCTGCTGATAGCTCTATACGGGGAGATGCTTAGTGTGATATGTCGTGCCAGGGAGATGTCTTCTGCTGATAGCTCCATACGGGGAGATGCTTAGTGTGAAATGTTGTGACAGGGAGATGTCTTCTGCTGATAGCTCTATACGGGGAGATGCTTAGTGTGATATGTTGTGACAGGGAGATGTCTTCTGCTGATAGCTCTATACGGGGAGATGCTTAGTGTGATATGTCGTGACAGGGAGATGTCTTCTGCTGATAGCTCTATACGGGGAGATGCTTAGTGTGATATGTCGTGACAGGGAGATGTCTTCTGCTGATAGCTCTATACGGGGAGATGCTTAGTGTGATATGTCGTGACAGGGAGATGTCTTCTGCTGATAGCTCTATACGGGGAGATGCTTAGTGTGATATGTCGTGACAGGGAGATGTCTTCTGCTGATAGCTCTATACAGGGAGATGCTTAGTGTGATATGTCGTGACAGGGAGATGTCTTCTGCTGATAGCTCTATACGGGGAGATGCTTAGTGTGATATGTCGTGACAGGGAGATGTCTTCTGCTGATAGCTCTATACGGGGAGATGCTTAGTGTGATATGTCGTGACAGGGAGATGTCTTCTGCTGATAGCTCTATACGGGGAGATGCTTAGTGTGATATGCCGTGACAGGGAGATGTCTTCTGCTGATAGCTCCATACGGGGAGATGCTTAGTGTGATATGTCGTGACAGGGAGATGTCTTCTGCTGATAGCTCTATACGGGGAGATGCTTAGTGTGATATGTCGTGACAGGGAGATGTCTTCTGCTGATAGCTCTATACGGGGAGATGCTTAGTGTGATATGTCGTGACAGGGAGATGTCTTCTGCTGATAGCTCTATACGGGGAGATGCTTAGTGTGATATGTCGTGACAGGGAGATGTCTTCTGCTGATAGCTCTAAACGGGGAGATGCTTAGTGTGATATGTCGTGACAGGGAGATGTCTTCTGCTGATAGCTCTGTACGGGGAGATGCTTAGTGTGATATGCTTAGTGTGATATGTCGTGACAGGGAGATGTCTTCTGCTGATACCTCTATACGGGGAGATGCTTAGTGTGATATGTCGTGACAGGGAGATGTCTTCTGCTGATAGCTCTATACGGGGAGATGCTCAGTGTGATATGTCGTGACAGGGAGATGTCTTCTGCTGATAGCTCTATACGGGGAGATGCTTAGTGTGATATGTCGTGACAGGAAGATGTCTTCTGCTGATAGCTCTATACGGGGAGATGCTTAGTGTGATATGTCGTGTCAGGGAGATGTCTTCTGCTGATAGCTCTATACGGGGAGATGCTTAGTGTGATATGTCGTGACAGGGAGATGTCTTCTGCTGATAGCTCTATACGGGGAGATGCTTAGTGTGATATGTCGTGACAGGGAGATGTCTTCTGCTGATACCTCTATACGGGGAGATGCTTAGTGTGATATGTCGTGTCAGGGAGATGTCTTCTGCTGATAGCTCTATACGGGGAGATGCTTAGTGTGATATGTCGTGTCAGGGAGATGTCTTCTGCTGATAGCTCTATACGGGGAGATGCTTAGTGTGATATGTCGTGACAGGGAGATGTCTTCTGCTGATAGCTCTATACGGGGAGATGCTTAGTGTGATATGTCGTGACAGGGAGATGTCTTCTGCTGATAGCTCTATACGGGGAGATGCTTAGTGTGATATGTCGTGACAGGGAGATGTCTTCTGCTGATAGCTCTATACGGGGAAATGCTTAGTGTGATATGTCGTGACAGGGAGATGTCTTCTGCTGATAGCTCTATACGGGGAGATGCTTAGTGTGATTGGTCGTGACAGGGAGATGTCTTCTGCTGATAACTCTATACGGGGAGATGCCTAGTGTGGTTGGTCGTGACAGGGAGATGTCTAGCGGTGAACGGGGTATAGCGTCGCGCTTTAGCCCGCGCGTGCTCACTCTCCTTATCTGTCCGCTAAGTTGTTGGGTTGGTGGCGGGCGTGGGCTGATGTTCCGCACGGCACGGCACGCTCGCGGGCACACGGCGGTTCCCACGGTTCACTGTCTCTCTCCCTATCACTCCATCTCTCTCCGCCGCGTCTCCGCATCACTACCACCTCTCTTTCTAACACGATCTATCACAATATCTTACACCGACATTTATGTATGCATATCATTTTAGGGATTGTGTTTGTCTCGTGGCGATTCTTCATCCGTTTTTCACTCAAACTGAAGTTTTGGACGCTAAGTGTTGCCTCACATTTTTTTAATTAGTGGATGTGGTTTTTACTTTTTATATTAAATCGTGATAATTAATCATTTTGGGGTTTTTGCTTGAATTTATTTACGTATTGACGATTACGATGATGACAAATACAAGCAAAGCACGAAACTAAGCACGCACCATCTGCTGTCGTTATTAAGGTTGTACTTACTTTATGGTACGTGTAATAGTCAGATTATGGTTTGTGATCATCGAGCTTATTGCACCTAAGATAAGCTCGATGGTTGTTGTAGAAATGCTGTTACAATTACATCGTCAGTCATATACGATGTGTACTTCGGACTTAGTGTCATGCTTCTCGTTTCATGTGACTGCAACGAAACTGGGTTGCCTTCATCAAGGTTCGAGGCTTTGTGCCTCACAGACTGTAGTGTGTTGTAGAGTGAGTGTGCAATGATGACGGCTCTTATACTGCTATCATGTTATTTGAGCCTCACAGACTGTAGTGTGTTGTAGAGTGAGTGTGCAATGATGACGGCTCTTATACTGCTATCATGTTATTTGAGCCTCACAGACTGTAGTGTGTTGTAGAGTGAGTGTGCAATGATGACGGCTCTTATACTGCTATCATGTTATTAGAGCCTCACAGACTGTAGTGTGTTGTAGAGTGAGTGTGCAATGATGACGGCTCTTATACTGCTATCATGTTATTTGAGCCTCACAGACTGTAGTGTGTTGTAGAGTGAGTGTGGAATGATGACGGCTCTTATACTGCTATCATGTTATTTGAGCCTCACAGACTGTAGTGTGTTGTAGAGTGAGTGTGCAATGATGACGGCTCTTATACTGCTATCATGTTATTTGAGCCTCACAGACTGTAGTGTGTTGTAGAGTGAGTGTGCAATGATGACGGCTCTTATACTGCTATCATGTTATTTGAGCCTCACAGACTGTAGTGTGTTGTAGAGTGAGTGTGCAATGATGACGGCTCTTATACTGCTATCATGTTATTTGAGCCTCACAGACTGTAGTGTGTTGTAGAGTGAGTGTGCAATGATGACGGCTCTTATACTGCTATCATGTTATTTGAGCCTCACAGACTGTAGTGTGTTGTAGAGTGAGTGTGCAATGATGACGGCTCTTATACTGCTATCATGTTATTTGAGCCTCACAGACTGTAGTGTGTTGTAGAGTGAGTGTGCAATGACGACGGCTCTTATACTGCTATCATGTTATTTGAGCCTCACAGACTGTAGTGTGTTGTAGAGTGAGTGTGGAATGATGACGGCTCTTATACTGCTATCATGTTATTAGAGCCTCACAGACTGTAGTGTGTTGTAGAGTGAGTGTGCAATGATGACGGCTCTTATACTGCTATCATGTTATTTGAGCCTCACAGACTGTAGTGTGTTGTAGAGTGAGTGTGTAATGATGGCTCTTATACTGCTATCATGTTATTAGAGCCTCACAGACTGTAGTGTGTTGTAGAGTGAGTGTGCAATGATGACGGCTCTTATACTGCTATCATGTTATTTGAGCCTCACAGACTGTAGTGTGTTGTAGAGTGAGTGTGGGATGATGACGGCTCTTATACTGCTATTATGTTATTAGAGCCTCACAGACTGTAGTGTGTTGTAGAGTGAGCGTGCAATGATGACGGCTCTTATACTGCTATCATGTTATTTGAGCCTCACAGACTGTAGTGTGTTGTAGAGTGAGTGTGGAATGATGACGGCTCTTATACTGCTATCATGTTATTTGAGCCTCACAGACTGTAGTGTGTTGTAGAGTGAGTGTGCAATGATGACGGCTCTTATACTGCTATCATGTTATTTGAGCCTCACAGACTGTAGTGTGTTGTAGAGTGAGTGTGCAATGATGACGGCTCTTATACTGTTATCATGTTATTTGAGCCTCACAGACTGTAGTGTGTTGTAGAGTGAGTGTGCAATGATGACGGCTCTTATACTGCTATCATGTTATTTGAGCCTCACAGACTGTAGTGTGTTGTAGAGTGAGTGTGCAATGATGACGGCTCTTATACTGCTATCATGTTATTTGAGCCTCACAGACTGTAGTGTGTTGTAGAGTGAGTGTGCAATGACGGCTCTTATACTGCTATCATGTTATTTGAGCCTCACAGACTGTAGTGTGTTGTAGAGTGAGTGTGCAATGATGACGGCTCTTATACTGCTATCATGTTATTTGAGCCTCACAGACTGTAGTGTGTTGTAGAGTGAGTGTGGGATGATGACGGCTCTTATACTGCTATCATGTTATTTGAGCCTCACAGACTGTAGTGTGTTGTAGAGTGAGTGTGGGATGATGACGGCTCTTATACTGCTATCATGTTATTTGAGCCTCACAGACTGTAGTGTGTTGTAGAGTGAGTGTGCAATGATGACGGCTCTTATACTGCTATCATGTTATTTGAGCCTCACAGACTGTAGTGTGTTGTAGAGTGAGTGTGGGATGATGACGGCTCTTATACTGCTATCATGTTATTTGAGCCTCACAGACTGTAGTGTGTTGTAGAGTGAGTGTGCAATGATGACGGCTCTTATACTGCTATCATGTTATTTGAGCCTCACTGACTGTAGTGTGTTGTAGAGTGAGTGTGCAATGATGACGGCTCTTATACTGCTATCATGTTATTAGAGCCTCACAGACTGTAGTGTGTTGTAGAGTGAGTGTGGGATGATGACGGCTCTTATACTGCTATCATGTTATTTGAGCCTCACAGACTGTAGTGTGTTGTAGAGTGAGTGTGCAATGATGACGGCTCTTATACTGCTATCATGTTATTTGAGCCTCACAGACTGTAGTGTGTTGTAGAGTGAGTGTGCAATGATGACGGCTCTTATACTGCTATCATGTTATTTGAGCCTCACAGACTGTAGTGTGTTGTAGAGTGAGTGTGCAATGATGACGGCTCTTATACTGCTATCATGTTATTTGAGCCTCACAGACTGTAGTGTGTTGTAGAGTGAGTGTGCAATGATGACGGCTCTTATACTGCTATCATGTTATTAGAGCCTCACAGACTGTAGTGTGTTGTAGAGTGAGTGTGGGATGATGACGGCTCTTATACTGCTATCGTGTTATTTGAGCCTCACAGACTGTAGTGTGTTGTAGAGTGAGTGTGCAATGATGACGGCTCTTATACTGCTATCATGTTATTTGAGCCTCACAGACTGTAGTGTGTTGTAGAGTGAGTGTGCAATGATGACGGCTCTTATACTGCTATCATGTTATTTGAGCCTCACAGACTGTAGTGTGTTGTAGAGTGAGTGTGCAATGATGACGGCTCTTATACTGCTATCATGTTATTTGAGCCTCACAGACTGTAGTGTGTTGTAGAGTGAGTGTGCAATGATGACGGCTCTTATACTGCTATCATGTTATTTGAGCCTCACAGACTGTAGTGTGTTGTAGAGTGAGCGTGCAATGATGACGGCTCTTATACTGCTATCATGTTATTAGAGCCTCACAGACTGTAGTGTGTTGTAGAGTGAGTGTGCAATGATGACGGCTCTTATACTGCTATCATGTTATTTGAGCCTCACAGACTGTAGTGTGTTGTAGAGTGAGTGTGCAATGATGACGGCTCTTATACTGCTATCATGTTATTTGAGCCTCACAGACTGTAGTGTGTTGTAGAGTGAGTGTGCAATGATGACGGCTCTTATACTGCTATCATGTTATTTGAGCCTCACAGACTGTAGTGTGTTGTAGAGTGAGCGTGCAATGATGACGGCTCTTATACTGCTATCATGTTATTTGAGCCTCACAGACTGTAGTGTGTTGTAGAGTGAGTGTGGAATGATGACGGCTCTTATACTGCTATCATGTTATTTGAGCCTCACAGACTGTAGTGTGTTGTAGAGTGAGTGTGCAATGATGACGGCTCTTATACTGCTATCATGTTATTTGAGCCTCACAGACTGTAGTGTGTTGTAGAGTGAGTGTGGAATGATGACGGCTCTTATACTGCTATCATGTTATTTGAGCCTCACAGACTGTAGTGTGTTGTAGAGTGAGTGTGCAATGATGACGGCTCTTATACTGCTATCATGTTATTTGAGCCTCACAGACTGTAGTGTGTTGTAGAGTGAGTGTGTAATGATGGCTCTTATACTGCTATCATGTTATTTGAGCCTCACAGACTGTAGTGTGTTGTAGAGTGAGTGTGGGATGATGACGGCTCTTATACTGCTATCATGTTATTTGAGCCTCACAGACTGTAGTGTGTTGTAGAGTGAGTGTGCAATGATGACGGCTCTTATACTGCTATCATGTTATTTGAGCCTCACAGACTGTAGTGTGTTGTAGAGTGAGTGTGCAATGTGACAGCTCTTATACTGCTATCATGTTATTTGAGCCTCACAGACTGTAGTGTGTTGTAGAGTGAGTGTGCAATGATGACGGCTCTTATACTGCTATCATGTTATTTGAGCCTCACAGACTGTAGTGTGTTGTAGAGTGAGTGTGTAATGATTACGGCTCTTATACTGCTATCATGTTATTTGAGCCTCACAGACTGTAGTGTGTTGTAGAGTGAGTGTGTAATGATGGCTCTTATACTGCTATCATGTTATTTGAGCCTCACAGACTGTAGTGTGTTGTAGAGTGAGTGTGGGATGATGACGGCTCTTATACTGCTATCATGTTATTTGAGCCTCACAGACTGTAGTGTGTTGTAGAGTGAGTGTGGGATGATGACGGCTCTTATACTGCTATCATGTTATTTGAGCCTCACAGACTGTAGTGTGTTGTAGAGTGAGTGTGGGATGATGACGGCTCTTATACTGCTATCATGTTATTTGAGCCTCACAGACTGTAGTGTGTTGTAGAGTGAGTGTGCAATGATGACGGCTCTTATACTGCTATCATGTTATTTGAGCCTCACAGACTGTAGTGTGTTGTAGAGTGAGTGTGCAATGATGACGGCTCTTATACTGCTATCATGTTATTAAAGCCTCACAGACTGTAGTGTGTTGTAGAGTGAGTGTGCAATGATGACGGCCCTTATACTGCTATCATGTTATTTGAGCCTCACAGACTGTAGTGTGTTGTAGAGTGAGTGTGCAATGTGACAGCTCTTATACTGCTATCATGTTATTTGAGCCTCACAGACTGTAGTGTGTTGTAGAGTGAGTGTGCAATGATGACGGCTCTTATACTGCTATCATGTTATTTGAGCCTCACAGACTGTAGTGTGTTGTAGAGTGAGTGTGCAATGATGACGGCTCTTATACTGCTATCATGTTATTTGAGCCTCACAGACTGTAGTGTGTTGTAGAGTGAGTGTGTAATGATTACGGCTCTTATACTGCTATCATGTTATTTGAGCCTCACAGACTGTAGTGTGTTGTAGAGTGAGTGTGTAATGATGGCTCTTATACTGCTATCATGTTATTTGAGCCTCACAGACTGTAGTGTGTTGTAGAGTGAGTGTGGGATGATGACGGCTCTTATACTGCTATCATGTTATTTGAGCCTCACAGACTGTAGTGTGTTGTAGAGTGAGTGTGGGATGATGACGGCTCTTATACTGCTATCATGTTATTTGAGCCTCACAGACTGTAGTGTGTTGTAGAGTGAGTGTGTAATGATTACGGCTCTTATACTGCTATCATGTTATTTGAGCCTCACAGACTGTAGTGTGTTGTAGAGTGAGCGTGCAATGATGACGGCTCTTATACTGCTATCATGTTATTTGAGCCTCACAGACTGTAGTGTGTTGTAGAGTGAGTGTGGGATGATGACGGCTCTTATACTGCTATCATGTTATTTGAGCCTCACAGACTGTAGTGTGTTGTAGAGTGAGTGTGCAATGATGACGGCTCTTATACTGCTATCATGTTATTTGAGCCTCACAGACTGTAGTGTGTTGTAGAGTGAGTGTGCAATGATGACGGCTCTTATACTGCTATCATGTTATTAGAGCCTCACAGACTGTAGTGTGTTGTAGAGTGAGTGTGCAATGATGACGGCCCTTATACTGCTATCATGTTATTTGAGCCTCACAGACTGTAGTGTGTTGTAGAGTGAGTGTGCAATGTGACAGCTCTTATACTGCTATCATGTTATTTGAGCCTCACAGACTGTAGTGTGTTGTAGAGTGAGTGTGCAATGATGACGGCTCTTATACTGCTATCATGTTATTTGAGCCTCACAGACTGTAGTGTGTTGTAGAGTGAGTGTGCAATGATGACGGCTCTTATACTGCTATCATGTTATTTGAGCCTCACAGACTGTAGTGTGTTGTAGAGTGAGTGTGTAATGATTACGGCTCTTATACTGCTATCATGTTATTTGAGCCTCACAGACTGTAGTGTGTTGTAGAGTGAGTGTGTAATGATGGCTCTTATACTGCTATCATGTTATTTGAGCCTCACAGACTGTAGTGTGTTGTAGAGTGAGTGTGGGATGATGACGGCTCTTATACTGCTATCATGTTATTTTAGCCTCACAGACTGTAGTGTGTTGTAGAGTGAGTGTGGGATGATGACGGCTCTTATACTGCTATCATGTTATTTGAGCCTCACAGACTGTAGTGTGTTGTAGAGTGAGTGTGTAATGATTACGGCTCTTATACTGCTATCATGTTATTTGAGCCTCACAGACTGTAGTGTGTTGTAGAGTGAGCGTGCAATGATGACGGCTCTTATACTGCTATCATGTTATTTGAGCCTCACAGACTGTAGTGTGTTGTAGAGTGAGTGTGGAATGATGACGGCTCTTATACTGCTATCATGTTATTTGAGCCTCACAGACTGTAGTGTGTTGTAGAGTGAGCGTGCAATGATGACGGCTCTTATACTGCTATCATGTTATTTGAGCCTCACAGACTGTAGTGTGTTGTAGAGTGAGTGTGCAATGATGACGGCTCTTATACTGCTATCATGTTATTTGAGCCTCACAGACTGTAGTGTGTTGAAGAGTGAGTGTGCAATGATGACGGCTCTTATACTGCTATCATGTTATTTGAGCCTCACAGACTGTAGTGTGTTGAAGAGTGAGTGTGCAATGATGACGGCTCTTATACTGCTATCATGTTATTTGAGCCTCACAGACTGTAGTGTGTTGTAGAGTGAGTGTGGGATGATGACGGCTCTTATACTGCTATCATGTTATTTGAGCCTCACAGACTGTAGTGTGTTGTAGAGTGAGTGTGCAATGATGACGGCTCTTATACTGCTATCATGTTATTTGAGCCTCACAGACTGTAGTGTGTTGTAGAGTGAGTGTGGAATGATGACGGCTCTTATACTGCTATCATGTTATTTGAGCCTCACAGACTGTAGTGTGTTGTAGAGTGAGTGTGCAATGATGACGGCTCTTATACTGCTATCATGTTATTTGAGCCTCACAGACTGTAGTGTGTTGTAGAGTGAGCGTGCAATGATGACGGCTCTTATACTGCTATCATGTTATTTGAGCCTCACAGACTGTAGTGTGTTGTAGAGTGAGTGTGCAATGATGACAGCTCTTATACTGCTATCATGTTATTTGAGCCTCACAGACTGTAGTGTGTTGTAGAGTGAGTGTGCAATGATGACGGCTCTTATACTGCTATCATGTTATTTGAGCCTCACAGACTGTAGTGTGTTGTAGAGTGAGTGTGCAATGATGACGGCTCTTATACTGCTATCATGTTATTTGAGCCTCACAGACTGTAGTGTGTTGTAGAGTGAGTGTGCAATGATGACGGCTCTTATACTGCTATCATGTTATTTGAGCCTCACAGACTGTAGTGTGTTGTAGAGTGAGTGTGTAATGATGGCTCTTATACTGCTATCATGTTATTTGAGCCTCACAGACTGTAGTGTGTTGTAGAGTGAGTGTGGAATGATGACGGCTCTTATACTGCTATCATGTTATTTGAGCCTCACAGACTGTAGTGTGTTGTAGAGTGAGTGTGGAATGATGACGGCTCTTATACTGCTATCATGTTATTAGAGCCTCACAGACTGTAGTGTGTTGTAGAGTGAGTGTGCAATGATGACGGCTCTTATACTGCTATCATGTTATTTGAGCCTCACAGACTGTAGTGTGTTGTAGAGTGAGTGTGCAATGATGACGGCTCTTATACTGCTATCTTGTTATTTGAGCCTCACAGACTGTAGTGTGTTGTAGAGTGAGTGTGCAATGATGACGGCTCTTATACTGCTATCATGTTATTTGAGCCTCACAGACTGTTGTGTGTTGTAGAGTGAGTGTGCAATGATGACGGCTCTTATACTGCTATCATGTTATTTGAGCCTCACAGACTGTAGTGTGTTGTAGAGTGAGTGTGGAATGATTACAGCTCTTATACTGCTATCATGTTATTTGAGCCTCACAGACTGTAGTGTGTTGTAGAGTGAGTGTGCAATGATGACGGCTCTTATACTGCTATCATGTTATTTGAGCCTCACAGACTGTAGTGTGTTGTAGAGTGAGTGTGCAATGATGACGGCTCTTATACTGCTATCTTGTTATTTGAGCCTCACAGACTGTAGTGTGTTGTAGAGTGAGTGTGCAATGATGACGGCTCTTATACTGCTATCATGTTATTTGAGCCTCACAGACTGTAGTGTGTTGTACAGTGAGTGTGCAATGATGACAACTCTTATACTGCTATCTTGTTATTTGAGCCTCACAGACTGTAGTGTGTTGTAGAGTGAGTGTGCAATGATGACGGCTCTTATACTGCTATCATGTTTTTTGAGCCTCACAGACTGTAGTGTGTTGTAGAGTGAGTGTGGGATGATGACGGCTCTTATACTGCTATCATGTTATTAGAGCCTCACAGACTGTAGTGTGTTGTAGAGTGAGCGTGCAATGATGACGGCTCTTATACTGCTATCATGTTATTTGAGCCTCACAGACTGTAGTGTGTTGTAGAGTGAGTGTGCAATGATGACGGCTCTTATACTGCTATCATGTTATTTGAGCCTTACAGACTGTAGTGTGTTGTAGAGTGAGTGTGCAATGATGACAGCTCTTATACTGCTATCATGTTATTTGAGCCTCACAGACTGTAGTGTGTTGTAGAGTGAGTGTGCAATGATGACGGCTCTTATACTGCTATCATGTTATTTGAGCCTCACAGACTGTAGTGTGTTGTAGAGTGAGTGTGCAATGATGACAGCTCTTATACTGCTATCATGTTATTTGAGCCTCACAGACTGTAGTGTGTTGTAGAGTGAGTGTGGGATGATGACGGCTCTTATACTGCTATCATGTTATTTGAGCCTCACAGACTTTAGTGTGTTGTAGAGTGAGTGTGGGATGATGACGGCTCTTATACTGCGACGATGAGTACGATAGACAATTACAAAAACCCGTGCCTAATGTGGGATTCGAACCCTCGTCCCTTGGTGGCTTGCGCTTGGGACTTGCACACCAAACGCGTGAGCCACCGCGATTGGTTAGGTAATATTAGCGTACTATCTATTTAGTGAGCCCAGAATGGTTTGGTATTTGCTAAAAAAAAAAGTATACATAATATAATATTGAATATTCAAAAATAAGACAAGTGTATAGAATATGATTAAGCGAGCGAAGCGAGCGTCTCCACGAGATTCTTATGGCACTTCGTTCTGTTTTTTTTTTTTTCCGTCGATAGCGGTCGAACAAAAAGTCTGATCAACTTGAAATTTGGACTATCCACAAACCTCGATGTGGATTGAAGGTGTATAGTTTTGAGGCAAAATCGTTCGAAAAGTTACAAAGTTACACAATAGTTACTGCAAAATATTTTTCTGAAACAAAATGGTGGCAAAATGTTAGCTGGCCATATTTTTTAAAGCGTTTTCCGATCACGAATATGTTCATGTTATGGTGATCTGAAAAATATTGGCAAAGTTACACAAAAGTTACTCGAAAATATATTTCTGAAACACAGTAACAGCAAAATGTGAGGTGGCTATTTTATAGTAAATTTTTGTCCGGTCACGAATATACTAATGTAAACGCAATTTGATACATGTTAGAGGCAAAAATTAAATTTCTATTGCTGTCAATAACTGTTAGTAATGGTGGCGGACCGCGGCGAAAACATTACAGCGAAAATTCTTAGCAACGCACATAGCACTGCATCCAACAATGTCGGGAAATATAATAGCTATGGAAATTAGAAAAATTTTTGCAATGCGCATTCTTGAATTGTTGGTAATTGTTGTTTGTATTAGCATTGAAATCTTTTTGCCAGAAAGTTCGTAGATATTGACGCGCTCGCTTATCAACACGTCAAACAGAGCGTTTTCCTAGTAATATATAATTGGTGATAAACCAAGACTCTTAGACTGGGAAAGTGAATAAAAACACCACAAACAGTAACTACGATCAGGACATAAAAACACAAACCAAAGTCCGTACATTTTGTATAGAATCGCTTTCTTCCTCAGAAGCGAGACACTGATTTTGTGATTAACGTATTATCTGTTTGAATTGAATATGAGGAATGGTGACGCTTTTAGCGTAATATGGCATAAATCAAGCGTTATTGGTATGAAAATGTGCATAATTGTCAATTTTAATAAAGAAAAGAGGAAACATAAGATATAGCGATGGCATAATAAATTAAATATGAACAGTCTAGTCACATGACCCGAGATAAATGTACTGTCATGTGAAATGGCATGAGCCAAAATCGATAAAATAAATACATAATAACATAATATGTTTAATTGCTTCTGTTAAATAGTTAAGAGATGCGTCTGCAGAGCTTTTTATGCCATTGTTATGTATTCAGGACAACTGAACGATGTCTTGGATATATTTTTCTCCACATTTCCCCTATTTTTTCGAAAGCATGAACAGTTTTGGGTATTATTTGCTTCACGTTACGCTTGACTTGACGCCAGCCCTGTTTACGAAATTTTCCAAAATGTCTGTTTACAAAATTTATTCCATCACGTTTGATAACAGTTGAATAATATTTCACCTTCATGAATCGCACGCAATTGCATGTGAAGAAATTAAATTGGAACATAGGTATATCATGTTATGGGTATAATTGTACGTACACTTTATTTACTATGTGTTTATACATATTCCATTAATACATTATACACAATATCTAAGATAGTTTAAACTTTTGTGGCCAGCACTATTATAAATAAATGCCTATATACACAGTGTAACGCGATTGGCGACCGCGGTGACTCAAGCGTTTAGAGCGCAGGTCCTCAGCGTGTGACGGTTCGGGACGTGGGTTCTAATACCGCATACGGCATGGGCACAGATAGCATTGGTTTTGTCCGTCAACTCCGTCTAACACACCATCATTAGTACATGGTTGCAGTTTAGAGCACAGGTCCTCAGCGTGTGACGGTTCGGGACGTGGGTTCTAATACCGCATACGGCATGGGCACAGATAGCATTGGTTTTGTCCGTCAACTCCGTCTAACACACCATCATTAGTACATGGTTGCAGTTTAGAGCGCAGGTCCTCAGCGTATGACGGTTCGGGATGTGGGTTCTAATACCGCATACGGCATGGGCACAGATAGCATTGGTTTTGTCCGTCAACTCCGTCTAACACACCATCATTAGTACATGGTTGCAGTTTAGATAAGATAAGATAAGATTGTGTTTATTTAGCTTCACCAGCTATTATTGTCATACATACATACATTTACACAGTTACACTACTATCTTATTATTACTATCAATTAATATACAGTATACTTACAAATTATATTTACCATAAAATATTTTTAATTGTACAATTGATGTTCAAATACATATTTTTTTGCTTCTGATTTAAATTTTGGAAAGTTTTTTATTTTAATATTTTTTATATGTCCGGGCAGATGGTCAAACATTCTTAATCCAGCATAAAATATGGACTTTTGTGTTGCAGTTTTATTTAAATGTTTTACATTGAAATTATTAATTGACCTTGTTATATGATTATGTACATTATTATTGTATGATCTAAACTCATTAAAATATGCTGGCAAATAGTCATTCTTTAATTTAAATATAAATACTAGTGCATTGTAATGAATCTTCTGTCTTACACTCATCCAATTCAATGTTCTCAACATAATCTTTATACTTGTGTACTTATTACATTTCAATATTACTCTCATTGCTTTATTCTGCAAACATTGCAATGCATTCATTTCTCTCTCATTTAAGCTTAACATTATGCTACTACAATATTCAAAATGTGGACAGATTATTGTATTATAAATTAATTTCAATGACCAACTTGATAAATGTTCACTTATTCTAGACATAAATCCAATTTTCTTACTAATTTTATTTATCATATAGTTAGCATGACTCATGAAAGACAACTTGTCGTCAATAATGCATCCTAGATATTTAATTTCGTATACTAATTCTATTTGTTCTTCATTAATCAATATAGGATAAATACTGATTAAATGCTCTGTTTCTGCTCGTAATATCACACTTTTGCTGTTTCCTAGTATTATCATACATTTTGATTTCATTGTATTAAGTTTAAGCTTATTAACTAACAACCATTTATACAGTCTCATTAAGTTTCTATTTATAATTTGAATGACATTGAGAATATCTTTTGCAGAGTAAGAAATAAGGGTATTATCAGCAAACAAATTAAGAAATATTAATTCTACACTAGTGTACATATCATTAATATATATTATAAAAAGTAAAGGTCCGAGAACTGAACCCTGAGGTACCCCAAACAAATTTTCCTTTTCATCTGATGAAATCTCACCAACAACTGTATGCTGACTTCTGTTTTCTAAATAACTGACAAACCAATCATATACAGAATCTTTTATGCCATAGCGTTTCAATTTTTGTAACAAAATGTCTCTATTAATAGTTTCAAATGCCCTTTTAAAGTCTAAGAACACTACAACAGTTGAAAGACCATTATCTTTATCATACATCCATTTGTTTATAGCGAGTTGTAATGAAGTCTCACATGAATGGTTGCTCCTAAAGCCCGATTGATTGGCATAAAACAAATTGTTGTTTTCAAAGTAATGTAACAATTGAGTATGTACAACTTTCTCCAGAATTTTTTCATAAATAGGTAAGCAATTAATAGGTCGAAATTCATTGCACTTAACTGTCGCCACCACTTTCGGGATAGGTATGACAGTGGATGATTTCCATCTATCAGGGATTATTCCACATTGAAGCGAGGTATTTATAACATGAAGTAATCCATATCCAACTGTGCAAAATGATTCTTTTAAAACATCCACAGATATACCTTCTTCTGTTCCCTTTTTAGGTTTAAGATTCATTACAATTTCTTTCAACTGTTTTAAATTAATTGGATCAAATTGCTTCAATGAGCAAGTGGGCTCCTGAGGCATCTTATTTACATCAAAATCATCAATATTAGCTCCACCTATATCATTTACTATCTCACTTATACTATTTACAAAGAAATTATTGAAGTTAGTAGCTACATTATTGTCTGTATAACCACCATTCTTACTAAATATAATTTTATCACATGTCTGTCTTAGAGCGCAGGTCCTCAGCGTATGACGGTTCGGGACGTGGGTTCTAATACCGCATACGGCATGGGCACAGATAGCATTGGTTTTGTCCGTCAACTCCGTCTAACACACCATCATTAGTACATGGTTGCAGTTTAGAGCGCAGGTCCTCAGCGTGTGACGGTTCGGGACGTGGGTTCTAATACCGCATACGGCATGGGCCCAGATAGCATTGGTTTTGTCCGTCAACTCCGTCTAACACACCATCATTAGTACATGGTTGCAGTTTAGAGCGCAGGTCCTCAGCGTGTGACGGTTCGGGACGTGGGTTCTAATACCGCATACGGCATGGGCACAGATAGCATTGGTTTTGTCCGTCAACTCCGTCTATAACACCATCATTAGTACATGGTTGCAGTTTAGAGCACAGGTCCTCAGCGTATGACGGTTCGGGACGTGGGTTCTAATACCGCATACGGCATGGGCACAGATAGCATTGGTTTTGTCCGTCAACTCCGTCTATCACACCATCATTAGTACATGGTTGCAGTTTAGAGCGCAGGTCCTCAGCGTGTGACGGTTCGGGACGTGGGTTCTAATACCGCATACGGCATGGGCCCAGATAGCATTGGTTTTGTCCGTCAACTCCGTCTATCACACCATCATTAGTACATGGTTGCAGTTTAGAGCACAGGTCCTCAGCGTATGACGGTTCGGGACGTGGGTTCTAATACCGCATACGGCATGGGCACAGATAGCATTGGTTTTGTCCGTCAACTCCGTCTATAACACCATCATTAGTACATGGTTGCAGTTTAGAGCACAGGTCCTCAGCGTATGACGGTTCGGGACGTGGGTTCTAATACCGCATACGGCATGGGCACAGATAGCATTGGTTTTGTCCGTCAACTACGTCTATCACACCATCATTAGTACATGGTTGCAGTTTAGAGCGCAGGTCCTCAGCGTGTGACGGTTCGGGACGTGGGTTCTAATACCGCATACGGCATGGGCACAGATAGCATTGGTTTTGTCCGTCAACTCCGTCTATAACACCATCATTAGTACATGGTTGCAGTTAAGAGCGCAGGTCCTCAGCGTATGACGGTTCGGGATGTGGGTTCTAATACCGCATACGGCATGGGCACAGATAGCATTGGTTTTGTCCGTCAACTCCGTCTATAACACCATCATTAGTACATGGTTGCAGTTTAGAGCACAGGTCCTCAGCGTATGACGGTTCGGGACGTGGGTTCTAATACCGCATACGGCATGGGCACAGATAGCATTGGTTGTGTCCGTCAACACCGTCTATCACACCATCATTAGTACATGGTTGCAGTTTAGAGCACAGGTCCTCAGCGTATGACGGTTCGGGACGTGGGTTCTAATACCGCATACGGCATGGGCACAGATAGCATTGGTTGTGTCCGTCAACTCTGTCTATCACACCATCATTAGTACATGGTTGCAGTTAAGAGCGCAGGTCCTCAGCGTATGACGGTTCGGGACGTGGGTTCTAATACCGCATACGGCATGGGCACAGATAGCATTGGTATTGTCCGTCAACTCCGTCTATAACACCATCATTAGTACATGGTTGCAGTTTAGAGCACAGGTCCTCAGCGTATGACGGTTCGGGATGTGGGTTCTAATACCGCATACGGCATGGGCACAGATAGCATTGGTTTTGTCCGTCAACTCCGTCTATCACACCATCATTAGTACATAGTTGCAGTTAAGAGCGCAGGTCCTCAGCGTATGACGGTTCGGGATGTGGGTTCTAATACCGCATACGGCATGGGCACAGATAGCATTGGTTTTGTCCGTCAACTCCGTCTATCACACCATCATTAGTACATGGTTGCAGTTTAGAGCACAGGTCCTCAGCGTATGACGGTTCGGGACGTGGGTTCTAATACCGCATACGGCATGGGCACAGATAGCATTGGTTGTGTCCGTCAACTCCGTCTATCACACCATCATTAGTACATGGTTGCAGTTTAGAGCGCAGGTCCTCAGCGTATGACGGTTCGGGATGTGGGTTCTAATACCGCATACGGCATGGGCACAGATAGCATTGGTTTTGTCCGTCAACTCCGTCTATCACACCATCATTAGTACATGGTTGCAGTTTAGAGCACAGGTCCTCAGCGTATGACGGTTCGGGACGTGGGTTCTAATACCGCATACGGCATGGGCACAGATAGCATTGGTATTGTCCGTCAACTCCGTCTATCACACCATCATTAGTACATGGTTGCAGTTTAGAGCACAGGTCCTCAGCGTATGACGGTTCGGGACGTGGGTTCTAATACCGCATACGGCATGGGCACGGATAGCATTGGTTTTGTCCGTCAACTCCGTCTATCACACCATCATTAGTACATGGTTGCAGTTTAGAGCACAGGTCCTCAGCGTATGACGGTTCGGGACGTGGGTTCTAATACCGCATACGGCATGGGCACAGATAGCATTGGTTTTGTCCGTCAACTCCGTCTATCACACCATCATTAGTACATGGTTGCAGTTTAGAGCACAGGTCCTCAGCGTATGACGGTTCGGGACGTGGGTTCTAATACCGCATACGGCATGGGCACAGATAGCATTGGTTGTGTCCGTCAACTCCGTCTATCACACCATCATTAGTACATGGTTGCAGTTTAGAGCGCAGGTCCTCAGCGTATGACGGATCGGGACGTGGGTTACCGCATACGGCATGGGCACAGATATAGCATTGGTTTTGTCCGTCAACTCCGTCTATCACACAATCATTAGTACATGGTTGCAGTTTAGAGCGCAGGTCCTCAGCGTATGACGGTTCGGGACGTGGGTTCTAATACCGCATACGGCATGGGCACAGATAGCATTGGTTTTGTCCGTCAACTCCGTCTATCACACCATCATTAGTACATGGTTGCAGTTTAGAGCACAGGTCCTCAGCGTATGACGGATCGGGACGTGGGTTCTAATACCGCATACGGCATGGGCACAGATAGCATTGGTTTTGTCCGTCAACTCCGTCTATCACACCATCATACATTAGTACATGGTTGCAGTTTATAGCACAGGTCCTAAGCGTATGAGGGTTTGGGACGTGGGTTCTAATACCGCATACGGCATGGGCACAGATAGCATTGGTTTTGTCCGTCAACTCCGTCTGGTCTATCACATCATCATTAGTACATGGTTGCAGTTTAGAGCGCAGGTCCTAAGCGTATGACGGTTCGGGACGTGGGTTCTAATACCGCATACGGCATGGGCACAGATAGCATTGGTTGTGTCCGTCAACTTTGTCTATCATACCATCATAAGTACATGGTTGCAGGAATAGAGACGTAGGCCTAAAGCACCAAATCTAATAAACGAATAGTTTTAGTTTTGTATGTCAGTGAGCCTCGTGGAAAAAAGATCATTATACGGTTTAAGTGTGATAATAGATTACATTTTAAAGGTAATCCCTGTATTTCATAGATTAAATTTGATTGCATTTTGATGTGTATGAGTTCAGTTGTGAATTTATTTTAAATTATGACTGTAAAAAGTAGTTGTTTGTAAATGTACCACGCCATATGACTAACAGAAACATCAAAATAACGTTGATCTGTACCCGGCCTCTAACCAACTCATTGTATCCCAACCATGTTTCTTTCAGTGAATGTGTTTCAAACTATACATTACGAGACTTACGAGTGACGTAGACTGGTCTCGTGTGAAACAGATCTCTCGGCGCATCTGAGACGCTGAAGACTCATATGACGTGTGAGAGCGTAAACCCTGGGTATAATACATGGCGCACTCCAAGACTGGCATACAGAATATGACGTGTGAGAGCGTAAACCCTGGGTATAATACATGGCGCACTCCAAGACTGGCATACAGAATATGACGTGTGAGAGCGTAAACCCTGGGTATAATACATGGCGCACTCCAAGACTGGCATACAGAATATGACGTGTGAGAGCGTAAACCCTGGGTATAATACATGGCGCACTCCAAGACTGGCATACAGAATATGACGTGTGAGAGCGTAAACCCTGGGTATAATACATGGCGCACTCCAAGACTGGCATACAGAATATGACGTGTGAGAGCGTAAACCCTGGGTATAATACATGGCGCACTCCAAGACTGGCATACAGAATATGACGTGTGAGAGCGTAAACCCTGGGTATAATACATGGCGCACTCCAAGACTGGCATACAGAATATGACGTGTGAGAGCGTAAACCCTGGGTATAATACATGGCGCACTCCAAGACTGGCATACAGAATATGACGTGTGAGAGCGTAAACCCTGGGTATAATACATGGCGCACTCCAAGACTGGCATACAGAATATGACGTGTGAGAGCGTAAACCTTGGGTATAATACATGGCGCACTCCAAGACTGGCATACAGAATATGACGTGTGAGGGGGTAAACCCTGGGTATAATACATGGCGCACTCCAAGACTGGCATACAGAATATGACGTGTGAGAGCGTAAACCTTGGGTATAATACATGGCGCACTCCAAGACTGGCATACAGAATATGACGTGTGAGAGGGTAAACCTTGGGTATAATACATGGCGCACTCCAAGGTGGGCATACAGAATATGACGTGTGAGAGGGTAAACCCTGGGTATAATACATGGCGCACTCCAAGACTGGCATACAGAATATGACGTGTGAGAGCGTAAACCCTGGGTATAATACATGGCGCACTTCAAGACTGGCATACAGAATATGACGTGTGAGAGGGTAAACCCTGGGTATAATACATGGCGCAATCCAAGACTGGCATACAGAATATGACGTGTGAGAGCGTAAACCCTGGGTATAATACATGGCGCACTTCAAGACTGGCATACAGAATTAGTTTGTCATGTACCGAAGTTCTGCAACATTCTTGCTGATCGCTATCGTGTGGCGATGAGTGCATTATTGTATGACTTTTGAACTTATATGAATACGAAATGGGCTCATCTTATTTATGGCGTTCGAGGTATTTGTTTGCCAATAAACCCAATGGGAGTTTGTATTGCAAAGCGTTAAAACTTAACGTGTTTAGATCACGTTCTAATATTTGGTGCATAATTCTTAGCTTCACAACATGGTTCGGCCATGATGGCAAGAGTTGTTGAGCCCAATCTGTAGATCATAGTGCACGCACACGCACACGCACACGCACACGCACACGCACACGCACACGCACACGCACACGCACACGCACACGCTTGAATGAGAAAGAATGTTGTTTACGGGGTATTTATTTACGTGTTTTGTTGCAAAACATATTGTTGCCCAATCAACTCCATATTTTTTGTATAATGTAAATGAAAGTGGTTCGATTCATTGTTATCAATATAGGAGGAAAATATAGCTTGCATTCCCTAGTTCGGGTGTGAGACCATATCATTATTATGCATTGATCAGTTGCATTTTGAATTTGTAGATTAACCAAGGGCTATTCTATAGTGCCATTGCACTGTTATATACTGCATTCATTACTTACAAGTTCTAAATGGATAAACAATAATCATACAAGTTTAATAATTAGTGAATTACCGTATATGCCAAACACGCTAAGTCAATAAATAAAATAAAATGAACGAATTTGTATGTCTAGATATAGTCTATCCAGGACTCACTCCAGTTACAAGAACTGATTTTCTTTGGGGGACATTTATACAACTTATTATTTGCTATTATAACAATACAAATATCCCTAAAAAATATGGTTCACCTATTCATCAAAACATATTTTTTTGTATGTAGTCTACATTTTAATCAAAGCGTGGGTCGGCAGAACCCGCTAAGCCAAAGAAGAAGTTTCAGCCTCTTAATAAATTAATTTCTTTTAATGAAATGTATAATGCCATTAAATATTGTATACGTTCTACAGACATGACGAAAGTTATGTTCATTGTGGTACCATATAGCGGATTCAGATGAAGTACCATATCTCTGCATATGCTCGTAATATAAGACTCAGTTTAAATTTAAACACAAATAATGAATAAGATCTAAAAACCGAACATTATTAGCCAAGGTTTGTTTTATTTCAGGGCTTACAAGGAACCTTGCCGTCTGTTTACAGCAATTTATTGCCGATTTATAGCCAATTACCAATACCCCAGTACCCACGTCGGTAACACTCGTCATAATTTATCGTCTCCGCAGACTGAAGGTAGGGCCCAGCCTGTACCCAGGACTCGCACCGCTCGGAATAGGCAAAGAGGATTTTATTATTTAAGGACTTTGTTGCTCATTATTTTTCAATATTTGTTTGCAGAAACCAAAAAGGCATGAGAGTTTGCACCGTTGACGGATGAGCGTGCATTTGGCGCCCACATCGTTCTGATCTGTGAGATAAAGAACCAACAAATATATAGCAGTAACGGAGAGCTGTTGAACTATCCCACTTTAAACTCCATTATTAGCTGTAGGGTCTAATAAAAATAATTATCAGAAATATTATCAAAGATAAAATACACTCGTTTCATTTAGCGAGTGTTATCATGTAAACATGAACAAGTTTATATGCATAGTTTCACATAAAAGAAACCACGTTAATGTTTTCTGGTCATTATAGAACCTATGTATTTTTTTGTAATTGTATTTAATTGTATTTCATTGCATTACATTGTATTGTATTGTATTGTATTGTATTGTATTGTATTGTATTGTATTGTATTGTATTGTATTGTATTGTATTGTATTGTATTGTATTGTATTGTATTGTATTGTATTGTATTGTATTGTATTGTATTGTATTGTATTGTATTGTATTGTATTGTATTGTATTGTATTGTATTGTATTGTATTGTATTGTATTGTATTGTATACGGTAGAGATAGATTGAAACCCGCCACATCTTATGGCGTTTTCCAATGGCTGCACTGGAACGCACTGTCTAGTGAGTAACAACAATACACAGCAATGTCCAGTGCGTAAGTCAGTGCAAACCATTGGAAAACACTATTAGTCTCACACAACTTAAAACGGGATTGTTTCGTAAATGTACGAGTGTACTTGTGGCGTTCTAACGTTCACCGTCAGGGTGTCTTGTTCTCTACTTTCAAATAGCCCTCAGCCCGTGTGGTCCCCAATGTGTTCCAAGTGCAACACTCCTCAAACGTGAGTTATTGGCCATGATTTCGGTAGCTTCTGTGTCTCTGTCGCCAATAGCGACATAATTCTCTCTAGGGAGGCTGGCTGTCTTGTTTTCTACCTAGTGCTAGAGATAAAGTATTTGCCATCCAAGGCAGTTTGACGCGATCCCTGAGATCGTTATCGGAGGGGTTTGCTGGTGCTGCTACTCGTGCGGAGAAGTGTTACTACTCGGTTGTCTCCGACACTCACGCGTTGATAAGACGACGGTCGAATCCTGTACAGATTACTGTATTAGATAAAACAAGAACATCTTTAGGACTTAATTCCGTGAGGACGTCGAGAGCATTAAAGCTTTCAGTTTAGAATTTGTATCAGAAAATTAAGAAAAATACGAAAACAAAATCATGATTAGTGAAAAAATTATATGCACATGCTAAACGAACGACGGTTAATACAAAACATACACTCATCAATTGCGAGAATTTTTGGCATGGGGATCAGCTACCTTTCTCAGATGAGAGGCGTTGATTGGGTTTGTTTGTTAGCAGGGATTGATTGGTTCAGACTGTTGAATTTTTTTATTACGGTTATCATTAAAGAACATTTTACTCCTATTTTATCGTTTTAAATCTAGTTCCACTAATGCACGTTACACAATAGTAATTTAGTACGGCAACCTATAACAAAGGGTAGTTAGCCTTCGAAAAGTACCAACGTTGACAGATTCCGCTGTATCACTTGAGAGTTCGTACATTTGTACAACCTTTAAAAATACTGTCTTCAAAGATGTACATGATTTCTTTACACTCAGAGAAAACTGGGCATTTATTACACGTGCAAGACAACCAGACACACCTTGTTCTCTGACAATAGCACATTATGTTCATGTATCCATTTCACGATCCTTCCTTTCATAATCATTCCAATCCGAGTCCAAGCTCTCCTTCTGTTGTCGTCATCTCTTCATAGATGATTTCCCTATGAATGTCTGAAATCTAAATGTTCGTAGGTGCTTCACTTCTTCATACTTCATCAATTAATAATACGTACTACTTGCATAGGTAATATACATCTTTAGTCACAGATAAATAATTGTTAGTTGTCTGTGCTTTAGTTTATTTTGAGTCTATTTTATATAAACGCAGTATCCACTGTGATAATGTCCCTCTTCAGGTGACTAAACTAGAACTAGGTATTGCGGTGTTTGGCATATTTGGGAAGGAACGTCCGCGCTGTGACTGAGGGAAACACTCCGGGAATAGGTGAAATTGTATAAGTTGTAACAATATAGTAATTTTATATAATATTGAATCTTGAAATTATTTTAAAACTGTATTTGGCGCCGTTGTAACCCGTATCCCGTTCAGGGAAGCACCTTACCTTCTTCTAAAACACATCCTGTGGTGCTATTGTGGGGGACATCCCCCCCCCACACACACCTATTGTGTCGTTTGTGGAGCACCTTTTTACAGTTATGTTTTACTCTGGGCAGCCCTACCCGAAATATATTCCTGCATACGCCACTGGGTATGGTCCATGGTAATCCACTCATTTCTCAACTTTGTACCTCAAACTTAATTAAATTTTGGCATACCAAAATAATAACCTCAGACTCATCAGAAAGTATGTTATTATGCATTACTAAATACTATTTACATTATAACTGATGACCAATAAATTTATAAATTTGTATTTATAGTCTCGTTTATACTCTACTCACTCAGTATAACAAGAACTGATTTTCAGTGGGGGATATTTATACCATTTCTTATGTGCCTCGTTGCTATGACGTTATGTTCTTTAATTATGTAATGTTATTGTGAATTCTGTGGTATGAGAATACGATGAATGAATTACAGCGGAGTGAATGAGTCCCTTGCCTGCGAAGCGGTATTGACAACATGAACCCACGCCTGCGGGCGTCTGTCCCTCTCCACGACCACAGCCACTCTCAAATCCCAGATGATTATGTGTGAAAGTGACTTTAGTAGTCTTCGGCTCCGCCTAGCTTACCAACCTGTTGGGCTGGGAGTAAGCCATTCATCAGTTCATCTTCCCCTTGGCTATTCAATTTTAAATAATGTTGTAAACTTAACTGTAACGAACGTATTCATGCAACCAGCCGATGAAAAAACCGAAGAACTCGTGGCAAAAATATGTTTATGCTACTTTAAAAACACATATTTAAACTTATTAAAATTAAAAATATGTAGTCTATATCTATCATAATAATATTCCTGCCATTTATTTGGTACGACTTACTTTATACTCTGAATAGTAAGCCAACGAATTTATATAAGTACACACTCCTTGTGAATAATGCCAATAACTGGTAACAATAACCAATATTGTATTAATAATAATATTATAACAATGGATTTCCATTGCAACACGCCTGCTGTAGAGTGCACGCCTCCCCAAGCTATACGAACTATAGATTAATTAGGGCTTTGAATATAAGGGAAGGAATACCCAAGTGTTTTCGTTTAAAAGTATTAAATGCGGCAACCTTCCGAACCAGTGCATGCCGTGTGTATCAATGAGCCACCTCTGTCGTTCCACGTCATTGCAACCATGGCTGTCATTGACACTAAGGCCGGCATAACTCTGGAACACATGTTACGAGTCTACACTCTACACTCTACAACATACATGGATGGTAGTTATTTCATAGTAACCTTTTGAATGCTGCTGACGTCAAAGATGAGTGTAACGGAGCCGAGCCAATCAGCGGGTAGCTTTGTCATACACGGACATTTGGTTGGCCAATGCCTCACTTATCTATGACGTCAGGATTAAAAAGGTTACTGTGGAACGACTTTGAATCAATCAATCAATCAAGCAAGCAAGCAAGCAAGCAAGCAAGCAAGCAAGCAAGCAATTAATCATTAAATAAATCAATAATTCAAGTTGTATCTATACTCCATCCACTCAGTTACAGATTTTCAGGGGGAGACATTTACACAATTTATTGTGTTTGACGGCTCCGAAGTCACCGTTTACATGTACACCAGTACGATACCATATAAAAAGATCAAGTCAAGCTACAAAGGTAAAAATCTGCTGCCCCAACCGGAAATCGAACACTAGACCTTCGGCATTGGAAAATACATGTTGCCTACTTGAATGTTACTAATTATTTTAGGTTTACTCTACTGTGTCAAAATTGACAATAACCTTCTCTTCTAGTTTTAAATATTACATGAAAAAAATAATTTTTTTTAAAAACAACGCTTATATTTAAATGCACTAAAAAGTAAAAAATAAATTTTCGCCCAACAAAATTTTTGCCTCACTCGGTAAATAAAAGCGTTGGTCGCTTTTGGTATTGACATAGATTGCAGTATTCTGCTGTTTATGCAGGGAAAGCGCCCAACGCTTTTATTTACCGAGTGAGGCAAAAATTTATTTTTTACTTTTTAGTGCATTTAAATATAAGCGTTGTTTTAAAAAAAAATTATTTTGTTCATGTAATATTATTTTATACTTTTTAGTCTTAAAGAATCTTGCAATCGAATATATGCTCACTGGACGTGTCCGAATTTAGAAGACTGCATACTTGTGTACTTGTACTTGTTAACTTCACTCGCAAACTAGCGTGCTCGCATTGCAAACTTGAATTTCGGACAGTTCCGTTCATGCACGATCCAGCGATCGGCCAACAATGCTTACTATAGGCTATACATCTATAAATAATGATCATAAACGCAATTTTCGACGACTCGAATCGACGTTGGGAAGTGGGTGAAACATCGATTCCCATATAAAACATTAATTAATTATGATGAATGAATTGACTATGTTTAGTAAATATGACAATTGATTCGTGTATTGTCATTAAGAATACGTCTGTGTGAAAACTTTCAGCTCAATTAGACGTTCGGAAGTGGGTTAAACATCGATTCCCATATAAAACATTAATTAATTATGATGAATTAGTTAAATATTTAGTAAATATGACAATTGATTCGTGTATTGTCATTAAGAATACGTCTGTGTGAAAACGTTTAGCTCAATTTGACGTTCGGAAGTGGGTGAAATATCGATTCCCATATAAAACTCAATTAATTAATTATGATGGCTTAATTGATTATTTAGTAAATATGACAATTGATTCATGTATTGTCATTAAGAATACGTCCGTGTGAAAACTTTCAGCTTAATTCAATGTTGGAAAGTGGGTGAAATATCGATTCCCATATAAAACATCAATTCATTAATTATGATGAATGAATTGATTATTTAGTAAATATGACAATTGATTCGTGTATTGTCATTAACAATACGTCTTTGTGAAAACTTTCAACTCGATTTGACGTTGGAAAGTGGGTAAAACATCGATTTCCATATAAAACATTAATTAATTAATTAATTTATTGACAATTTAGTAAATATGATAGTTGATTCATGTATTGTCATTAGGAATACGTCTGTGTAAAAAATGTCAGCTTGATCGGACATTTAGAAGTAGGTGGAATATCGATTCAAAGATTCCGTCCAGACAGACAAACAAGGTAAGCTAATATAAGCGTTGTAAAAAGTATTACGACTCCATAAAAAACCGCAAGAAAACGGAATTGTGTTGGAAAAGATGTTATTATGAAATGTTAAATACAACTATTTTTTCTGTTCGTTTTCATGCTAATTTCAAGTTTCAACACATTTATATTCTTACTTAGTTCTAACATTTCTTATTGAATTCTTGGGCATTGAAGCATAGATTTTGACCTTAGCAAAGTCCCGTTTAGGAGTGATGCAGTTGGTCCGTGCCAAATATAGACAGTACAGCGCTGCAATCGCTCTCCGAAACCAAATTATGTATTTTACTGAAGACAGATGAAATTATCATAGGTTGTACGTACGCCACATCTTTACGCGTGGCGGCCATCTTTGCAAACAAACTTTGACACTTTTAGCACGTTTCAGTCAGGCGAAACAATTAAAGTCTATTGTGGTAGAATACAAATCTTATGCCCGGTTAATTAATACCATTACATAATGCTAAGTCTAATGACTAACTAAATATCTATGTGTCATTAGTGTGTGTGTAGTGGTGTGAGTGATTGGAGGTGACATAATTTGGTTTCAAAGCTTATGATTTGTGGTTTCTATGGTGAAAACAAGTTAGGGTTAGAGAGGACACGGACACTCTTATATTCGTTTGGAACACACGAGAAGCCATTACTTCTTTACATTTCAGCTTATTTACAAAATTTGTATTTATAGTAATTTGTGATTTCATATTATTTGTTTTTAACTTTTTAAATTTGCTTTCTGACCATTATCAAAATAATACCCGTCAATAATTCTAAACTATGCCTATGATAAACTATTAGTTCGGTTAAAGATAGACCTGCCAAAAACAAGTGTATAACAGCGGTACAAAAAATATTCGAGGACAATACTATTCGAGAAGATCTTAATGTCTAGGTTCTTAATTATTGACTATACATATTGTTGTACCTGTTGATGCCATGTTCACGTCTAAGGTTGGAATTCATAGTCGGCCCCTACACCTAGGGGCACCCATTGTTGCTAAGGTAACAATTGTTTCCATGTTATTTCCCATAAACAAAACAAATCCATAGCAACAATGGGTGCCCCTAGGTGTAGGGGCCGACTATGAATTCCAACCTAAGATTGAACCGTTGACAAAGATGACGTCATCAATATACTTGTTTCTTTAGTTTGTTCTGACTGGTATGTTGTTTTAATTGTTGCGGGGGTGTCCGAACCATATCGCACATGCGTGTGCGTGTGCAGGCGCATGCAGGCGTACGCTGCCTCGGGCATCGCAGAGCGGAGGAGGTAATGGCACAGGTCAGACAATAGGTCGGGAACAAAGCTGCACTAGCGCTCGTGGACGAGAATAACAACTAGAAAATAGCGACGTGCAATGAAACAGACTCGTATCTTTGGAGTGTCCGCCTTGCAAGTGGGAGACCTGGGTTCGATTCATGATTTTTATGATTTTTTGCCTGATTGATGTCTCACATTCTGTCTTCTTATGTATGTATTATCATAATAACCTCATAGTGGGCTAACTACACAAAACCCTGGCGGGGGGGGGGGGGGGGGGGGGATAATGTGTTCAAGTCATTTTTTAATGTTTTGAGATAAATGAAGTTAAAGATTTGAGTAGCAACAATAGGTCTGCAAACGGGTCAAACAAGAAGTAAATTATTACGAGATTAAAACCATTGATGAAAAATGTGCAATGTGGGTATAAAAGGACGTCAGTATATTTTCCTTGACTAAAATGACTGACCCTTTATTCCCGCTTAAAAAGACTTGAAGTGATGTTAAAATGATTTGACTCAGTCCATGGACAAAAACACATGAAATTTTGAGATTGTGACTTGTCTGCTTTAGTCCCAGAAGGTCCTGATTATGCCAGTAAATGGAAAACACAAAAATTGACAAAAATGACTTGACCCCTAATTCCCCCCCAACCCACACATAAATTATGTATTCAATTAATGTTATATTAGTTTGCCTCTAAGTTTGTTTAGTATCACTCAATTTTTCAATTGATTATCGGATTCATGAGTATTGATTTGTTGTTACGTTTTTTGATGATAACTTGTTTCCAATAATTCTTTACAATAGTTAAATGAAAGGGCGTGGGCATATTCAAAAGCACAGCTCTAAACACAATTAATGACTGCCAACGGCTACTGCTACAATAATATAGAACAACTGAAAGGATAACATAATATGTAATTTATTGTTATGTTTAACTCATTTTGTACTTATATATAATTATTATTATTATTATTATTATTATTATTATTATTATTATTATTATTATTATTATTATTATTATTATTATTATTATTATTATTATTATTATTATTATTATTATTATTATTATTATGGAAATACAACTTTACATACATACTTACACACCCATAAACACAAAAATACAATTATATTGAAAATAATCTAAAAATGGCTCCTAGCCCAGGCATACAATTACGATACATATCTATGATACACTAGAATAGGGACCAACAATAACTATGTAAGTGACAAGAATACTGAATACAGCGTCGCAGGCACCAGATACCGCAAACCCTCCGCTCTCTTTGCTTGCGACAATGCTTATTATAAGCGTTGCGATTAGTGCTGTCCAGCGTCGCAGGAACCAGATACCGCAAACCCTCCTCTCTCTTTGCTTGCGTCGCAGGAACCAGATACCGCAAACCCTCCGCTCTCTTTGCTTGCGACAATGCTTATTATAAGCGTTGCGATTAGTGCTGTCCAGCGTCGCAGGAACCAGATACCGCAAACCCTCCTCTCTCTTTGCTTGCGACAATGCTTATTATAAGCGTTGCGATTAGTGCTGTCCAGCGTCGCAGGCACCAGATACCGCAAACCCTCCTCTCTCTTTGCTTGTGACAATGCTTATTATAAGCGTTGCGATTAGTGCTGTCCAGCGTCGCAGGCACCAGATACCGCAAACCCTCCTCTCTCTTTGCTTGCGACAATGCTTATTATAAGCGTTGCGATTAGTGCTGTCCAGCGTCGCAGGAACCAGATACCGCAAACCCTCCTCTCTCTTTGCTTGCGACAATGCTTATTATAAGCGTTGCGATTAGTGCTGTCCAGCGTCGCAGGAACCAGATACCGCAAACCCTCCTCTCTCTTTGCTTGTGACAATGCTTATTATAAGCGTTGCGATTAGTGCTGTCCAGCGTCGCAGGAACCAGATACCGCAAACCCTCCTCTCTCTTTGCTTGCGACAATGCTTATTATAAGCGTTGCGATTAGTGCTGTCCAGCGTCGCAGGAACCAGATACCGCAAACCCTCCTCTCTCTTTGCTTGCGACAATGCTTATTATAAGCGTTGCGATTAGTGCTGCCCAGCGTCGCAGGCACCAGATACCGCAAACCCTCCTCTCTCTTTGCTTGCGACAATGCTTATTATAAGAGCGTCAAACATCACTCATAGATAAATAGAGCAATCTTGTAGCTATAGGGTGTACGACCGCCTCAGATAATGCTTCCCAATGATTATATTGCCTGCCTCTGGTCACTGGTGCCGTCAGATGTGTTCTGTGAACCCTAGTATTTCTGTACGTTTGTTTTTGAGCAATAAAATCTAATTAATTTCCAATTGTGATTTAAGTTTTTTAAATAAGCCACTTAAATAAGTTCAAAACAAAATAGGTCTACGCTCGGTTTCCTCAATACCAAAAATGTAATTAAATTAATTGTAAAGTACTTCTTTGCATAAAAGCGACGGAAAATAAATGGTCAACATGATTATTGTTACACAAAATATTATTTTCATGCTAAACATTAAGTTAATGTCTTTGCTTAAGTATTAGGCGTCTACAAAGCAACATTCCACAATGAAGAATAAATTGCAATGTTCGTGCTGTACCCGTTCGTTAAAATCACCCGCAAACCTTCCATTCTTGGGTGGCAGCTACACGTTTGTCTAAGTTCTCCTTAAGGTCAAACAGGGGTCACAGGGCGCACCTCGAACATCAGATGAGAGGGTGGCCATGGCCGATTTAGATTGGTTGTAATTCTCTGGTACTAATGTTGGTGAATTCACTGTTATAATAGGTCATAATTCGGTATGATAATGATGCTATCAACACATTTTGGCAATAACGCTAATAAAAGTGGATATCATGTAAAGATTAAAAACGCCACCTTATGTCAATCCAGGATTTGAACCTGGAACGCAGAAACCGCAGTTTACTAGACAACCGCCAAATCAACCACGGCTGGGTTACTGTTTGTTGCTCTACTGCTATGATACGGAAAATAATAAATATTCCATTAAAAAAATGAAACACAAAACACACACAAAGTATGAAAACCAGAGCATAACACAAAATCACAATCATGATGTGTGATTACAATGTGTTTTTGTTTATTAAAGTCCAATTTGTTTCTTTTAAAATTAGTATATGTTTGTACACAACAAAATATATTTGTTGTTGTATTGGAAATAGCTATTTAAATTTTTAATATAATATTTTAATGAATGAATGAACGCAACGCTAATGAGTATATTATCATTATACCGGACGGCGATAGGCTACCTCTATTTCATGCTCTTGGACATGAATATCCCCTGAATGTAAAATAATGGTAAATATATTATTTTCAAAATAGATCGTTTATTATCCACATCGTAAGAGCGTAAGAGTGTCCCTTGGTTGACAAGAGTGAGTATTGTGATGAAGGGGAGGGGAAATACCTGGGAGTGGATACCGTTGGTCCGGATTATGCCTTGAAAGAAATAACCACGAGGGTTTATGTGTAAGACCAACTATTAATGTTCTTTAATATATGGGAATAAATAACAGGTAAAACCAATGATTTTCAACAACTATAGTAGGCTAGATCGCCATGGCTAGCAGCAGCAGGCGTAGCACTTTGATGCCATCTTGAAATTGGCAAATAACACAGGCGGGGATAGGAGTTTCTAATGCGACTTTCTGCCATTGGCAGCGCTAGCAGTACTAAAAGGTCCAAATTAGCATGTAAATTGCCAGTTTCAAGATGGCTTCAAATCGCTACGCTTGCTACTGAGTGGAAGGTTGGGGGACTGGCGATCTAGCCTACTATAGATGTTGAAAATCATTGGGTAAAACCATAAACTATTGACTTGTTTCAATGTTTGCGTTTCCCACAGTTTAAGCAAGAAACTTTCGCATACATGTGGGCCAACTTTCCAAGAATGAAATAAATACAATGTATAATATACAAGTTACTATCGAAAGATTTACGTTTACGTAGTAGTAAAGATGATATATACAAGAGAAGAACATAGTAGATATAATTAAATGATTAAGTCTACCGTCGATGCTTCATTGTTCATAGCTCAATAAATAAATTTAATAACAGCGTGTCCGTGTTCCAATGAAATGTTTAATCATGTTTGACATAGTGACGCTGGCCTTCCACATTCTCAGATCTCGCGGTCTTGAAATTCCCTCACACACACCGCATCTCAACGCGCGTAAGGTCACATACCTTCATACTTCATACACTCCTCTCCCCCACAATACCACAACACCCTGTATTTATATGATGGGGTTCATACACTCTCCCGTGCGACTGAGATACTAATCCACAAGGTCAGAATACATCCAACTTGAAATCACGTACTAGGACAGCAGGCGGAGACCCATGGAAAACACGTCTGCGAACTTGAAAACTACTTGGGTATGGTTTTATAAATCTACAAGGAATCACTGTAAAAAAAATCCGGACTAGAACTTTCGATGAAGTGGATACTGTGTAGTGATACAAACCCGAGCTAGGTATTATTATCGTGTGAAGGAAAAAGTGTGCAATAACGAACAAAGCCAAGGTTCTCGAGGCTTCCAAGTAAGACGGTTTGGTTTAATAGGTAGGTAATTATAAGGTGCACGTGCCTGTGCCTAGACGTATCACACGAGCTATATGGTAAAAACACGTTGCGTAGCTTGGTAAATATAGACATTAATATTTTAGTCTAGTGAAATCCAGCCGAGTTCCTCTTGCATCGCGACGTAACCAAACTCAGCCACGACGATGTTCAAGCAGGTCCTTATGTTACTACTTGTACACAGATAATTGCGAAATAAGTGACTGGCAATGTGGGCACGTGCGATCACGTTTTGAGACAAACTAGTATGTTAAATAACATGAGGCTGGTCCACAGCAATTGATTTCCCTAGGCCTCATGCAGTAGTTATGTCAACTCGGTGACTTGAAGCAGTCTATTACAAACGGAGTAGGGTACAGTTATGTGATTGGTTAATTAAAAAAAGCATTATTTTTATGGCACGAAGACTGAAGAGCTCTATTACGTACATTCATTTTATCGTATTTATTCGTGTTGCTAACAGGAAAACGTTTACTGTTATATTGATTCCATTGTGTTTTTGGGTAGTGGCCTCACATTGTTTTATATAATATGAAAGTGAAGACAGAAACAACTATATCGGGGTAGTATTAATATTATTATACTTTTTGTTAGTTTAATATTATTAATAAGACAAAATTAGCTATTGGTTCTTAGAGCTGTGGTTTAAAAGACGTTTTTACCGTTTTACGCATTTTTC
>OX246737.1:85484748-85695409 GCA_945910005.1 Isoperla grammatica
CGCGCGGGCGTGTGCACTAGTTACTCGGTCATCCGCCAGGCCTTGTTATAGGACGCGCACTATACGCGCGGGCGTGTGCACTAGTTACTCGGTCATCCGCCAGGCCTTGTTATAGGACGCGCACTATACGCGCGGGGCGTGTGCACTAGTTACTCGGTCATCCGCCAGGCCTTGTTACTAGGCCTTGTTTGAAAGTTTCAGTGTTTGCACGTATTTTAAAAATTATAATGGTATTCTTGATGGGGTGAACGAAGTTCTTATAACTCAGTACAACGTTTGGTCGAGGGATTAAATTAAATACATATCAAAATGTAAAAAAATGTAATGGCAGTGCATTACTTTATAAAGTGTAACACTGTAACTTATGTACTATGTGTATGCTAAAGCAGGAAGCAAACAGGAATCTGATGGTAAATCAAAACAAATAAAAATGTCAGAATAAATACATAAACGTTGGCGATTTTTGCAATTATTATATATATAATTGTGAAGACTTTTACGGCCACGGATGGTACCCAAGGATAGCATAGTTATAATTATAATGATTATAATAATAATAATTATAATAATAATTATAATAAAAATAATAATAATAATAATAATAATAATAATAATAATAATAATAATAATAATAATAATAATAATAATAACAATTATATTAATATTAAATATAATAATAATAATTTTTTTTATTTTTTTATTTATTTATTTATTTATTTAATCAGTACATTACAGGTAATTGCAATTGGTAAATAGATGAATCTGGTAAGCTGCCCTCAAAAACATAGTTTGACCGAGAGCAGATGCCAGGGTTATATTGTACTTGTATAATAGCCATCCATGTTTGGAATGAAACTATTAATTCTACTATCGTTACATAGTTCATAAAAACTAACTATAGTCACTAAAACTAAATATTTAAAAGAATATTGTATTTTAGCTATATATGTAATAGTTGTTATAAAGCATTAACGAATGTAATCTAATTATAATGCTTTGTATAACAATACAATATTTGGAAATATATACGCATTGCTAACTAAGTACTTAAAAAATAGTAGTACTAACATAATAACACTAAATAATAGTATTATAGCTACAAACATAACCAATGAAAACCTAACATAGTAATAATAATAATAATAATAATAATAATAATAATAATAATAATAATAATAATAATAATAATAATAATAATAATAATAATAATAATAATAATAATAATAATAATAATAATAATAATAATAATAATAATAATAATAATAATAATAATAATAATAATAATAATAATAACAATAATAATAATAATAATAATAATAATAATAATCGATATATTCAGCATAATAAGCCAGACATAATTATTAAAGATCATGAGAATAGACAATGTATTATGGTGGATGTAGCGGTGCCCTCTGACAATAACATCACAACTAAGGAGGCGCAAAAGAAAACCAAATACAAAGACTTACAAATTGAAACCCAGAGAATGTGGGTGATGCGGACAAAGGTAATCCCGATCATAATTGGAGCGACAGGTGCCATCAGCAAAACATTTCAAAATTATTTAGAAGATATACCAGGACAACATAACACAAGGGAACTACAGAAGACAGCCATTCTGGGTACTGCTCGCATTTTGAGAAAGGTTCTATAATATTTTGATATCAGTTTTTATATTGAAGTCTTTATGTTATGTTTATATAATTGTTTTATGTAGAATTTATGACATTGCGTGGTCCTGCGATGCGGTGCGGGTGTTTTGGGTTGGCCCGGGTTCGTACCGCGTCGCACCGCAGGGCCACGCGGTGTCATGAATTCAACCATATTTGATTTATGTGTAATATAATAATCTTTGTGATATGTAAAATCTTTTTAAAATGTAATTATCTTTGTAATGTGTAAAATCTTTGTAATGTCATATTTTGTAATGTGTGGTTGCAGCACCTAAGAGGTGAGGATCACCTTTGGTGCTGTAGACTAATAATGTACCTGCCATCTGGGGCCTGATTCCAGTACATTTGCAAACTTAACCCCGGTGTTAGGCAATAGCCAATCAGGAGTCAGCAATTGAGACGCCGATCGAAGGAAGATATTGTTGAAAAAACGAGACAAAATAAAAACAATAACAAACAAAAACATTCCAATAACCTCAAAACGTCCACAAAATACTCAATAAGACTACATATTTACATATGTAGGACCTTTATAATGTACTATAAATACACAAAATTATTTATTAACTTCAATAAACACATAAAGTAACGTATTCATGTGGGTGGATATCCCAATTAAAGAATTGAAATGTGACATTTGTGAAACTACAAACACGGCTATTGACAAAATGGCGGCATTTCAAGGTATTGTTGAGATAACTCTTCTTAACCCTACTATCAGACAGGGTCACATTTGCCTCCGAATTATGCAGGAAAGCCTGTGTAGGAGTTAACCCCGGGGTCATTTTAACATGGGGTTAGCGAGAGTTAAGGAGAGTTAAAAAAATGTACAGGAATGAGGCCCCTGGTGATGTGATAAATAAAGATAATAATAATAATAATAATAATAATAATAATAATAATAATAATAATAATAATAATAATAATAATAATAATAATAATAATAATAATAATAATAATAATAATAATAATAATAATAATAATAATAATAATAATAATAACAACAATAATATTTATATACAACAATTATTTGTTAAGTAACTAATTAATATTTTTGCCTATTACACTATATTGGATATTTTGCAATTTCGGAAAATAAGAAGTACATGATGATGCATGTAGGCTCAGCACATTTTGCCACCACGAGTTTTAAAATCACAAATAAGTGGTCTTCAGAAAAGAATGCTTGCTAGATTTTAACGATGAATCGAGCATTAAATTGAATGATTGAAAATTGGAATGAAGATAGGTTTGGTTAGGCGCCACTGTGTCAGAGTGGCCCGCAGCGCTGCTGGGTGCAGTTGAACCCGACGGGGGGGTACTTGCCCAGTGGGGGGTCAACTGGCTTCCAACTGACCGACACAAGCCCTCCCCTCACCCCCCTCAACAACACGGAAGGCCAACATCTAAAAAATGTCATTTCTGTGAAACACTACACCATGCTGTAGACATTACACCAGTCAAATAAATAATATTTTATTGTGTCTTCTCGAAAAGGTCGTGCCACATTTCATTTTTCCTTCTTTCAAGTTGAAATTAACAACGGACAAACCTGACCCGCTGAAATATATATAAAACGTTTCGAAACACAAAACTCAGACAATGAACGAAAATGGGCAAACGTTGATGTTAATTTACCATTTTGCTGGCGGGGTGCTTGTAGCAAATCCTCTTTCATTCTCCACTAGATAATATATAAGCTCACAGAAACATTAGGCACTGATGAAGTAGCGTCTTTCGCAAATGATGGTCCCGTGAAATTAACAGAAACCCGACCCGCTGGCTCCCTGCAGATGTTGCTCTTTCTGATATAGAAAATATAAATAAAACATCAGAATGTTTATCTAATGAGATCCGCGCACTGAATAGATATGTAAATAAACGATTTGTTAAAGGTCACTTTAAAAATGTTTCAACTTCTAACCGTATCCGTATATATAACATTCTAGCTGTGGATGCTTGTGTTGGACAAGGTGTTTTATAGGCCTATCTCTACACAGGATAATATGTTACTGTGAATAATGTTTGTAGAACAATGACGATCATAATCCGTTATTGAATTGAGTGTGGTTATAATATTAGTGAACATTCTGGATGTGGTCAGAGCGGCATCGTACAATAAGAATAAGCTATAGCTACGCAATAAGCCACATCCATGGGTTGGGGGCTCACGTTGAGCCCAGCGCTTGGAGCTGCGTGTGTGCTTGGACACATTTTAATTATATCTAGAGACCCTAGAGAATTGTTCACCTTAGAAGCTTCAGTTCAGCTCTAGGGGCCAATGGTTAGATATCCAACTTGGGTAGTCCTATCCTGACCGTAGACGGACCATTAAATATAATATGTGCAATAAATTATATACAAGTTGGACCTATATGACCTATGAGATGCAATATTCAATCCTAAAATGTTGCCACTGTTCGTTTGCATAATTAGCAAGTAAATAATTGAAGGGCCGATTCCTATTGAATCTGACACCAACACTGGCACGTTGGCAGAAATCAGGGTCAAAAATGCCTCTAGTCTACCTCTGAGCAGGCAAATATAAATGTAAGTATTTAGCTTACATCCAAATTACTGGGTAATTAAACCTGCTTAAATTGAGATGAGACCTAAAGAATCCTGATTATGTACTTATACCATCATGATATTTCAAAAGTGATATCTTTAATACTGTAATTATGCAAGGAACGGCAATTATTTTAGTTTCAGTTTGGGACGCTTTGCTTTGGGCTTGTTTTAGCACTTTTATTTACCACTCCCACTCTAAACAAAAGGGATAATGTTCAGTTGTCTATACCCAAGGGCATCGAAAGGTATGTTTGAAAATATCAGTCATTTATCCGGTAATTGCATACGTGGGTCTTTAAATTGAATGTTCGTATTATTAATTGTTGTAAGAGGCATACAGTTGTATTTAAATAGGTCAGGTTAATTGTCAACAATTATAAGGTAGCATACTGTCAGATCGAACAAAACTTCACTATTATTATACAGTATACACAATGTAGCTAGTCTTTCAACCAAATTATAATAGCTTGGGGTATGTTTATTTCGTGCATTATCTAGCTAGACAGGAGCTCCTGGCGGCAAATGAGATCCTTACCTGATATACTAGCATTATAACTAATTACATTTAACACATTCTTGTTAGTTATTTTTCATCTCCATTGCTGCCTTTATTGCTATCTGAGGGATAAACGAATGATAGATGAGAATTAAAGCATGAAATACAAAGACAAAACTACGTCCATGGACTGGTGGTGGAGAGGCAGACACTGGCTATACTATGTGGGGTGTGTGGACTGGTGGTGGAAGGCAGACACTGGCTATACTATGTGCGGTGTGTGGACTGGTGGTGGAGAGGCAGACACTGGCTATACTATGTGGGGTGTGTGGACTGGTGGTGGAGAGGCAGACACTGGCTATACTATGTGCGGTGTGTGGACTGGTGGTGGAGAGGCAGACACTGGCTATACTATGTGGGGTGTGTGGACTGGTGGTGGAGAGGCAGACACTGGCTATACTATGTGCGGTGTGTGGACTGGTGGTGGAGAGGCAGACACTGGCTATACTATGTGCGGTGTGTGGACTGGTGGTGGAGAGGCAGACACTGGCTATACTATGTGGGGTGTGTGGACTGGTGGTGGAGAGGCAGACACTGGCTATACTATGTGGGGTGTGTGGACTGGTGGTGGAGAGGCAGACACTGGCTATACTATGTGGGGTGTGTGGACTGGTGGTGGAGAGGCAGACACTGGCTATACTATGTGCGGTGTGTGGACTGGTGGTGGAGAGGCAGACACTGGCTTTACTATGTGCGGTGTGTGGACTGGTGGTGGAGAGGCAGACACTGGCTATACTATGTGCGGTGTGTGGACTGGTGGTGGAGAGGCAGACACTGGCTATACTATGTGCGGTGTGTGGACTGGTGGTGGAGAGGCAGACACTGGCTTTACTATGTGGGGTGTGTGGAATGGTGGTGGAGAGGCAGACACTGGCTATACTATGTGCGGTGTGTGGACTGGTGGTGGAGAGGCAGACACTGGCTATACTATGTGCGGTGTGTGGACTGGTGGTGGAGAGGCAGACACTGGCTATACTATGTGCGGTGTGTGGACTGGTGGTGGAGAGGCAGACACTGGCTATACTATGTGCGGTGTGTGGACTGGTGGTGGAGAGGCAGACACTGGCTATACTATGTGCGGTGTGTGGACTGGTGGTGGAGAGGCAGACACTGGCTTTACTATGTGGGGTGTGTGGAATGGTGGTGGAGAGGCAGACACTGGCTATACTATGTGTGGTGCAAATCAGTTCTCCTGAACTAGATAGACAGGAAATGTAGTACTTGGCAGGTTAATGGGTACATTAAATTTCACGTATCAGGTAAGCATTTAAATCAAAGATCGTATTTACACCGTTATTGAACTTATTGACATACGCTGGACATCGTAAAAAGATGTTAAAGTGAAGTTTGAGGAATTGAACAAAAATTAAATTATGTCATCATTGAATAGAATAAGAAACTAAATTATACACGTTACGTATAAATAAATCGTACAAACTAAAGATTTCCCTCCTTCATGTAAATATGGGTTCATTCCGATTGTGGATATCAATCACCATGTCCAAATAAAAAATAATTTCATTTTCTGAACCAATTGTTCTAAAAATGTGTGACAGTTCTTGTATCTCCGTCACTCACACAAGTACAAATACGAAACAAGACAATTTTCAAGAACGTTTTGATTGTTATTGTTCTTTGAACGAGAAGACAACTCGGCCATCTGGCAACGAAGCGTGGTATAGGCCTAAGTTTAACAACTTTGAGACAGTCGAGATGTTCCCTCATTATTCTCAGTATTATGGACGACGTGTTGAGTTTGATATAGTTTAAGATTTACGTCGACGTCTGACATCAAAGCCTCGACGAATGATACGGTCGGCAAAGTGGCCCATAAAAGTCACCTGCCACTCACAACAACACTGAATGAAGGATGAGACGGCGAGACTCATTTTTCTTCTCTTTATTTCCCAGGTGTTGATGGATGTGGCTCACAAAACGCTAAAGAAAAGACGCCATTATCTTTAAATCATATGGTGCATCGAAATCTCCGTTCTAATTCAGCGTGAAATTTGAAATCGTTGTCGTAGTAATTTAGCTTAACGGGATGTCTGGATGTGACTCAAAGGAATAATCTTGCAAAATATAAATCAGGTGTTATTTTTACGAAATACTTCTCTTTCTTAGAACTGGAGAGAGAGAATTATATTATAATATATCCCATTTTATTGTCCTCCTTTGTAAATCATTTTTATAACCGAATAGGATAGACATAAAATAAATAAATGCACTCGCCTGTTATTATATAGTCATACTGTAACATGTTCCAAATCTCTGTCTATAGTAGGCCTATGCCTCATTTTCTGATTTTTCTTACCTTATATGCACACTTTCAAATTGTTGCTTAGGTTCAAGTGGGTTCAAGGTTTTTAGATTTTTATAATCCCACGTTACGCAAACCTTGAATACTATTTGTTTGTATTACACGTGTGATCGTAGTTGACACACCTCCTTGTGCAACGAGAAACGAACATTATGCAAATATTCAGGAATGCATATTTATCCCAAATACAACATGATAACAATATATTAATTATTTTTGCACAATATACATTTGGTTTAGTGCTATTCTATTAGAAACACATTTCTAACATTGTAGATAGTTTTGAGTAAAAATTTTAAACCTTAAAAAGGTAAAGCGCAATAGTAGTTTTTATTTACAATACAATACAGTACAATGGAATAATATTTATAAATTCATTCATTATTGGCTGATGAGCTGCACGAACTCTGCACAAACAGTATCATGTATAGACATATTATTCATTAAACAGAAGTTGATGTGAATACGTCTTGTCTCGTCCACACCAGTGGATCGTAGAGCTATAGCCAGCGCATGAGAGAGCTAACCAGCGCATGAGAGAGCTAACCAGCGCATGAGAGGACTAACCAGCGCATGAGAGAACTAACCAGCGCATGAGAGAGCTAACCAGCGCATGAGAGAGCTAACCAGCGCATGAGAGAACTAACCAGCGCATGAGAGAGCTAACCAGCGCATGAGAGAGCTAACCAGCGCATGAGAGAACTAACCAGCGCATGAGAGAACTAACCAGCGCATGAGAGGACTAACCAGCGCATGAGAGAACTAACCAGCGCATGAGAGGACTAACCAGCGCATGAGAGAACTAACCAGCGCATGAGAGAGCTAACCAGCGCATGAGATAACTAACCAGCGCATGAGAGAACTAACCAGCGCATGAGAGAGCTAACCAGCGCATGAGAGAACTAACCAGCGCATGAGAGAGCTAACCAGCGCATGAGAGAACTAACCAGCGCATGAGAGAACTAACCAGCGCATGAGAGAGCTAACCAGCGCATGAGAGAACTAACCAGCGCATGAGAGGACTAACCAGCGCATGAGAGAACTAACCAGCGCATGAGAGGACTAACCAGCGCATGAGAGAACTAACCAGCGCATGAGAGAGCTAACCAGCGCATGAGAGAACTAACCAGCGCATGAGAGAGCTAACCAGCGCATGAGAGAACTAACCAGCGCATGAGAGAGCTAACCAGCGCATGAGAGAGCTAACCAGCGCATGAGAGAACTAACCAGCGCATGAGAGAGCTAACCAGCGCATGAGAGAGCTAACCAGCGCATGAGAGAACTAACCAGCGCATGAGAGAACTAACCAGCGCATGAGAGGACTAACCAGCGCATGAGAGAACTAACCAGCGCATGAGAGGACTAACCAGCGCATGAGAGAACTAACCAGCGCATGAGAGAGCTAACCAGCGCATGAGAGAACTAACCAGCGCATGAGAGAACTAACCAGCGCATGAGAGAACTAACCAGCGCATGAGAGAACTAACCAGCGCATGAGAGAGCTAACCAGCGCATGAGAGAACTAACCAGCGCATGAGAGAGCTAACCAGCGCATGAGAGAACTAACCAGCGCATGAGAGAACTAACCAGCGCATGAGAGAACTAACCAGCGCATGAGAGGACTAACCAGCGCATGAGAGAACTAACCAGCGCATGAGAGAGCTAACCAGCGCATGAGAGAACTAACCAGCGCATGAGAGAACTAACCAGCGCATGAGAGAACTAACCAGCGCATGAGAGAACTAACCAGCGCATGAGAGGACTAACCAGCGCATGAGAGAGCTAACCAGCGCATGAGAGAGCTAACCAGCGCATGAGAGAACTAACCAGCGCATGAGAGAACTAACCAGCGCATGAGAGGACTAACCAGCGCATGAGAGAACTAACCAGCGCATGAGAGAACTAACCAGCGCATGAGAGAACTAACCAGCGCATGAGAGAACTAACCAGCGCATGAGAGAACTAACCAGCGCATGAGAGAACTAACCAGCGCATGAGAGAACTAACCAGCGCATGAGAGGACTAACCAGCGCATGAGAGAACTAACCAGCGCATGAGAGAACTAACCAGCGCATGAGAGAACTAACCAGCGCATGAGAGGACTAACCAGCGCATGAGAGAACTAACCAGCGCATGAGAGAGCTAACCAGCGCATGAGAGAGCTAACCAGCGCATGAGAGGACTAACCAGCGCATGCGTGCCGCTGATGGTGAGGGGGGGGGGGGGGCGGAGTGCGAATACAATTAATTCCTATTCAGCTATAAAACTGATATACAAAAGAGGGCAATAGTGACGCAGTTAGGTGCTTGTCTCTGCTTGGACGGCCGAGCTCAACCACGGCTTACTTACTATGCACTCATTATAGATAGAATGTCTCCTGCCGGCATCCACCTGGCACCTGGCTATATTGTGTCATCTGTGTGAATACTTTCCTCTGCTGTCGGCTCCTCCTAGACGTACACGTGGTGATCATAATTCATTACGCGGTGATTATCGTCATGGAAGACTATTCAATAAAATGTGGTCATTTCGATTATGCGAAATCTACTTTTCTGTTCCACAGCTGATTTATTTCTCCAAACACCTGATCGAAGCATCAACGCTCATCAACCGTACATTTGAACAAGATCAACAGACCCTTACCTCATTGCAACCCATAGGCCTATTCATAGTACAATGCTTTTAACCCTGTTGTCAGTCGTACCTCAGATAAACGGCCATCCCGTTCAGTCACAACTAACTGTAGCATGGTCCGTCTAGATGCCGATTACAGAAACATATCACAATGTAGTTTATTTAATAATATTGACTGTACTTATATTGAAAATAAGTACACTATATATTCATCATTCAATGTGACACAAATACACCCATTGGGGCCACAAATGGCTCTGCCAGTTGTACGAAGTGACTAATAGAGTCTACATATTATAACCTCGATGTTTTGTGAGTCGTAAGCAACAATGAACTGTTCCAGTCTCAGCACACAGTGATGTGTGTACATTTTAAGGGATTACCTCTCAATCTTTCTGTAGTGTTCCTATAATTCATTTACCTCACATAGGAACTTCCATATGACACCATCGCTTGTTTTTTGCCCTTCGAAAAAGAATAGTTTGTATGAGATTAGTACTTAATTATTTTTTAATAACTTTCGTTTCCTCCAAACCTTGTTCGATTTCTTGAATCCAATGTTTTATTCAGTGTATAAAAATAAGATCACTTTGCATTACGCTTTTTCTACACTATATAGGCCTACTTAGTATTAATGTCTGCCCATCGTTGTACAAAAGTTTCGTTTTGGTAAGCGACATCTTACTAAAGAAACGACTCCGTCCTACATACAACATATCCAACGTGGTGGACGCTCGTAGCAACTAACGGAGATTTAGTGGACCTTGAATTCCATACGCCACACAACCACAAAATGTTGGGTACAAAAAATAAAATATATATCTTGCAAGATATTATGCATGATTTTAAAGCGGCCACATGTATGAATGTGTACTCTTGCCGTAACAAGACTCAACTTGATCATCCCGTACTCATTGTTTTGATAACGACTTTGATCATGAGCGTGGCCAGGCGCAAAGGGTCGGGGTCAGTCCCCCCTCCTTATAATAAGGTATTCAGCACCACGTGACAAAGCAACAGCTGATTGAGATTGACAGCCGAGGAGAATGCGTTAAATTCTGATCAAGTCGGCCGTGGATTATTATAGACAAGTATCGAAGCAAAAAAAACAAGTTGTCTATCAGGAGACATCTGAGGGGATTATACACGAGAACGAGTTCCAATGAAAGAAAGAACTTTCAAATACTTCTTGCCGAGGGATGAATGATAAACAGCGATACAGTTCACACCTGGCATCATCGCTTATCAAAAATTCAAGAAAATTTTATTAAATTAATGTTTGTGAGAAAATCCATTCATAATATAAAAGAGTTTTACATTTCAAGTTTTACTTTTCAATTTACAAGTTTGTTCATTCTTAGTTATTGGAATGGAAACTAAATATTTAACACATACTAATAAAGTTATTTATTTAGCCATAAGGCGCTATCTTATTAAGTTATTACATAGCTGTTATCTCTACTCTCTCGTTCGGTCTCTGCAAGATGCTACACCCAGCACTGGTCCCGTCTCGTGTGTGCACTGCAGTACAGGGCTCTCGTGCATCTCGTGTGTGCACTGCAGTACAGGGCTCTCGTGCATCTCGTGTGTGCACTGCAGTACAGGGCTCTCGTGCATCTCGTGTGTGCACTGCAGTACAGGGCTCTCGTGCATCTCGTGTGTGCACTGCAGTACAGGGCTCTCGTGCATCTCGTGTGTGCACTGCAGTACAGGGCTCTCGTGCATCTCGTGTGTGCACTGCAGTACAGGGCTCTCGTGCATCTCGTGTGTGCACTGCAGTACAGGTACAGGGCTCTCGTGCATCTCGTGTGTGCACTGCAGTACAGGGCTCTCGTGCATCTCGTGTGTGCACTGCAGTACAGGGCTCTCGTGCATCTCGTGCGTGCACTGCAGTACAGGGCTCTCGTGCATCTCGTGTGTGCACTGCAGTACAGGGCTCTCGTGCATCTCGTGTGTGCACTGCAGTACAGGGCTCTCGTGCATCTCGTGTGTACACTGCAGTACAGGGCTCTCGTGCATCTCGTGTGTGCACTGCAGTACAGGGCTCTCGTGCATCTCGTGTGTGCACTGCAGTACAGGGCTCTCGTGCATCTCGTGTGTGCACTGCAGTACAGGGCTCTCGTGCATATTTAACTATCCCTTCTTGCTCATTATTTCAACTGCTCCTTCTGTTCTCTTCTCGTTCATCCATGGGGGGGGGGGGGAGATTCCCCCGCTGGCTCCGCATGTAACCCCCACCACCGGGGCCCATGACTGTTTTACTGATAAACGTATTTACACCTTTGAGACGCTGCTGTAGTTTTGTTGGGAACTACAATAAGCACATATTACAGAAATATAAATCTTATAATGAGAGAAAGATTAGTGTGTGTGTTCACTTATTTCATAAGCTAGGTAAATAAATTTTTTTTGACATAAATTTCATTCAGCAGAGATCCAGTATCAGAGACTAACGCGCGTGTTTCAAATAGCAATGCTGAACTTAAAAAGTCCAAACATACAAAATATGGAGACAAATGGTATTACGTAACATTCTAGACAGACTACTTCAGAGGCAAGTGTCTGTTGCATTGTCAGCAAACAATCCTATTGACAAATTTTATTCAAAATCATGGATGACTGAGGGGGGGGGGGGAGGCACTTTCCCCCTTGGTTTGGCTTGGCTTGGCGTGATGCATCCCCAAATATTCGGTTAAAAAGTCATTTTTTCTTTTACTCTTCTCCACTCCCCCTCTTACAATTTGCAATGTTTTCTTTTATTTTTCAATGTTAGTTTTTTTATCTTGTATGTTAGTTTTCACTTTATCTCCTTTCCCCAATTTGTTTTACTTCTTTCTAGTAGAAGATTGTTTTCTTTATCCATACATGTTCATTAATTATTAAAAGTTAAAACAATAAGAAATGGAAGATCAATGGTCAATCAATACCTTATTTCGCATTTTACTTTCTAACATCATTTTATATACATAAATTGCATTTTTGAAACGGTTTCCAACTGTCAAACTGTACGTGTGAGTTATTGATTCTACTGCCCATGCTTTGTTGTATTTTATAATAATCGTGCTAAATCATTTTATCAATGAATTTCATTGTGAAAATAAATTGTGATTTTTGTAGAACGATTAAAATGCAACGAGTGCATGAAACCTCAACGAGAGTTGAAATGCAAGCACGGACGATGTTTATAGCATTGTCCGGCAACTTATCGATCAGTTAGGAACAGTTCTCAAGGGCAGATGGTTGGGTTCTACACAGTTCAAGGTGCTCACCTTATTTGCGAGCACGGTTGTCTAATCATTAAGCCTCTAATGCGCCTCTTAGTCCAAAAGGAATAAAGCTGTTTATGGAACGCGCCTGAATGGGCGATTAATTAATTCACTGTTTTAAGAGAACTTGAATCATTTGTGCACACTGCAAGAATAATTGGCGTAGATAATGCCATAAAGTTATATTACCAGACTGCACATGCATTATGGAAACAACTTAAAACATAGCCTATACATGAAAACAAAAAAGACGCAAGAAACCTTCCAAGAAGAACTCAAATTCATCATTAATAGAAATTATCTCTGAACGAGTATGTTTTATATTTTTTATATTAAAAAATATAAAATTATATTAACGTTTTGGGACATGCCGAGCACTAAATCATGCAGCTTTCAGCGTGTAGGGTACGCATAAAAGGTACGCATATATAAATGGCTCGAGTGTAATTTCTTTGATAGATAATAGCCTGACTATGAATTCATAGTCAGCCCCTACACCTAGGGGCACCCATTGTTGCTATGGATTGGCATTGTTTATGGGAAATAACATGGAAACAACTGTTACCTTGGTAATAATGGGCGCCGCTATAGGTGTAGGGGCTGACTATGAATTCATAGTCAGCCATACCACACAATTTCGAGTGGCATATAGACGCCGGCAGGGAGGGGGGGGGGGGGGAGGGGGAGGGGAGAAACAGAAACAAATCACATCGCCCGATCAGCCGGTAATCGGATATTTGCTACTGCGTACTGTGCGTACTGCGTACTGTGTTGGCAGGGGGGGGGGGGAGGGGAGAAACATAAACAAATCACATCGCCCGATCAGCCGGTAATCGGATATTTGCTACTGCGTACTGTGCGTACTGCGTACTGTGTGTGGCAGGTGGGGGGGGGGGGGGGGAGGGGAGGGGAGAAACATAAACAAATCACATCGCCCGATCAGCCGGTAATCGGATATTTGCTACGAACAAGCATTTTGAATGTAATGTTTGTTGCAACCATAGTTACCAGTTCGGACTTCAATGTGATAAATATAGAAAGTAATCACTCCTATTAAAGATTGATTGCCAATACAGATACAGCCATCATACTAGTCTGTAGCATGGCCGCGGACAATTACCAAGTGTCCCTGTGTATGACCGCAGGCTTATGCCGTACACACACACTATATGATACAAACTCAGATTATATTCATTAGGGTTATTATTTGAATATTTGGGTTAATTTTTCACTAACTTTATTCCGAAACTAGGCAGTCAAACTAACACCCTTATACACGAAACGTTTAGCATACACTGCGCAGTGACATACATGGCCTATACCTGTGGTACGACTCAATCGGTTATTTTGAGTGCTTTTAAATTTTAATATTATAATATCGGCTTAGATTCAAGGTGACATTTGGGTTCAGAGTGAGAAATAATAGTCTGCTTATTTTGACAAAATAGGTCAGAAAATAACACATATGTCACTACTTTGTCTCGTTTTGTATCTTGAATAGTATATCGATTTTGGTTTTAAGTTTTGTTTATGACGTATTGAAATTTAACTGACGTGACTGACAAGTCCATCACGGTTAGTTACTATTTTTATCCTATAAATTGTATAAAAGACCAGCTAGCTGTACTTAGTATTTTTTCCAAGCGAAGTTATTGTGCAGAACGTTGTGCTAATATCCTGCTCACCATAGCAGGAAGTACAGCGGATTAGATTCAGCAGTCGCCAGTGGCGACTGCTGAATCTAACTCGACTGACTAGCGACTCGCCAGTCAGTCAATTACTCGCAATTATGAATAGCACTACTGAGGTCTGTGGGTTTGGAGCCATCAAAACATCCAAGCACACAATAAATGGTATAATGCATTTAAAATAAACCCTGCTAATAATTATTGTAAATAGACGATAAACACACATTTAGTATTGAATTATAATTTGTTACCCTATTACAGAGAAAAATATTTTCCGTGCGTCGTCTCTTCGAGCAACGGGCGAGTAATTTGGATACCTAGTACTGTATAGCTTCTTTGGATAAGCAATGTTGTAGAACTATGCCTCACAAAATAAAGAACAAAATTAGGTCATAACAAGTTCCCGTTCTACTTCAATTACTACTATTACGTTTCTAAACAATCTTATATTTAAAAGACGAAACACTTCGAATCGAACACCAAGCTCCAATTTCTTGAATATATTCGTGCTGAAAATATTGCAGCTGCATTTCAATTCGATAACTTGTTTTATTACCTGATTATGGACGCACAAGAGTTAATCGATAGACTTAATCCTCCGTTTTAATGATGTAAATTGTAAACTTATAATAATTTGAACAAAAACATGTCTGGAAAGGTTGAATTATGTCTACAGCTTACCATCAAATTGCTATAGTTGCTAAACGGCTGGGGTCTGGGGTCTGGGGTCTGGGGTCGTGTGCTGTGTATTGTACAGTGTACCGAAAGCTGGGCACTTGTAGACAAGACAAAGGGAACTTTATGACATATTTTGAAGAAATGGCGTGATTCTATTGTATCTATAAAAGCCGTAAACACAATCAAAATAGATTTTTTTAATATGTAGACCTTCCAAACATTCAATTGATTTGTTGGGAGACGAAAATGAATCACTAATACGGCTACGCTGAAACCCACATTTTTACGCATGAAAACAAACTGAGAAAGTCAAAAAATTAACAAAACACCGGTATGCACTGTCCACTACCTCACTACCTCAATACCACACTGTCACATCCTACCACCTCAGAATATGTGTAGCCAGGGCCTTTCTCACTGGCTCACCCTGCCAGCTCCATACTGTGTGAGAGCCGGTGTCATGGAATATCTTTACCAAGGCTCAGCTTTACCCTTTAGTAATACAGGACCAGCAAACGTTTACTAAAGAGTAAACCGGTTCCAGTCAACTGCTGTAACCATATTACCAGCACCGGAATAACCTTACCTATATTGTAACATTGTACAGATCAACAAAGAAATATTATTACTACACTTAGTAATAGTATAGGGTGGTCCAAAATGCAAGATAACAAAATAGTAATAGGGTGCTAGCCCCATAATACTATAGTATTAACATTAAACAGTATGTTAATAAAAACAAGTATCCATTTTATTATCACCTGATAATGGTACAGGGTGGTTCAAAAGGCCAAAAAGTAATAGGAAGCTAGCCCCATAATACTTCAATGCTGATATTAAAGGAGTATATTGATAAAAACAATAATTTACCTCATTATCACCTGATAAGGTACACGGTGGTTCAAAAGGCCAAATAGTAATAGGGTGCTAGCCCCATAATACTACAGTGTTAATATTAAAGAAGTATGTTAATAAGAACAATCATTTAACTCATTATCACCTGATAAGGTACAGGATGGTACAAAAGGCTAAATAGTAATAGGGTGCTAGCCCCATAATACTACAGTGTTGATATTAAAGAAGTGTGTTAAAAAAACATACATTTAACTCATTATCACCTGTTTAGGTTACAGGGTGGTTTAAAGAGCCAAATAGTAATAGGGCGCTAGCCCCATAATACTACAGTGTTAATATTAAAGAAGTATGTTAATAAGAACAATCATTTAACTCATTATCACCTGATAAGGTACAGGATGGTACAAAAGGCTAAATAGTAATAGGGTGCTAGCCCCATAATACTACAGTGTTGATATTAAAGAAGTGTGTTAACAAAAACATACATTTAACTCATTATCACCTGATAACGTTACAGGGTGGTTCAAAAGGCCAAATAGTAATAGGGTTCTAGCCCCATAACACTACAGTGTTGATATTAAAGAAGTGTGTTAATAAAAACATGCATTAAACTCATTGTCCCCTGATAAGGGTACAGGGTGGTTCAAAACGGAAAAAAGAAAAAGATAACTTGCCCCATAATACTACAGTATTAAACAATAAATACATTCAACTTATTATCACCTGATAAGGTACCGGGTGGTTCAAAAGGCCAAATAGTAATAATGTGCTAGCTCCATAATACTAAAGTGTTGATATAAAAGAAGTATGTTAATAAAAATAATCATTAAACTCATAATCGACTGATAACGGTACAGGGTAGTTCAGAAGACCAAATAGTTAAAGGGTGCTAGCACCATAATACTACTATAGTGAACATTAGACAGTATGTCATGAACATACATTTTTCAAAGTATCACCTGATAAGGTACAGGGTGGTTCAAAAGGCCACAGTAATAGACGCTAACCCCATAATACTGCTATAGTGAACATTAGACAGTATGTCATGAGTGACTCATGAGCATACATTTTTCAAAGTATCACCTGATTAGGTACAGGGTGGTCTAAAAGGCCAAATAGTAATACGGTTCTAGCCCCATAATAATACTATAGTGAACATAAGACAGTATGTCATGAACATTTATTTTTCAAAGTATCACCTGATTAGGTACAGGGTGGTCCAAAATGCCCAATAGTAATAGGGTGATAGCCCCATAATACTACTATAGCGAACATTAGACAGTTTGTCATGAACATTCATTTTTCAAAGTATCACCTGATTAGGTACAGGGTGGTCCAAAATGCCAAATAGGAATAGGGTGCTAGCCCCATAATACTACTATAGTGAACATTAGACAGTATGTCACTCATGAACATTTATTTTTCAAAGTATCACCTGATTAGGTACAGGGTGGTCTAAAAGGCCAAATAGTAATACGGTTCTAGCCCCATAATACTACTATAGTGAACATTAGACAGTATGTCATGAACATACATTTTTTAAAGTATCGCCTGATAAGGTACAGGGTGGTTCAAAAGGCCACAGTAAAAGGGTGCTAGCCCCATAATACTGCTATAGTGAACATTAGACAGTATGCGATGAACATACATTTTTCAAAGTATCAACTGATTAGGTACAGGGTGGTCCAAAAGGCCAAATAGTAATACGGTGCTAGCTCTATAATACTACAGTGATGATATTAAAGAAGAATGTTAATAAAAACCAATCATTAAAATCATTACCAGGCATCTAATAAGGTTACAGGGTGGTTCAAAAGGCTAAATAGCAATAAGGTACTAGCCCCATAATACTACAGTGTGGATATTAAAGAAGTATGTTAATAAAAACAATCATTAAACTCATAACCACCTGATAAGCTACAGGGTGGTTCAAAAGCTCAAATAGTAATAGGGTGCTAGCCCCATAATACTACAGTGTTGAACAATAAATACATTCAACTAATTATCACCTGATAAGGTACAAGGTGGTTCAAAGGCCAAATAGTAATAGAGTGCTAGCCCAATAATACTACGAACAATAAATACATTCAACCCATTATCACCTGATAAGGTACAGGGTGGTTCAAAAGGTCAAATAGTAATAGGGTGCTAGCCCCATAATACAACAGTGTGGATATTAAAGAAGTATGTTAATAAAAACAATCATTTAACTCATTACCACCTGATAAGGTACAGGGTGGTTCAAAAGCTCAAATAGTAATAGGGTGCTAGCCCCATAATCACAGTGTGGATATTAAAGAAGTATGTTAATAAAAACAATCATTAAACTCATTATCACCTGATAAGGTACAGGGTGGTTCAAAAGGTCAAATACTAATAGGGTGCTAGCCCCATAATACTACGAACAATAAATACATTCAACTAATTATCACCTGATAAGGTACAAGGTGGTTCAAAGGCCAAATAGTAATAGGGTGCTAGCCCCATAATACTACGAACAATAAATACATTCAACTAATTATCACCTGATAAGGTACAAGGTGGTTCAAAGGCCTAGTATTAATGGGGTGCTAGCCCCATAATACTACGAACAATAAAAACATTCAACTAATTATCACCTGATAATAAGGTACAAGGTGGTTCAAAGGCCAAATAGTAATAGGGTGCTAGCCCCATAATACTACGAACAATAAATACGTTCAACTAATTATCACCTGATAAGGAACAAGGTGGTTCAAAGGCAAAACAGTAATAGGGTGCTAGCCCCATAATACTACAGTGTGGATATTAAAGAAGTATGTTAATAAGAACAATCATTTAACTCATTATCACCTGATAAGGGTACAGGATGGTTCAAAAGGTCAAATAGTAATAGGATGCTAGCCCCATAATACAACAGTGTGGATATTAAAGAAGTATGCTAATAAAAACAATCATTTAACTCATTACCACCTGATAAAGTACAGGGTGGTTCAAAAGGTCAAACAGTAATAGGGTGCTAGCCCCATAGTACAACAGTGTGGATATTAAAGAAGTGTGTTAATAAAAACAATCATTTAAACTTATTGTCACTTGATAAGGGTACAGGATGGTTCAAAAGGTCAAAAAGTAATAGGGTGCTAGCCCAGTAATGCTACAGTGTTGAACAATAAAAACATTCAACTTATTGTCACCTGAAGAGTTACAGGGTGGTTCAAAAGGTCAAATAGTAATAGGGTGCTAGCCTAATAATACTACAGTGTTGAACAATAAATACATTCAACTTATTATCACCTGATAAGGTACAGGGTGGTTCAAAAGGTCAAATAGTAATAGGGTGCTAGCCCAATAATACTACAGTGTTGAACAATAAATACATTCAACTTATTATCACCTGATAAGGGTACAGGGTGGTTCCAAAGTTGAATAGTAATAGGGTGCTAGCCCCATAATACGACAGTGTTGATACTAAAGAAGTATGTTAATAAAAACAAACATATAACTCATTATCACCTGATAACAGTACAGGGTGGTTCAAAAGGTCAAATAGTAATAGGGTGCTAGCCCAATAATATTGCAGTGTTGATATTTTAGAAGTATGTTAATAAAACCAAACAATTTATTATCACCTGATAAGGGTACATGGTGGTTTAAAAGGTCAAATAGTAATAGGGTGCTAGCCCAATAATACTACAGTGTTGATAATAAAGAAGTATGTTAATAAAACAAACATTTAACTCATTATTACTTGATAAGAACAGAGGGGTCCAAAAGGTTAACTAGTCATGGGCTGTATAAGCTCTATATTACCACAATATTGAACAAAAAACAGGACGTTCATAAAATCATTTTCGTTTCATTATAACCTGATAGGGTACAGAGTGGTTCAAAAGGCTTAATAGTTAATAATAACCTGATTACTACGGAGTTTCTATTTTGGGACACCCTATACCATTATTAGGTGATGTGAATTAAGTATGTATCCGTATTCCGTATTAATAACGATATCTTAATTTTAACCTTATAGTGATCTTAGGCTGGCACCGTATTCCTACGTATCATGTATTTTGGGACACCCGTTTACCATTATTTAGTGATGTGAATTAACTGTATTTACGTATTTATTACGATATCTTAATTTAAACCTTGTAGTAATATAAGACCAATACCTAAACGTATATTATCTTTTGGGACACCCTATACTATTATCATGTGATGTGACTTAAGTTTATGTGGGTATTAGTTACGATATGTTAGAATAAACCTTACAGTTATATTAGGCCGGCACCTGATTACTACGTATCTTGTCTTTTGGGACACCCTATACCACCATCATGTGATGTAAATTCAGTGTGTGTACGTTTTTATTACGATATCTTAATTTAAATGTTTTAGTAATATTAGGCCGGCTCCTGATTACTACGTATCTTTTTTTTTGGGACACCCTATACCATTATCAGGGGATATTAATGAATTGTATGTACTTATTAATTACGATATCTTAATTTAAACCTTATAGTAATATTAGGCCGGCACCTGATTACTACAGAGCTTGTCTTTTGAGACACCCTATACCATTATCAGGTGATATGAATGAATTGTATGTACGTATTAATAACGAAACCTTAATTTAAACCTTATAGTAATATTAGGTCGGCACCTTATTACTACGGAGCTTGTCTTTTGGGACACCTATACCATTATCAGGTGATATGAATGAATTGTATGTACGTATTAATTACGATATCTTAATTTAAACCTTATGGTTATATCAGGTCGGCACCTGATTACTACGGAGCTTGTCTTTTGGGACACCCTATACCATTATCATGGGGAATGAATGAATTGTGTGTAGGTATTTATTACGATACTTTACTTATAAACTGTTAGTAATATAAGGCCGGCACCTGAATAGTACTTATCTTCTTTTTGGAACACCCTGTACCCTAATCAGGCGATATTGAGTAAACTGTATCTACGTATTTAGTAATAAGGTCATCACTGGATTACTACGGCCGATCTCTTTTCGATCACCCTATACCGTTATTAATTCCAATATAACTACGATACCTGACAATAGTATTGTTGTTCCGGTGTATTATTACTATCCGTGTGTTAAAAGATAGTTAAACCTATTCTATACATAGTAATACTGTTCCAGCTGCAATTCGGCTTTTAGTAATGTGGGACCAGCACACGTTAACTACTCGGTAATGTCGGGCCGGAACAGTATTACTACAGTAAACGTATTCCGGTGGTAATACTATTCCGTTACACCGGCCCGCCCCACTGTCTCACTGTCCCGCTGGCTCTCTGCCTCATCCTGCCAGGCCTGTACTGTGTGCATGGTGTCAACCGGCTTGTCTGCAGGCAGCCATCAGCACCCTCTGCCCGCCATAGATGGCAGCCTGGAGCCCTAGACCTCTCTATGACAGGCAGAGAGCTATGAGAGGCATGTCTCACTGTCTCACTGTCTCACCCTGCCAGCCCCGTACTGTGTGCGAGCCGGCTTGTCTGCAGGCAGCCATCAGCACCCTCTGCCCACCATAGATGGCAGCCTGGAGCCCTAGACCTCTCTATGACAGGTAGAGAGTTATGAGAGGCATGTCTCACTGTCTCACTGTCTCACTGTCTCACTGTCTCACCCTGCCAGCCCCGTACTGTGTGCGTACCGGCCTGTCTCAGGCAGCCATCAGCACCCTCTGCCCGCCATAGATGGCAGCCTGGAGCCCTAGACCTCTCTAAGCCAGGCAGAGAGTTATGAGAGGCATGTCTCACTGTCTCACTGTCTCACTGTCTCACCGTGCCAGCCCCGTACTGTGTGCGTACCGGCCTGTCTCCAGGCAGCCATCAGCACCCTCTGCCCGCCATAGATGGCAGCCTGGAGCCCTAGACCTCTCTAAGCCAGGCAGAAAGTTATGAGAGGCATGTCTCACTGTCTCACTGTCTCACTGTCTCACCGTGCCAGCCCCGTACTGTGTGCGTACCGGCCTGTCTCCAGGCAGCCATCAGCACCCTCTGCCCGCCATAGATGGCAGCCTGGAGCCCTAGACCTCTCTAAGCCAGGCAGAGAGTTATGAGAGGCATGTCTCACTGTCTCACTGTCTCACTGTCTCACCGTGCCAGCCCCGTACTGTGTGCGTACCGGCCTGTCTCCAGGCAGCCATCAGCACCCTCTGCCCGCCATAGATGGCAGCCTGGAGCCCTAGACCTCTCTATGACAGGCAGAGAGTTATGAGAGGCATGTCTCACTGTCTCACTGTCTCACTGTCTCACTGTCTCACCGTGCCAGCCCCGTACTGTGTGCGTACCGGCCTGTCTGCAGGCAGCCATCAGCACCCTCTGCCCGCCATAGATGGCAGCCTGGAGCCCTAGACCTCTCTATGACAGGCAGAGAGTTATGAGAGGCATGTCTCACTGTCTCACTGTCTCACTGTCTCACCGTGCCAGCCCCGTACTGTGTGCGTACCGGCCTGTCTCCAGGCAGCCATCAGCACCCTCTGCCCGCCATAGATGGCAGCCTGGAGCCCTAGACCTCTCTATGACAGGCAGAGAGTTATGAGAGGCATGTCTCACTGTCTCACTGTCTCACTGTCTCACTGTCTCACCGTGCCAGCCCCGTACTGTGTGCGTACCGGCCTGTCTGCAGGCAGCCATCAGCACCCTCTGCCCGCCATGGATGGCAGCCTGGAGCCCTAGACCGCAGAGAGTTATGAGTAGGAGCCATTAAGCCACCCGGACCCCCTGCTGTGCGAATACGGTAGGAGACTGGGGAGGGACCCAACAAGTAATTGGAAATTCTTTAATTTATGGATCACGCAAAGATGTCCTAGTAAAATTATTTTTTTGTCTTCATCATTCATTACTGGGTAAGTATACTCGGTGACCTAAGCAGGTAACTAAGGTGATTCAGAACACAGCCCAACGCAATTATCTGGATCTAATAATGATCCATGCAATACTACATTAGTGAGAGAAAATAACATGAGAGATTATTTTAATTTGAAAGTATCTATAACTGAGTGGGAATACGATAAATACAATTTTATGAGAAGTTTTTTTTAAGTATATAATTAATGATTTAACTGAATTCGTACTACATACAACTTGTAATTTAAGAATATCTGCTCGTTGTCAACACACAGATTAGTTTGATATACAAGAAGGTAGATTTTTAACATATTTTCAAGTCAAGATATGAACGTGGCAATTATAGCTTTAGACAGCCAAAATGATGCATTATTGCCTGTTTATAGAGAAATTCTTTCAAACATTGATGAAGCAGATAATTTTTTAAGAACAGAACGCATTCAACACAATCATAAAAAATTATTTAAAAAAAAAATGATTGCTGTACCCTCCTTTTAAAAAAGTGTATTTTTTATATTTTTTATTTACTGTTGCGTTGCTATAAGATTTTAAATGATATTTAGTTATAATACATAGTATATGAGTTTGCTTCTGCCCTTTAAAGAGCGTTTTAAGCTTCCCTTGACGTGGAGAAGTGTGTACGAGTAATTTGTACAAGATCAGATTAAGGGTAGGATAGTGCACGGTTGTATTCACTTAGTATAAGTCTGAGATCTTAATCTGAGGCAAGTACATTTTTGTACAAAATCTTGAGAGCAGCAAGGATATAACGAGTAAAGGAGTTCCACTGCAACTTTGTGACTATTGACGTCATAGATGTGTGTGCCCATCCGCCAATGACTTTCAAATACTGACATTTGGTAGGTCACGTTGCACTCATATATTATGAAGTCACTGTCATCATCTACAAGGTTGCTGTGGAACGAGTTTATTATATTCACTAGATAAATCTGTATAGAAAAGTTAAGAAAATCTGCAATACGTTTTATTGAACTTTAAACGAATGGATAATAATATAATAAGGTAACAGTTTTAGGCAGGAAACCTGCCAAGGGACAATCTCATCCCTTACTAGGTATTGTGCGAGTATCAAACTGCGACCTCTCGAATTAAAGCCCCCTGTGCTACCATTGAGGCGAGGTAAATCATGGACGTAGACACGTAGAAGATGGTATAGGAGTTTGTGACCAGTTAGTTTTAGTGGGGACAGAAAAGCCGAAATGGGGCAATACGCTTCCGCATTAAAAATATTTAATTTCGTTAAGCTACTTTATTGAATACTAATATTATTTTTAATTTATTAAAAATAGTCCATAGTCCAGACACAACTGACAATGTGTTATGCCCACCCGACCGGCTATCTCGGGCCCACTAATAGCTTGTATGTCAGGGGTGGTCTGTTTGACACATGAGCTATCTCAGGCTTACTCATAGCTTCCCAAGTAGAACAGCTGCGTCGGAACGACGTTGTATTTGTGGCGTGCAACGGCGGGAAATTTTTCTTCGATTACCGACGCCAATCCAACGTTGTTCCAACGTTGTATTTAACGTGGATTCCGCTGCTACACTAAATTAGGATTTGAATCGTAAAACGGCGTAGGTACCACGTTGGATTTGGTTCGGATACCGCTTCTAGGCTAGAGATGTATTTGAGTCGTAAAACGGCGTTGGTACCACGTTTGATATGGATCGGATTCCGCTGCTAGGGTAGGTATGTATTTAAGTAGTAAAACCGCGTCGGTAAAACGTCGGATTTGGTTCGGATTCCGCTGCTAGGCTAGGGCAGGATTTCAATCGGAAAACGGCGTCAGTACCACGTTGGATTTGGTTCGGATTCCGCTGCTAGGCTAGGTATGTATTTGAGTCGTAAAACGGCGTAGGTAGCACGTTGGATTTGGTTCGGATTCCTCTTCTAGTCTAGGCATGTATTTGAGGAGTAAAACGGCGTAGGTACCACGTTGGTTTTGGTTCGGATTCCTCTTCTAGTCTAGGCATGTATTTGAGGAGTAAAACGGCGTCGGTACCACGTTGGATTTGGTTCGGATTCCTCTTCTAGTCTAGGCATGTATTTGAGGAGTAAAACGGCGTCGGTACCACGTTGGATTTGGTTCGGATTCCTCTTCTAGTCTAGGCATGTATTTGAGGAGTAAAACGGCGTAGGTACCACGTTGGATTTGGTTCGGATTCCTCTTCTAGTCTAGGGATGTATTTGAGGAGTAAAACGGCGTAGGTACCACGTTGGATTTGGTTCGGATTCCTCTTCTAGTCTAGGGATGTATTTGAGGAGTAAAACGGCGTAGGTACCACGTTAGATTTGGTTCGGATTCCGCTTCTAGGCTAGGGATGTATTTGAGGAGTAAAACGGCGTAGGTACCACGTTGGTTTTGGTTCGGATTCCGCTGCTAGGTTAGAGATGTATTTGAGCCGTAAAACGGCGTCGGTACCACGTTGGATTTGGTTCGGATTCCGCTTCTAGGCTAGGGATGTATTTGAGGAGTAAAACGGCGTAGGTACCACGTTGGTTTTGGTTCGGATTCCGCTGCTAGGTTAGAGATGTATTTGAGCCGTAAAACGGCGTCGGTACAACGTCGGATTTGGTTCGGATACCGCTTCTAGGCTAGGGATGTATTTGAGGAGTAAAACGGCGTAGGTACCACGTTGGATTTGGTTCGGATTCCTCTTCTAGTCTAGGCATGTATTTGAGGAGTAAAACGGCGTCGGTACCACGTTGGATTTGGTTCGGATACCGCTTCTAGGCTAGAGATGTATTTGAGCCGTAAAACGGCGTCGGTACCACGTTGGATTTGGTACGGATTCCTCTTCTAGTCTAGGCATGTATTTGAGGAGTAAAACGGCGTCGGTACCACGTTGGATTTGGTTCGGATACCGCTTCTAGGCTAGAGATGTATTTGAGCCGTAAAACGGCGTCGGTACCACGTTGGATTTGGTTCGGATTCCTCTTCTAGTCTAGGCATGTATTTGAGGAGTAAAACGGCGTCGGTACCACGTTGGATTTGGTTCGGATTCCGCTTCTAGGCTAGAGATGTATTTGAGGAGTAAAACGGCGTAGGTACCACGTTGGTTTTGGTTCGGATTCCGCTGCTAGGTTAGAGATGTATTTGAGCCGTAAAACGGCGTCGGTACAACGTCGGATTTGGTTCGGATACCGCTGCTATTATAGTCTAAAGTCTGCCAGGGAAAGATTGCACTGAGGCAGGTAAACTTCTCCGCCGCGCTCTTCCCCCAGCGTGTGTCAAGATGGCCCGCCCAAAACAGCCAACCCATTATGCTACGTTAGTGCTGGCTAGTGCTTAAATTTCCATGTAAGTGCTGGAACCGTTAAAAAAGTATTGAGCTTTAAAGACGGGACGGCCAAGTTTACATCAAGTCAGCCGTCCCTCACCATGCGGCTCGGCTACTCAACAAGGGTCAACGACTATTGACATTCCGCAGAGATGACCCATCAAGATAATGGTAATTGGTAACAGTAGAAATTTAAAAACTCACTTTTTGGTTGTTTTGTTACTTTTATCGAATTATTTTGAATATTGAAGAAAAACTTACATACCATCGTGATTGAATTACAGAAAACACCAGAAATTGAGGTAGTAAACACATGTGAATTAAACCTATGTAGTTTTTAGCTTTGGTGATAGATTATGTAATAATCTATGTCGTAATAGTGAGTGAGTGAGTCAGTGAGTGAGTGAACGAGTTGTGTTCAATGTTTGATAACAATGACGGTGAATTAAGTGATTCAATGTCATATAAACAGAAATGAGATAATAGTTATTTACTAACATTAACTCTTCATATTGTAATATGATCAGTTTTGTGACTCAAACGCATATCAAAGGTCAAATCATGACTTTGAAAATCAGTTTTATATTACATGGGAATTAGATACCATTAAAAATGTACCAATAAAACAATATTTAAATAAAAACAATGATGGTGAATTAAAATTTTTTTCAACAATTTACCATAAACAACATAAACAATAGATGCCTTGTCAGTAAATGAAATTGTAGACCAGCAAAGATTCACATGAACCACAGGGGCATTGTTAAACATCTGCAAATGCAACTATTATTAAATTGTACACCGTTAAATACGCCACATACAGTAGCCAACCTGAAAATAAATAACAATAAAGTTAACTTATGGAAAAAAAACATTCACAAACAACTATCGATCATTATCGTCACCGTCATTGTTATCAAACATTGAACACAACTCGTCACTCCCTCACTCACTCACTCACTCACTCACTCACTCACTATTTCGACATAGATTATTTCATAATCTATTACCGAAGCTAAAAACTACTTGTGTTTAAGCTGGCTTAATTGTTGGTGTTTTTTTGTGGTTAAAAAACGAGGGTATGTTAGTTTTGCAACCAAAATGTGAGTTTTTAAATTTCTACTGTTACCAATTACCATTATCTTGACGGGCCATCTCTGCGGAATGTCAATAGTCGTCCACCCTTGTCGAGTAGCCGAGCCGCATGGTGGGGGAAGAGAGCGGCGGAGAAGTTTACCTGCCTCGGCGCAATCTTGCCCTGACATGTATTTATTTTATTACTATTTTATTTTTTTGCCGCACAGGCAACAACTTCATCACAAAGTGAGCTTGTTATCTGTGGTTGCAGTATTAAAAATAGTACAGTAATACATTGATTTGAATAAATATTACTAATAGAGGAGACCAACTGCCGATACAAATACCAGCACTTACGCCAATAAAGCACAGATAATTAATTAGAACTTTCCGTGTGATTGAAGCTATTGCTAGAGAAATCCACCTCAACCCAACCCACGCCCTGACGAGCACGCGACAATAGCAATGACAATAGATCATAAAGCCCATAGAAACCCTGTGGGCTCAAGGCCAGCGTAACGGACTTTTCCAGATGTGGGGAAAAAACCAGCGCTTTCGCCGCGGTCAAAGACAAAACAAGACCCTTCGCTTGCCTCAGTTCAAACTAAGTCGTCAACTAGAGTACATGGAGGCTACAGGCATAAGCTGATCCAATTGGTTTTGTTGTTTCAGATTTCAAACACGAGGGGTCGTCAACACACGAATATAACTGCATAATGTTACATTCATTCCAAGGTTCTGGCATATGAAGAGTCTCGAAAATGGTACCTATACTTGATTCGAGATACTATCGCAGAATTAACAACTTATCCATTTAACGCTTTGTTTTGGGATAATTGTCTTAGTTTGTTACAGGACTCTGTGATGATACGACTTATATATGCGTTTGTCTCCAGGTCTCCAAGACGAGATGACTTGTTCTTTCACCAGGGTGCTGAGACAAATTATGTGTCTTTCACAAGGGCGCTTAGTATAGATGGCATGTGTGTGTTTCCCAGGGTGCTAAGATAAGTCGACTTATACGTGTTTGTTACAGAGGGCACTGAGCGGAGATGACATGTGTGTCTCTCACCAGGGCACTAGGAAGAGTAGACGTGTGTCTGAGTTTCCCAGGGTGCTGAGATGAGTCGACTTATATGTGTTTGTTTCAGAGGGCGCTGAGCGGAGATGACATGTGTGTCTTTCACCAGGGCGCTAGGAGGAGTAGACGTGTGTCTGAGTTTCCCAGGGTGCTGAGATGAGTCGACTTATACGTGTTTGTTTCAGAGGGCGCTGAGGGGAGATGACTTGTGTGTTTTTCACCAGGGCGCTAGGAGGAGTAGACGTGAGTCTGAGTTTCCCAAGGTGCTGAGATGAGTCGACTTATACGTGTTTGTTTCAGAGGGCGCTGAGCGGAGATGACTTGTGTGTCTTTCACCAGGGCGCTAGGAGGAGTAGACGTGTGTCTGAGTTTCCCAGGGTGCTGAGATGAGTCGACTTATACGTGTTTGTTTCAGAGGGCGCTGAGCGGAGATGACTTGTCTTTCACCAGGGCGCTAGGAGGAGTAGACGTGTGTCTGAGTTTCCCAGGGTGCTGAGATGAGTCGACTTATACGTGTTTGTTTTAGAGGGCGCTGAGGGGAGATGACTTGTGTGTCTTTCACCAGGGCGCTAGGAGGAGTAGACGTGTCTGAGTTTCCCAGGGTGCTGAGATGAGTCGACTTATACGTGTTTGTTTTAGAGGGCGGAAACATAATACGGCGTAAATACGCCACTAATTTCCACCGTCGGACCAATGCGTATTCGAGGTGAAACGAGGGTGAATACGCTACTAATACGGCGTGAATACGCCACTTATTTCAACCGTCGTACCAACGCGTATTCGCGGCGTATTAGAGGTGGGTTTGTGCAGTTAACATGGCGCTTCTGCTGCTGAAACGAGGGTGAATACGCTACTAGTACGGCGTAAATACGCCACTTATTTCCACCGTCGGACCAACGCGTATTAGAAGTGGGTTTGTGCAGTTAACATGGCGCTTCTGCTGCTGAAACGAGGGTGAATACGCTACTAATACGGCGTAAATACGCCACTAATTTCCACCGTCGTACCAACGCGTATTCGCGGCGTATTAGAGGTGGGTTTGCGCAGTTAACATGGCGCTTCTGCTGCTGAAACGAGGGTGAATACGCTACTGATACGGCGTAAATACGCCACTAATTTCCACCGTCGTACCAACGCGTATTCGCGGCGTATTAGAGGTGGGTTTGCGCAGTTAACATGGCGCTTCTGCTGCTGAAACGAGGGTGAATACGCTACTAATACGGCGTAAATACGCTACTAATTTCCACCGTCGTACCAACGCGTATTCGCGGCGTATTAGAGGTGGGTTTGTGAAGTTAACATGGCGCTTCTGCTGCTGAAACGAGGGTGAATACGCTACTAATACGGCGTTAATACGCCACTAATTTCCACAGTCGGACCAACGCGTATTTGCGGCGTATTAGAAGTGGGTTTGTGAAGTTAACATGGCGCTTCTGCTGCTGAAACGAGGGTGAATACGCTACTAATACGGCGTAAATACGCCACTAATTTCCACAGTCGGACCAACGCGTATTTGCGGCGTATTAGAGGTGGGTTTGTGAAGTTAACATGGCGCTTCTGCTGCTGAAACGAGGGTGAATACGCTACTAATACGGCGTAAATACGCCACTAATTTCCACCGTCGTACCAACGCGTATTCGCGGCGTATTAGAGGTGGGTTTGCGCAGTTAACATGGCGCTTCTGCTGCTGAAACGAGGGTGAATACGCTACTGATACGGCGTAAATACGCCACTAATTTCCACCGTCGTACCAACGCGTATTCGCGGCGTATTAGAGGTGGGTTTGCGCAGTTAACATGGCGCTTCTGCTGCTGAAACGAGGGTGAATACGCTACTAATACGGCGTAAATACGCCACTAATTTCCACCGTCGTACCAACGCGTATTCGCGGCGTATTAGAGGTGGGTTTGTGAAGTTAACATGGCGCTTCTGCTGCTGAAACGAGGGTGAATACGCTACTAATACGGCGTTAATACGCCACTAATTTCCACAGTCGGACCAACGCGTATTTGCGGCGTATTATAAGTGGGTTTGTGAAGTTAACATGGCGCTTCTGCTGCTGAAACGAGGGTGAATACGCTACTAATACGGCGTAAATACGCCACTAATTTCCACAGTCGGACCAACGCGTATTTGCGGCGTATTAGAGGTGGGTTTGTGAAGTTAACATGGCGCTTCTGCTGCTGAAACGAGGGTGAATACGCTACTAATACGGCGTAAATACGCCACTTATTTCCACCGTCGTACCAACGCGTCTTCGCGGCGTATTAGAGGGGTTTCGGTCGAGGGATTGAGGCCTGTTTCGGTTGTTCTGATCCTGTGGAGAGCGTAAACCGTCGTCGTACCGATGCCGTTCAGCTAGTCATAACTCCGGAAATCCGCCGCAGTAACACGACATAAATCCGACGTTGTTCCGACGCAAATGGTACCGGCGGAACAACGTTGGAACGGCGTTCGTGTTCTACTTGGGTTGTAAGTCAGGGGTGCTCTGTTTTTGGTACGCGAGAGTCAGGATTGTATCAAGGGACAGCAGCTAATTTTGCCCTCGTCAATCGTAGGGGTGAGGGGTTAAAGTCGGTGTGTTCTTGTAACCTGCGGAACATATTGGACACAATGCAAGCTCTATCTTTCTCGCTCTCGTCTTGAAAAGGCTCATCAACTGGCAATGAAGTGAGAAGCCAATCTAGCCAAGGATACTCGACAGCCAACCACATCACATTTTTACCTTGATGCGTTTCCGACTTTCAACCTATAGTTGCTTAAAAATCACATTTACTTGAAGGTCCACTATTCATTTTCTCCATTAAAATAGATTAGATACTTGACAAGAGTAAATGGAAAATAACCAGTGTCAGGATTCTAGGTAGTCCACGTTGTTTTATAATTTATTACGTAATTACTTTCCAAAACTAAAGATTGGGTCTTTTAAATACTTTTGAATCTCATTATGTATGTTAACGACGATAAGTAGTGGGTGTAATAACAAAGCATTGTGCATGCGAGTTAACGTGGTTCTGTAATGCGGCAGTTAGTGTCATTTTAAACCCCTAACCTAAACTTATCGTGCCGCTTGTTAAAACACAATATAGCATTTCATTGTGCGTGAACAAATTATGTATTTCTATAAAGTTCATTAAGGATGTAATCAAGTTGAGTGTTTACCTACAAACGGAACCATATAGGGGTAAAAACTCTATACATGAGAAATATCCTTTTCTATTGTATTTTAATAAGAACTATTTACATAGTTTAATTCGATTATATAAATATTTATAAACTATACTAATATTAACCTAACAGGCAAGTAAATCGGTAGCAATTATGTTGTTAACAATTAATTTGGATACACTTGATTAGGAGTAAAGACCATGGGCCAGCTGTTAATAGTAACTCAAAACACACTCTAAATGCGGCGTCATTCTTAGGGGCTCTGCCCCCCTAAACCACCCATGTTTTTTTCATGGAAAGCTGTGTCCCTCCATCTTCGCACTGAAGCGTATACGTACTGGTAAATTTGGCACCTTACACTGTTCCAATTGTGAAGATTTAAAGTTAAAACGCAATATTTCGAGTGCTGATCAGTACTCGAAATATTACGTTTTAACAATCTGTTTTATAACATTTCACCTCTTCTAAGAATTCGTTTTAATGTATTTGTTTTTATGTATTTAATTATAAAGTACGAGAAGTATCACAATAATATGAACGTTATCTATTTGATTACAATGCTTACACGCTAGCATGAAGGTAATGATCGAATCGTAGCTTGTACAAACATATAAGATATGTTATTGGTTACACGCGATATATTCCTGACACCGCTATTACTCGTAACGGATGTTACATACTTTATTAACACTGTCGGTTTAAGTACGTTATCTATATGTGTGCATGCAATTAGTCCAGGATTACTTTTTACTATCACACTAAACATGGCTTTAATTATTAAATGCCAATTATGTAGTGGACAGTGGACACATTACCTTACAATTTATAGGTTGCTATTATATAGCTTACCTTAAAATGTTTTGGCTGAAACCATTTTATTAAGTGTGAATGGGCTGTTTAAAAACCCCAACAATAATCCTTTATTCCTAGTTCATTAGTTACCCTCCATATATTAGCCAGTTGCAAACGGGTTCCTTTATTCGCAGCTGGGAGGCGTAGCATAACGTCTCGTATTTTGCAATCTGCTCGTAAAGTGAACGACGTGGTTGGTGTGTATTCTAACACAAATTAGAGACAAACGATCAACCTGCCTCCGATTTCGCACAAAGAAACATTACTTTTGATATAGGGCCACACCAGTTGGTTTACTTCTTGCCTATGTCATGAAGGGCGCAGTAAGTTCAGTGATTAGTGTTGTTTTTCCAACGATTAGAGATGAGGACTAGAGAAATAACATCTGGGGGAACAACTACCTAGCCAATTTAGTTACGTAACATAATTTATGTTTCATACTAGCTGAAAGCATAATGTGAGTTGAAAAAACAACGTACAAGCCGGCGTTGTTAAGGAAATTGCAAGGGGCAAATTATGTTATAACAAGTAATAAACCGCAAGTACATGCAAGTAGTTAGTTCTTATTGTTTTATCATTATATCATGTGTGTGAGCTTCCACCCACAAACACACTTAACTTCCCCTATGGTATAAATCATTGTTTTAAGATGAGGTAAGGACTGGAATGTAGTTAAAATACCCATACAAAGAGCTTACTTACCGTTGCGCAGTAAGCGCGTTGCAGCGTTAGTTGTAAGTGTAACAATACATTAACAGTTAGTAAGTTAGGTAGATGATCACAGAAAAAACACACAATATAGCCCTGCAATATTTGTTTTAAACGTTGAATTATAAATATATTTGTTTTATATTAAGTACCGCTCCTATCATAATTATTCCTGTACGGTCAATGTTTAACATATTAATTTGAAATTCAGTGAGTGCATGAACAAAAGAAGAAATGTGTTTGTCATTTTAATTATACATTCGATATCAAATACCTGGATTTAATTGATATAATACCGTGCACACGCAAATATGTACGAGTCTTAAAACAGCGCGACTGATTTTACTAGGCTCGTGTCGGAAAGCAATCGGGGTCCCAAATGGCGCGGGGGCACCAACCCGCACCCACGCGACCCCATGACCCGACCAGTCTGCCTGTCCGTCTTCCGTTATCCACGCTTCTTCACGCTTAGAAATACAACGGGCCACTAGTAATATACCATCAGCAGACTTTCATAGCCAATTACGGATTATCATTAAACCGAGCTTAACCTCAGTATATCATCCCGCGCATGCGCCATTCAGACGATAATCTTCACAGCGTACACAATTACACGGAAAACACAACTCTTGCGCAATGTTACTTTGCTCGTTCGGAGACTGCTTCTTGGTTATAGGTATGCACGTGGTGGATGATCCAACAGAGCACGTGGTGCATGATCCAACAGTGCACGTGCTGCATGATCCAACAGAGCACGTACTGCATGATCCAACAGTGCACGTACTGCATGATCCAACAGTGCACGTACTGCATGATCCAACAGTGCACGTACTGCATGATCCAACAGAGCACGTGGTGCATGATCCAACAGAGCACGTACTGCATGATCTAACAGTGCACGTGCTGCAGATATCTAACAGTGCACGTGGTGCATGATCCAACAGTGCACGTGGTGCATGATCCAACAGAGCACGTGGTGCATGATCTAACAATGCACGTGCTGCATGATCTAACAGTGCACGTGCTGCAGATATCTAACAGTGCACGTAGTGCATGATCCAACAGTGCACGTAGTGCATGATCTAACAGTGCACGTGCTGCATGATCTAACAGTGCACGTGCTGCAGATATCTAACAGTGCACGTGGTGCATGATCCAACAGTGCACGTGGTGCATGATCCAACAGAGCACGTGCTGCATGATCCAACAGTGCACGTGGTGCATGATCCAACAGTGCACGTGGTGCATGATCCAACAGAGCACGTAGTGCATGATCCAACAGAGCACGTGGTGCATGATCTAACAGTGCACGTGCTGCATGATCTAACAGTGCACGTGCTGCAGATATCTAACAGTGCACGTGGTGCATGATCCAACAGAGCACGTGCTGCATGATCCAACAGTGCACGTGGTGCATGATCCAACAGAGCACGTGGTGCATGATCCAACAGTGCACGTGATGATGATCCAACAATGCACGTGGTGCATGATCCAACAGAGCACGTGGTGCATGATCCAACAGAGCACGTAGTGCATGATCCAACAGAGCACGTGGTGCATGATCTAACAGTGCACGTGCTGCAAATATCTAACAGTGCACGTGCTGAATGATCTAACAGTGCACGTGATGCATGATCCAACAGAGCCAGGGTGCATGATCCAACAGTGCACGTACTGTGTGATCCAACAGTGCACGTGGTGCATGATCCAACAGAGCACGTGCTGCATGATCCAACAGAGCACGTGGTGCATGATCCAATAGAGCACGTGGTGCATGATCCAACGGAGCACATGGGCCATGATCAAACAGTGCACGTAACACATGATCCAACAGTGCACGTACTGCATGATCCAACAGTGCACGTAACACATGATCCAACAGAGCACGTGGTGCATGATCCAATATAGCACACGGTGCATGATCCAACAGTGCACGTGATGATGATCCAACAATGCACGTGGTGCATGATCCAATATAGCACACGGTGCATGATCCAACAGTGCACGTGATGATGATCCAACAGTGCACGTGGTGCATGATCCAACAGAGCACGTGGTGCATGATCCAACGGAGCACATGGTGCATGATCCAACAGTGCACGTGGTGCATGATCCAACAGTGCACGTGGTGCATGATCCAACAGAGCACGTGGTGCATGATCCAACAGTGCACGTGGTGCATGATCCAACAGTGCACGTGGTGCATGATCCAACAGTGCACGTGGTGCATGATCCAACAGTGCACGTGAACATGATCCAACAGAGCACGTGGTGCATGATCCAACAGAGCACGTGGTGCATGATCCAACAGAGCACGTGGTGCATGATCCAACAGAGCACGTGGTGCATGATCCAACAGAGCACGTGGTACATGATCCAACAGAGCACGTGGTGCATGATCCAACAGAGCACGTGGTGCATGATCCAACAGAGCACGTGGTGCATGATCCAACAGTGCACGTGGTGCATGATCCAACAGAGCACGTGGTGCATGATCCAACAGTGCATGTGGTGCATGATCTAACAGAGCACGTGGTGCATGATCCAACAGAGCACGTGGTGCATGATCCAACAGAGCACGTGGTGCATGATCCAACAATGCACGTGGTGCATGATCCAACAGTGCACGTGGTCTCTATTGGGCTTAGCTGGACGTGGATGCACAAGTACAACGGTGTTTAGTAACGTGAGGTGGCTGTTGTCTCTATTGGGCTTAGCTGGGCGTGGATGCACAAGTACAACGGTGTTTAGTAACGTGAGGTGACTGTTGTCTCTATTGGGCTTAGCTGGACGTGGATGCACAAGTACAATGGTGTTTAGTAACGTGAGGTGGCTGTTGTCTCTATTGGCCTTAGCTGGACGTGGATGCACAAGTACAACGGTGTTTAGTAACGTGAGGTGGCTGTTGTCTCTATTGGGCCTAGCTGGACGTGGATGCACAAGTACAACGGTGTTTAGTAACGTGAGGTGGCTGTTGTCTCTATTGGGCCTAGCTGGACGTGGATGCACAAGTACAACGGTGTTTAGTAACGTGAGGTGGCTGTTGTCTCTATTGAGCTTAGCTGGACGTGGATGCACAAGTACAACGGTGTTTAGTAACGTGAGGCGGCTGTTGTCTCTATTGGGCTTAGCTGGGCGTGGATGCACAAGTACAACGGTGTTTAGTAACGTGAGGTGGCTGTTGTCTCTATTGGGCCTAGCTGGACGTGGATGCACAAGTACAACGGTGTTTAGTAACGTGAGGTGGCTGTTGTCTCTATTGGGCTTAGCTGGGCGTGGATGCACAAGTACAACGGTGTTTAGTAACGTGAGGTGGCTGTTGTCTCTATTGGGCTTAGCTGGGCGTGGATGCACAAGTACAACGGTGTTTAGTAACGTGAGGTGGCTGTTGTCTCTATTGGGCTTAGCTGGACGTGGATGCACAAGTACAATGGTGTTTAGTAACGTGAGGTGGCTGTTGTCTCTATTGGGCTTAGCTGGGCGTGGATGCACAAGTACAACGGTGTTTAGTAACGTGAGGTGGCTGTTGTCTCTATTGGGCTTAGCTGGACGTGGATGCACAAGTACAACGGTGTTTAGTAACGTGAGGTGGCTGTTGTCTCTATTGGGCTTAGCTGGACGTGGATGCACAAGTACAACGGTGTTTAGTAACGTGAGGTGGCTGTTGTCTCTATTGGGCTTAGCTGGGCGTGGATGCACAAGTACAATGGTGTTTAGTAACGTGAGGTGGCTGTTGTCTCTATTGGGCTTAGCTGGGCGTGGATGCACAAGTACAACGGTGTTTAGTAACGTGAGGTGGCTGTTGTCTCTATTGGGCTTAGCTGGACGTGGATGCACAAGTACAACGGTGTTTAGTAACGTGAGGTGGCTGTTGTCTCTATTGGGCTTAGCTGGACGTGGATGCACAAGTACAACGGTGTTTAGTAACGTGAGGTGGCTGTTGTCTCTATTGGGCTTAGCTGGACGTGGATGCACAAGTACAACGGTGTTTAGTAACGTGAGGTGGCTGTTGTCTCTATTGGGCTTAGCTGGACGTGGATGCACAAGTACAACGGTGTTTAGTAACGTGAGGTGGCTGTTGTCTCTATTGGCCTTAGCTGGACGTGGATGCACAAGTACAACGGTGTTTAGTAACGTGAGGTGGCTGTTGTCTCTATTGGGCTTAGCTGGACGTGGATGCACAAGTACAACGGTGTTTAGTAACGTGAGGTGGCTGTTGTCTCTATTGGGCCTAGCTGGACGTGGATGCACAAGTACAACGGTGTTTAGTAACGTGAGGTGGCTGTTGTCTCTATTGGCCTTAGCTGGACGTGGATGCACAAGTACAACGGTGTTTAGTAACGTGAGGTGGCTGTTGTCTCTATTGGGCTTAGCTGGGCGTGGATGCACAAGTACAACGGTGTTTAGTAACGTGAGGTGGCTGTTGTCTCTATTGGGCTTAGCTGGGCGTGGATGCACAAGTACAATGGTGTTTAGTAACGTGAGGTGGCTGTTGTCTCTATTGGGCTTAGCTGGGCGTGGATGCACAAGTACAACGGTGTTTAGTAACGTGAGGTGGCTGTTGTCTCTATTGGGCTTAGCTGGGCGTGGATACACAAGTACAATGGTGTTTAGTAACGTGAGGTGGCTGTTGTCTCTATTGGGCTTAGCTGGACGTGGATGCACAAGTACAATGGTGTTTAGTAACGTGAGGTGGCTGTTGTCTCTATTGGGCTTAGCTGGACGTGGATGCACAAGTACAATGGTGTTTAGTAACGTGAGGTGGCTGTTGTCTCTATTGGGCTTAGCTGGACGTGGATGCACAAGTACAACGGTGTTTAGTAACGTGAGGTGGCTGTTGTCTCTATTGGGCTTAGCTGGACGTGGATGCACAAGTACAACGGTGTTTAGTAACGTGAGGTGGCTGTTGTCTCTATTGGGCTTAGCTGGACGTGGATGCACAAGTACAACGGTGTTTAGTAACGTGAGGTGGCTGTTGTCTCTATTGGGCTTAGCTGGACGTGGATGCACAAGTACAACGGTGTTTAGTAACGTGAGGTGGCTGTTGTCTCTATTGGGCTTAGCTGGGCGTGGATGCACAAGTACAACGGTGTTTAGTAACGTGAGGTGGCTGTTGTCTCTATTGGGCTTAGCTGGACGTGGATGCACAAGTACAACGGTGTTTAGTAACGTGAGGTGGCTGTTGTCTCTATTGGGCTTAGCTGGACGTGGATGCACAAGTACAACGGTGTTTAGTAACGTGAGGTGGCTGTTGTCTCTATTGGGCTTAGCTGGGCGTGGATGCACAAGTACAACGGTGTTTAGTAACGTGAGGTGGCTGTTGTCTCTATTGGGCTTAGCTGGGCGTGGATGCACAAGTACAATGGTGTTTAGTAACGTGAGGTGGCTGTTGTCTCTATTGGGCTTAGCTGGGCGTGGATGCACAAGTACAACGGTGTTTAGTAACGTGAGGTGGCTGTTGTCTCTATTGGGCTTAGCTGGGCGTGGATACACAAGTACAATGGTGTTTAGTAACGTGAGGTGGCTGTTGTCTCTATTGGGCTTAGCTGGACGTGGATGCACAAGTACAATGGTGTTTAGTAACGTGAGGTGGCTGTTGTCTCTATTGGGCTTAGCTGGACGTGGATGCACAAGTACAATGGTGTTTAGTAACGTGAGGTGGCTGTTGTCTCTATTGGGCTTAGCTGGACGTGGATGCACAAGTACAATGGTGTTTAGTAACGTGAGGTGGCTGTTGTCTCTATTGGGCTTAGCTGGACGTGGATGCACAAGTACAATGGTGTTTAGTAACGTGAGGTGGCTGTTGTCTCTATTGGGCTTAGCTGGACGTGGATGCACAAGTACAATGGTGTTTAGTAACGTGAGGTGGCTGTTGTCTCTATTGGGCTTAGCTGGACGTGGATGCACAAGTACAATGGTGTTTAGTAACGTGAGGTGGCTGTTGTCTCTATTGGGCTTAGCTGGACGTGGATGCACAAGTACAACGGTGTTTAGTAACGTGAGGTGGCTGTTGTCTCTATTGGGCTTAGCTGGACGTGGATGCACAAGTACAACGGTGTTTAGTAACGTGAGGTGGCTGTTGTCTCTATTGGGCTTAGCTGGACGTGGATGCACAAGTACAACGGTGTTTAGTAACGTGAGGTGGCTGTGGTCTCTATTGGGCTTAGCTGGCCGTGGATGCACAAGTACAACGGTGTTTAGTAACGTGAGGTGGCTGTTGTCTCTATTGGGCTTAGCTGGACGTGGATGCACAAGTACAACGGTGTTTAGTAACGTGAGGTGGCTGTTGTCTCTATTGGGCTTAGCTGGACGTGGATGCACAAGTACAACGGTGTTTAGTAACGTGAGGTGGCTGTTGTCTCTATTGGGCTTAGCTGGGCGTGGATGCACAAGTACAACGGTGTTTAGTAACGTGAGGTGGCTGTTGTCTCTATTGGGCTTAGCTGGGCGTGGATGCACAAGTACAACGGTGTTTAGTAACGTGAGGTGGCTGTTGTCTCTATTGGGCTTAGCTGGGCGTGGATGCACAAGTACAACGGTGTTTAGTAACGTGAGGCGGCTGTTGTCTCTATTGGGCTTAGCTGGCCGTGGATGCACAAGTACAATGGTGTTTAGTAACGTGAGGTGGCTGTTGTCTCTATTGGGCTTAGCTGGACGTGGATGCACAAGTACAACGGTGTTTAGTAACGTCAGGTGGCTGTTGTCTCTATTGGGCTTAGCTGGGCGTGGATGCACAAGTACAACGGTGTTTAGTAACGTGAGGTGGCTGTTGTCTCTATTGGGCTTAGCTGGACGTGGATGCACAAGTACAATGGTGTTTAGTAACGTGAGGTGGCTGTTGTCTCTATTGGGCTTAGCTGGGCGTGGATGCACAAGTACAACGGTGTTTAGTAACGTGAGGTGGCTGTTGTCTCTATTGGGCTTAGCTGGGCGTGGATGCACAAGTACAACGGTGTTTAGTAACGTGAGGTGGCTATTGTCTCTATTGGGCTTAGCTGGGCGTGGATGCACAAGTACAACGGTGTTTAGTAACGTGAGGTGGCTGTTGTCTCTATTGGGCTTAGCTGGACGTGGATGCACAAGTACAACGGTGTTTAGTAACGTGAGGTGGCTGTTGTCTCTATTGGGATTAGCTGGCCGTGGATGCACAAGTACAACGGTGTTTAGTAACGTGAGGTGGCTGTTGTCTCTATTGGGCTTAGCTGGGCGTGGATGCACAAGTACAACGGTGTTTAGTAACGTGAGGTGGCTGTTGTCTCTATTGGGCTTAGCTGGGCGTGAATGCACAAGTACAACGGTGTTTAGTAACGTGAGGTGGCTATTGTCTCTATTGGGCCTAGCTGGGCGTGGATGCACAAGTACAACGGTGTTTAGTAACGTGAGGTGGCTGTTGTCTCTATTGGGCTTAGCTGGACGTGGATGCACAAGTACAATGGTGTTTAGTAACGTGAGGCGACTGTTGTCTCTATTGGGCTTAGCTGGACATGGATGCACAAGTACAATGGTGTTTAGTAACGTTAGGTGGCTGTTGTCTCTATTGGGCTTAGCTGGACGTGGATGCACAAGTACAACGGTGTTTAGTAACGTGAGGTGGCTGTTGTCTCTATTGGGCTTAGCTGGCCGTGGATGCACAAGTACAACGGTGTTTAGTAACGTGAGGCGGCTGTTGTCTCTATTGGGCTTAGCTGGCCGTGGATGCACAAGTACAATGGTGTTTAGTAACGTTAGGTGGCTGTTGTCTCTATTGGGCTTAGCTGGACGTGGATGCACAAGTACAACGGTGTTTAGTAACGTGAGGTGGCTGTTGTCTCTATTGGGCTTAGCTGGGCGTGGATGCACAAGTACAACGGTGTTTAGTAACGTGAGGCGGCTGTTGTCTCTATTGGGCTTAGCTGGCCGTGGATGCACAAGTACAATGGTGTTTAGTAACGTGAGGTGGCTGTTGTCTCTATTGGGCTTAGCTGGACGTGGATGCACAAGTACAACGGTGTTTAGTAACGTGAGGTGGCTGTTGTCTCTCGATATTATGGAGTGATTACTGATTGGAACATTTTCCGCTTTCTTCCGCGCGCAGTAGTTCATGCGAATGGGTGCAATGCAATCATGATGTAATAACTATATAGCTGGGCCCAAATAACCCCCTCTCATGGGGGTGAACCCAACTGTAAGCCCTCTGAAGCGTATTGGTATTATACCAGTTATACAGTTGGGGGTATGGTCCTTCTCTTCATCACCCATCATGGTCTCGAATAGCATCACTGCAATATTATAGAGACGAAGATCTAGGTGCATTTCGTCAGGTTTTACTATCAAATACCTCAACCTATCTTATTGTAGTATAGTATGCCCGATGCCGTAGGGTAAAGATGTATGCGACTCAGCGGTTGCAAGGTGATGATTCCCGTGGTCGTGTGCTAGCTATACCCAATACTCGTACATCCTTTGTCATTCATTCTCAACTATTCTACTACGGCCAGATTACTTTTTCAGTCGCTTTCCCTGCCCCGCTGTAGGTAAGGGAAAATAGCAGTGAAAATGAAAATAACACTTTCTTGTAGCAAGAATCGAACCTACAAGCTGCTGTGTACATACATCGGTAATCGGGAATATGATAACTTGTCGTTAGAAGGGATTGAACGATCGGTCAACGACTGAAGTAACGATTGTATAAAACCGCCAATGATCGAAAGGGCACAGTAACGTCAACATGAAAATAACGTTTTCCATGTCCTTCGACATTCTTGTTCGGGCACGATATAAGAAATTAAGAAGTGTGACCTCCAAGCGCGGTGACCTCTCCCTTCTATGACCCCCTTCACCCCAACACGCCCAGCTGTTGGTTTTAAACAAGAGTCATTTCACTGTTGACACACAGCAATTTGCGCTGAAAATACGTTTATTTACGTCGTGTCAAGCGTGGTCAATAATCAACGCCCAACGCTACAGATCAGCATTAGCATACCGCACGAGGTAACGGCCACCGCCGTGGGTAGTCCACGCGTTGACGACACTAAAAGAACAGTTACTCCGATTGTTTCCCCATAAAAACAAGCTGTGCATTAATGATAAGGAATGGTTTGGGCTTTGTTTGGAGTTTGTAATAAATGTATTTTACGCCCCCATCTCGTCTTCCTTATTCGAAACTTCGTTTGATGTCGTTTATTTTGACCCGAGTTCAAAGCAAGTCTGCAAACATGTTATTACACTAAGCAATATTATTAAATTGTTACTGGCGCATTTATTGTAAAATACCCAGAGGCCATCGTTAAACATGTCGCTGCTCATATCCAAGCTTAGTGCATACAAGTTTGTAAGTGGTCAATTTGAGTGCAAGGGTGATGAGACAAAATTCCAACCAAAAATGTTTCCAACAATTATTCATATTACACAAATGTGTCCTAGAGTTCAAATAAAAGACTACACATTTTGAATATGTCAAAATGGAAAGTTGTATTTAAAGCAGTCAAAGTTTTTGTCATAATGGCACAAAGCACTCAACACATTCACGGGTCGTGACACTGTTTTAATTAAATGTGGGCAAGAAGTGTCCAGGTGGGTTATTTTTTAAAGTTCTGTAGGCCCGACTCTGCCGTGAATATACAATATACATCATTATATTACACGGTCGGATATAGACACACTTGTTGCATCACACTCAAAAGACACGTTACCCTTACCATTATCTATCTATCTATCTTTGTACCCAGGGTGGAGGCTGGATACGATTACATCCATCAGACATGTTTGGTGGAAAGCCAGCATGTTACAACCGCATAGATGAGATATATCATTGGGATACGTCGCCACACGTGTAAGATTATGCTAAGTACAATTGCATGTTAAATCTTACTTATTTGCAGAAATGCCATACATACAAATGTACATACGAATGTTTGGACAATGCTTTATTAATATAATAATAACAACCTTTATTCGGTCCCTGCAGCCAAAGCTGTTGCCATAAGACACAGAATAACATACAATAACTTATATCAAACGAAAATCGAAACAAATTACACTTAATACAGTTTATATATATTTAGGTCTTCGTATAATAACTGGATAACTATAGGATGGGTACGAATTCACTAGACACATGAATTTCAAATTTTGTTGATAAAGGATGGATATTGATATGCAGAATGCCGATACCGATAACAAAACTCAGAATATCTCGATGGTGACGTGTACTATAGTAGAATGTTGCAATAGCCACGTATTAACTTAATCATTTTTCTTCCTTTTAAAATGAATATTACTTCAGCTTTTCTCTATTTTAGTAATAGACACAGTTAATAACCATGCGATGATACTCTTCTACGTGCATATTTGTATTTGTGCCTCAGCTAATATGTTTATTGTTTATGTGTGTTTGTTTCTATGCTATTTTTCTTTTTCAGACATATGAAGCCAACAATTCAACTTCCAACTAATATTGTACAACGGCATTATTAACTTATTTCACACTCAGGAATGATATTGAATAGCCTCATTTGATGAACCATTATTTACTTATACGTTTTACAGGCGTTATTATAAACCCATTTCCTTATCACATTTTGTGTGCTGTATATTTTATACGAGTGAAATATATCCTGAGCTTCTGTTGTTGTGTTTGTAACACACGCACAGCCTTGTGTCAACGCGTGTTTCGTTTTATATTTATAGTTTCTTTGAGGCAAGCTTGAGGTTTAACAACATTTGTAACGTCTTTTCAAGTTTCTCGCACGCTTACATTTATACCGAACTATTGTCTGTTGTATGGCTCTCAAGCATACAATACACATTTTAGAAGCACTGCTCCAAGAGAATTATAATCGATTAATCGCTTTTTACTATCAGTAATGATTTATTTTTAATATCCCCACCTGTCCTCACCTACAGCCATAAAAGGCGGCCTGTTTCAACCCTAAATCTTCTCGACATCCCCAGCATGCGCTCTCAGTAACATTGGTAAAAAAAAAAACAGAATTCCAATGTGTCAGTTTGGAATTTGTTGATTTGATTAACCGTCTAGAGTGCTCTATGGGGTAATCGTGGGGAATGACTCGGCCGCATAAACCTTCGCACAGGTGTACATTGTACTCGTTCGCCATGCAGCGACCGAGCGCGCTCGCGGCAACTAGCCGAACCATCCCAAATTTATGCACCAAGATCGTTACGGCAACAGATCTTCTCCGCTCGTTTTGGTGAGATTGTAATTCGTTGATTAGCTTGAAACTTACCGCTGCTCTTTGTGCTTGATGACATTGCCATGCAAATATTGATTGTAATCTATTAGTAATATTATTTACACCTGGAATCACTCATTATAAACGAGTTCACGCTAAACTGTTTATAAATAGCCAAGTGCTGCTGGCATCGCCGGACAGTCCGCGGCTCATAAACGCAACAGACAGTTCTAAAGGATCTTTTGTGGAACGTTTGGCTGAAAGTGATCAGAGACATAAACATGGTAATGAGTAACTAAAGTAGTGTGTGTAGTGTGTATTAGTGTAACTAATAACTGACAACTTCGGAGAGTCCTGATGGGCTCGTTGAGTCGTTTAGCTGGTCTAATATTGGACAAGGTCACGGTATATACCTCGAAAAACTTAACTTACGTGCAATACCGGTTATCATCGTTTTCTAAAACATGCTTCATAAGCGATAGTGGCAGGTTCAGTATAGTAGGCCAGGACTAAGAGGCTCAAACTCGGGAGGTTGCCAGTTCGATTTTCGCCACACCAATTCCGAATGAAGGTATGACAATGTTTTCCTTAGCCATGAGGCGAGAACATTCCTTCAAACTATTCAAATCTAGTTAAGGTTGCTAACAAACATTCATAATACATTTGTTTCGAGGAATACGTGTTATAGGGTGCGTGCACACCAGCTTTGCCTGATATGCTCCTTTCCAGGCTCTTCGGGTGACCGTTAGAACGTCCGAGTATGACTCAACTCAAACCCTCCATTTACCTTTACGACTGAGGCAAACCTCTCAGTCAGGATTACTGTTGGCCGGAATCGAACCGGTGACCTCCCGAATTAGTCTCGCGTCGTGTTACTGCTGAGCCCTCTCTATCCGTAAATTACTTTCCCTCGACCACAAGCCTGTAATATCACATATCAAGCCCTATTATCGCAAGTCGCAACAGACTAGGTTTTTATTTTATTTCTGTGAGGATTATTAGAATTCAGTCTGACATTCTTCGCGAGGCTGCTGCGCACGTGTTTATATCGGGGGATGAAAACTGACCAGAAAGAACTGACCTTCCTTTATATTGCCGAGAAATAATAGGCTTTAGCTTGAGGGTGTTTCATACAACACTATAATGATAGGCTCCCCGGGATCAGTATTTTTTGTACACTTTAACCTAGTTGATAATGTGCCAAGATAAAAAATGCATGAGATTTTATTGAATAAGAAAGTGCGAGTAAAAATCTTCACGTAAAACAGTGACTGTCATTTCGTATAGTGATTTCCCTGTAAGAAAATATTTCCTTGTATGTAAAATATGTGCTGTTCAAAAATCAACAAATTTGAAGCAAGGGGAGCGGGGACAAATTTTGTTGGCGGAGAAAAATGCTCTAATGCAGTTTATTAAAAGTATTTGTGTCCTTGGTAGAAGAAATGAAAGATATCATTAAACATAAGTCTGAGCATACCTTTTGGAACTATATTTGAAATTACTAAGACACGGACACACTTTTTGTAATCAAAAAACGTCACCTCACCTAACTGGTGGGTTTAGAGATGTATTTCAGGGCTCTCCAAGACTCGAAACCTGTTTCCACGGTAATTTATTTTCAATGATTTCTTCATGGGTCTATTATACCACAACAATGAATGTAGGCAATTGGCATACAGTATATGGGTAGTCAGTCTAAACATATTCCACCCATTTTCGTCTCACCTGGTCCTTCCAAATGGAGAATCGGCTATTACTGAACCTTACGCTGGCGCCCCCGGCAATAGAACAAGCATAGGACCCAGCAATGACCACTTGTACCCTCGTCATTTGACCGCAGAAACAGGTGCAGGTTTTGACCTCATCAATATCCTGTCCTCCTTCTTGTGCCACTGTGCATGGGAGCTGCAGACAAGGACAAGGCGGACTCGGGATATTTGGAGCGCTTTGTCGGCCGACTGCGAATAATGGTATTTATTTGAAAAAAATTGCGCAGCAAAGAAATGACCACACACATTGTTATTCTGAGTTTGTGGCGCCGACAGGGGGCCAGAAGCTACCTGCGTTTTAGTGGGAGCGACACAACCGACTTCAATCAGCAAGACGTATCAAGCATCGTATAAGTAGATCTCCACGTGTTACAATGAAATTAGGTATTAGTAAAAAGCGAAAGCGCATAATGACATAATTTACGTTACAGTTCCATTGGCAGTATCTAAGCGTAAAAAATTGTTCCCTGTCAATTTTGAGTTTTGTGGAAATTTGCCCTTTTTACAAAATTGTATTGCTACGTTCTTTTGATTTGGGATAATAAGCCCATAGTAACTTTTTTAAACAGAATATGCTCACACGTTCGTAGCATTTCCATTTCATGCATAAGTACACATTGACAATTTCAATTTGACATAGAAATACTTTCTGGTACCGGTAATAGGGGCCTTTACACGTACATTCTTGCGCACGGGATTCGTTGTCGTGCGTTCTTTCCTGCAGGTAAAACTGTCCGTGCCTTGCAAGGGAAAGAACATCGTGAATCATCTGAACACTCCGAACACTCCACGCGCCACGCAAAAGTGTGGTAAAGACGAAGGGATTGGCATTTACACGCACACTCTTGAACGCGCGCTTTCGTTTCCCTGCGGAGCGTGATGCAGTTTTAGACACCACACTCTTGCGCGGCGCTCCAACCCACGGTTTTGCGCGCTGTCTTTCCTCTGCACAAGAACGCGACACGCAAGCGTGCGCGCAAGAGTGTACGTGTAAAGGCCGCTAATATGTGTATGTTCAAGCATAATAAGGACAACAATTACTCATTATTATTGATGATTCCTATAATCCTACACTACTTGTTTGAATACTGTCTTGGACAATGGTCATGGATCTCGCGTAGCGTTCTTTTATCTCGATGTTTCATCCACACATCTCTCACGTAGCATAGAACATTTTATTAAAAAAATATGCCACATTAAGCCCATGAATATTACTTTATTATGCCAATATCCGATGACGTGTCCCACCTTCAAATGATTTGACAAGTGATGAACATTTATTTGAAAATTTCAAAACATTTTGTGATGTTTGAAACATTAACTCATCCTTCTTGTTCCCAAAAGGTGCGACTGAAACAGAGACAAAAACGTACAAGGACGTGATAACGAATCCGACGCAAAGCGACACTCGGCCGTAGGTTCGAAACTGTGGAACAAGATCACGGGACATCTTGGCAAGGTATTTTTTGAAAATATTGTTTTCAAGGCAAGAATGTCGAGGTACTTTTTGGTTGCGTGTTATTTTTTGAGTTGTGATTTTACTAAAGACGTTCACAACTATACTTTTTTAACTGTGATAAATTGCATTTATGTTAATTTGCAATGGATTAATGTTCACTTTAATCGCAATACATACAATTTAAAATAAATCATGTCCCTCCGAAATGGAAATATTGAATTGGCTACCTGTTTGGTATAATTTATCTCTACAATGATAATTTGTACATCATGAAACGTCCAATGATGTTCGTTTAGCTTTGGAATCACTTAAAATGAATTTAAATTTTTCTTCTTTCCAGGTAAAAAACTCCAACGACTCCAACGCCAGCTATTGAAAACGTGCCAATTTTTCAGAATGTTTGTCGGTACCCAAAATTTGAAGGAATACTAAACGTGTGGAGGGGGGGGGGGGGGGGGTTAGCGGAGGGTGGAAAGAAGGAGTAATTTTTCACGTGGATCCGGTTGGGATTTAGTATCACTAAGACTAAATAGAGCCCGGATCTACGTGAAAAATTTCCCCCTTTTCCCCAACAAACACGTCTAATTTTAGTCCAGGCGTTTATTAACACGATTGCACTTAATATTTATGAGAGCAATGTTATAATTAATTATTAATTTATGTTGCGAAAATGAAAACAATGATACTAATATATTATACCTTGTACTGCTTTGATAGTTGACGACTGATGGAAAACAATTACTCCTGTAAACCTGTATAAAATATTAAAGTAAGGGCTTTCGTAGCCCGCGTTAATACTAATAAATGATTTAATAATATATTTATATTTAATAATACTAATTTATAATTTATAATTTATACTTATCTATTACTGAATGGAAATATTTACTTAGTTATGATTGTCCATTCTTTGCTAACCAAACCCATCCCGATGCATAAATCAAGGTTTACCCCCCTCCCCTAAAACAATTAACGCGAGTGCAGATGATGCGGTAAAGGAAGGAGACTTGTCTCATCAGTCAATGTGTCCTGGACCCCTCGCAGCGTCGGCACATCTCTCTCTGATGAGCCTCGCCACAAACAAGTCTGTATTTAGCCGCGCCCCCATCAGACATATGGAACCTTGTCAACCTGGCCGTTAACTTGTCAGGACAATATATATTTTACTTTTGTTGGGTTGGTCTCAAGAAATGTAGGTAACTATGACCAATTTTACTCTGCTTTTTACGATTATGATGAAATAAATACATTTGTATCTATAGTCTAATTAGACATACGTATTTTCATCAAATGTATTTTCTCTAAATTTAGTGTTAAGCGCCCTAACGCGTGACATTTTTATTGCATCTGGATGCAATTTTTTATAGTTCATGTATTGTCTCCATGCTGAAAGCACACATTTCCGTACGACGTCAAATAGATTAAAATTGCAGCAATATTGCATCTTATTGCATACAGTCAACCAATGGGTGAACGATAAAATGTCGTTGAACTAGACGTAAGCGTAGACTGTCGACCTTCCATTTCTGCACCACTTCACTTTCTTATTTTCAAATATGTTCGGTTACATTAATATGATTATGGATTGAAGGTTATCCTCCGCTACATGGGACCCAGATACATACTGAAGATAAACTTGGCAATATATAGCAATCATGTTCATGCACATACATAAAAGTACATTCGTTGTGTTTAACTTTGAAGACAGTCGGTCACAGCTTTATTGGAAGCCATTATTTGTTTACCAACCAACGAAATGTAAAGAAGTTCATAAGAAAAGATACGATACAATCACAAAACTGACATGTGGGTTTCCTAAAATCTTTGGAATCACACCCTGCTGAATGGGTCAATCAGCATCCCTCAAGGTCCGCTTGATCTCCGCCTAGCGGAGGCTCATCAAGCTCGCAAGTTGTGAGTTCGACGAGAGTTCGACAAATCTTAAACGTTTTTAAAATTAAAAGTCTGCTACTTTTAGTTACATTTCAATCAATTTAATTATGGCCTATAATTTTCTAATCAATTAATGAGCTAAATGAGTCGCTTCTGAAGTCTCATCAACAAGATTAAGCATATGTAAATGTTATATTTTTACGCCGTAATCAGGTTTATATTGGAAATGAATGTGTAATTAATTGTTAATTATTGATGAATAATTAAAATATTGCAAGGTTTACAGAAATTAATTAATTAACATCAAATAAATAGATTGTATATTGAGTAGCCTTCGAAATTATCAATCTCTGATCATAAAAATAAAAGTTAAAGGCTATAATTAATTGAATACTGATATTAATATTATTATTAATTTGATGTTTAGTTTGACGCAAACTATAATACTAATAATCACATTTTTACTTAATTCTACTATTTAACTTTGCAACACGCCTGTTGTGTCAGTAATAGCCGAATACCTATATAAATTATTGATTAGTGATATAATTAGTATAAATATTAGATAACGCTGTGAAGTAACGTACACAATAGTATTTATTTCCAACAATTTCCTACTAGAACCAGTGATTAGTTAAAGTGTGTTACATTATGTTCTTTATAGCAAATACCGGTAATCTTAATTATGTACAAATATAATTGTGTCATGTAGGCGCATTTGTACTGACATATTCTGAACTGAACGTGAAAAAGTGTTTATCTTACATAATATGGGCTTATTTGTCTATAGTGTCGTCGTGTTAGCATTTCATTTCTCAGTAGGCCTATGATTATATGAAGGTTATTGTAAATATTACACACGTCAAGTTCCCAGTTCGCTACAGCATTGTCTTCTTCTTGTTGTGTTGCCTTTAGCCCGTTATTGGCGTAATACTATGCTTCAAGTCCAATTAGTCTATATCATTAGTGGTTATGTGTTTAATTATATTAGTATGTCCACTATATTATTATATTCACTGGATTATTATTATTATGTTTATGTAAATATCGATCTTGGATTGGTTATCGCTCACTCGTCGATGGTGTTCGAAGCCTGCAGGGTTGGTTCAGTCACTTTCAATTAAAGTCCCCCACTGCAAATCAGTTTAGTTACTGAGTGGGTAGACTCTAAATGTGAATTTATTTATTTTTATTTATTTAAGTTCCTATATTGTATTGTTGTGTTGTTCTGAAAGAGCTCCCTCTATTCATAGAGTAAAAACCAAACTTTATAATCTCAGCTTATAGTTTGCATTTACTTGCTTTGCGAATTAGTTGACGAAGGACTTAGTATTTTCAACACAGAGTATACCTCCCTTCATAGCTGAAATTAATTTACAATCTACAAACGAACATTAATATTATACACATAATGGAATGCTTACAGATGCATAATCAAGTTGGCTTTTATTACTGTATTATGGCTCGGGTTTAAAAAGTATTCGGAGGCTAGGCTACACAACCTTTACGACCGAAACTCCTTGAGGTATCATAATAATTTAAAAATTGGTAAAATATGACTGTGCGATGAAAATTGTATAATGAAATTATATGAATCTAAAAGACTATAACTTATGTTCAACGCATTATGTAAATATAGTATTATCGGTGTCTGGTGGTATTGCTACAACTTTTTAACCACGCTTAAGTACACTTTTCAGTATAACTAATACACGCTATTTTTAAAGTATGCTGAGTTCTACGTTCAACTGCATTTAGGTTCATTATATAGAGAAGTAAATTAATTAATTATTTGGTTAGTTAGTATGAGAAGGCATTTGAGATACGGAAACAGAATAAGTATATACAAAAAAAAACGAGAGTGAAAGATTAATTTATTAGCACTCAGTCTTCTTGCAAGATTAATGACTGCCTAAGTGACCATCGTTGCTACAATATATATGGTAACGCATAACTATTATTACATTTTAAATTTGAATAACATGTTTAAAAAGGAACTATATTGTCGTTTCTAAATTAACCAAGCCTTATTTTTTATATAAGGATGATTTTAGGTAGGTTGATTGTATGTTTTTGTACGCCTATTATGCATATATAAGATAGGTCTAAAAATATATTGTAGTCGGCCTATATCATCAAATCAAATGTAAAGAGAGATCGACAATATCGACTGTTTTTACAATTCACTAGAGTTCGTCAGTAGTTGATTTAACACCCAACCTTGCGAGAATAATTCAAATATTGTATTCACTTACTAGCAGTTAATTTCAAATATGAGACGATAGACCAATTTGTACTTGTAATTCATGCAAAATTGCCAATACTTAATAGCCCAGTGATACAACTGTATTTCAATTGAACCTAGACCGTGACACCAACATGACATCTTATAATTTATTAATTTAAAATATTCTCCCCGCCAACGTCTCGAATGCTACATGACATCTCTATTATATGAAGCCAAGTATTGTCAGTTACAAATTGCAACGCACCCAGCGACATAAACAAACATAGGAATTATGCATACATTTTGGGCATAATAATATGCGTTGTAAATGTGATTGTGTTTTGGTACATGTACGGAACACCTTGTATCCCAGGGCGTGAGTAACTTGCCTTCATCCCGCTTCTACGGTATTCAAAACACAGGGCCAAGAATGTCATGTTTAAACGTGTCCGCCTAATTGTATAGACACTGAAATGTGTACACAATCAGTCCTAGGGTTGTAGTAACCACGGCAGTTGTCACAGACTTTCATGATGGAACAATTTACATAAGGCATCTTCAGAGGCCTTGGTGCGTTGGTTTGTTAAACAGAAATGTAAGCTTCTTTTTAGCTGTAGTTTAAGTTGGTCATCATCATGAACATTTCAGCAGAAATAATAAATGCAGTAAAAGATTATTCAATGTTAAAACAAATTCAAAAGCAAACACCTGAAATTATTACTAGCATTGTTATACTTTTTTAAGTTATATTTAAAAATGAATGGCGATAAACTGTCTTTTGAGATTTGTATAGGAACTACATTTTAGAATTAGGATAGGATAGAATGAGGAATTGCATTTTTTTTACAATTTAGCTAAAGATACATCAAGTCACTTTTATATGCCTACAGTTCGCGTGCGTAGATCAATGTAACACCAAAATAATGTATCATGTACCATGCAGCGAAAAGTTATCAAATAGAAGGAAAGTTTATATGAAATAATTATTAAAGTTTTTAATTACTGTGAAATTAAATTAACATTACATTTTTAAGTGTGTAGCATTAACGTAACAGCAAACAAATCTTAGGAAAATTTTGTAACGTTCTCCTTGTAATGCTAATTGACAACAAAATTGCATAACAAAGGTAATTTTACTCGCATTATCAAAACTAGCACAGTACCACATGACTATTCATATTCTTGTTGGTTTTGTCTCCAAAGCTCAGCCAAACACAATTGTTATACTTAGATTATTGGTCGAAAGTATTCAAATATTTTAATTATTAATATCCAACTTTTGTTTTACTATATTAGCGAAGAATAAAGTGTGCATATACCTGAAGGCTGCCGGTATAATTCAAACATAAAATGTTAAGCAAAACATACATGGAAACTTGATAACTAACTAGTAAGCGCAATAAATAATACAAAGCATTCGCATTACCGTCATTACGATCAGCTGGAATACTTCTCCATCAAGTATTATTTTAAAATACGTCTTATTGATTAATGAAACGAAAAGCTGCTAAGTGAGCTTGAAAACTATAAATTAAGAAACGCTTAACATTTTGAATGTAGGTTTGAAAACGAAATAATATAATTCAAACAATCTAATGAATACATTCAAATTCAATATTTAAATAATTGATTACATTGGCAAAAAAGGGTGATGTATTGTTATTGATATTGTATTGAAGAAACACACTGACAAATATAACACAATATTTCAGCCAGCCTCAACCAACATGAAATGATTACAACGTACTGGCCACAGAGCCACAGGATATCTTGACAATGACGATTGTATCGGAACAGTAAAAAACGACCCATTAAAAATCATGAACTTAAAAATATGTGATCGTGTTGCAACACAGACACATCTCATTTTCAGGCCGTGTGATTTTCAATGGCCACAGAGAAGATAAGAATAAAGAGATGAATTATTGTTATTGAGGGTGGTGTTGTGGTGTGCGGGGGGGGGGGGGGGGGGGGGGTCGTGGAATATTGTCCTGCTGCCAGTTGCCAGTATCACCGCTCTCGTGTACCGCCTCAACACAATGGTGCGACAAAAAATAATGGTTAATGAATAATACGATTCAAGAAAGAGAACGGTTATAAGAATCAGGCGGTATGGAATTTTAAACGGCGATTTCGGCGTCACCCCGCGGTGCCTCAGACGATAACAAACGGGTCTCCCGACGACGGATGAGGGAACAATACATGAGAGCCTTTGTCACGCATGAGCACCACAGGTGAGAGGTCACAACTTGACCTTCCTTGCGTTCAGATCATTACAAGTCGATCGTATTTAGTCTCGAATCCGTCTCACGTCGATCGTGTCATATTTCGTCGAGACTCTTTGCGATGATTCCAACGAAGATACATTCGTCGTTGTAGCGACTGAGTTGTGACCCATTGTCAGTTTAACAATCATGTTGTTGTTATTATTATTATTATTATTATTATTATTATTATTATTATTATTATTATTATTATTATTATTATTATTATTATTATTATTATTATTATTATTATTATTATTATTATTATTATTATTATTATTATTATTATTATTATTATTATTATTATTATTATTATTATTATTATTAATATTATTATTATTATAATCATTATTATTATTATTATTATTATTATTAATAATAATAGATTAGTAATTACACTGTATTTGTAATTCAGCTCCTCACTACCTTCCCATGATCATGCGACTAATATATGGAACGAAAGATGGAGAAATGGTGTAAGTTGTAAGGAATAATTCGTTATACTTGCTGATATCTGATGGTACGTTTAGTCCTTGGTATCGATCTCTAGGCAACTGCTAGCTATAGATGGTCTGGTTAGAATTAGATAAAGGATTATGTGAATAACGGAATAGGCCGCACAACAACGTGTTACGCCAAGCTATACAGGGTAAAGTAATGTGGGTCATAAATCGGTTCATGTTTTGTCAGCTTACTACTATCATAGTATACCAAATTGCCAACATAGGTGTATAATATTAATATTTATCTGCAGGGCGATTCTCTAAGGTCCATGGTAAATTTAACGCCCGTTTTGGACGTTACGAGCCTTACCGCATTGAGTTAGCGATTCTCTACCGTGTTTTATCGACAAAGACCGTTACCACCTACGTTAAAAGTAGCGCGCTCCATACCCCTGCTTTCAGACGGGTGATATAAAAAAATATGACGGACTTTTCAAGCCGTCTCATGTTCACTTCAGCTTTTGAACTAAATGATTATAGAAATTTGTTGTGTGTATCGATACAAATATACGATATTTATATTTTAAAATATGTGTGTTAGTAAGAAAATATAATTTGTAGTTATGTAACAAAAGTCTAGAAGTAATTTCATATCATAACCCTACTTTCCTAGTTTGGCCGTGCCGTCACGACAAGTCGGGTAGGCCTAGAACCCTAGGCCTAGTTCTAAGTTCAAACACTAGATTCGTTTGATTTGGCTACACCTTTTATACTCTTTGCACTCACTCCATGTTATTTCATGGGATACATGGCATAAAGTACAAAAGGTGCCGGTAAATCAAACGAACCCTACTGCTGCAATAAGTGCAACAAGTGCAGAAGGTGTCCGGAAATCAAACGCACCCAATGGCAAACGTTCCATTTATTCACGCGTTGTCATTGGTTAACTTTCTATAGTGTACACAGCCGTCTCGAAAACATCCACAAACTAATATATAACAGGCGCTGCTCTGCTGCAACGGCTACGTCCTTTCGATACGGTTATCGAACGTTATGAGATGGTAGTTGGGAATCGCGCGGTAGCTTATCGTGTGGTAGGTTTAACACAATTGTCGTTAAAGTTAAATTTACCGCGCATCTTAGAGAATCGCCCTGCTGGTCTTGTTGAGAGAAACTTTTGGAAGTATGTGTCGATTGTGTTGATGCGACTTACCGCGGCGGGACGTCGGCCATGATGGATGAAGTGCGCATGTCACTGGCCCTTGGGGGGTTCCCCTTATCGTCTAGCCATCGCAACCCATTGAATTGCGCGTGCGCGTGTGCACGCCTACATGCGGCGATGCCATTTGGAGGTTCTTGTCAACGGGCATTCCTTCATCCGTGGGCTTTATAAATTTCCATGGAAGCTTTTGTTGGACTTGACCTTTTAATATTTGAATGAATGAAATATGCACATAGTTTCCAGGGCATAATTTAGCTGTGAATGCGATATTGGACATCAATGTGGCACGCAGGTGGATTTGTACAATACAGAAATAATTAAAAAAATAAACATTTCATATAATCTTATTTATGATTAAATCTCTTTAGTAAATTCAGAAAGAAGATTTCAGCATCCGTGATAAATTGTAACCGAAGCGTAATAGCCAGCATGGGAATCTGTATTATAAATTCAGAAGCGAGCGCTTAGAATGGTCCCTACGGAAGTGTTATTACACCGAGGCAGGGGGCCGAAGTTTAGCTTCTCCGATGTCCATATGTCACGATGATTTGACAAAGCGCCATTACGAACACTGTCCTCAGACTAAGGTATCGTATCACGCCCTACGTACCAAAGGTAGGCGAGGCGAGGGGCACACTGACTAAACTTTCCTGCTCAAAATTTGTTGTCGTTTTCATGTGGCGAATGATTCATTGCGTGGATACAAGTTTTGGATGGCATTGTAGAGCTGACCAACGTTGAAAATTAAAAATCCTACAAAAAAAAAATACATATGAATGGATATGTTGCGAGACAAAAAAGATGAGCGTGTGTCGTAAAGGTTGACAACGCTTTAAATCTCGCAGCAATAGACATAACCGTTAAAAAGAACTACACAAACCTCTATTACTGAAAATTGTGGCAATGGAAATATATTAAAAGCGGTAAGTTTATAGGTTTTGTCTAAACTAGCTGGTCGAAGCTGCTGGATTTTTTGGTGTATTTTCTAGACAGAATAAAATATGTCGTTTGCCAGTGGCGAGATAGGCTACTTTACCTTCGGACGAGTCCAGTGAATCTCACAGCCTTGTGAAGTAGCTTTATGGCTTCCTTTGCATCTTCATCGCAGATATCAACACGCTTTAAATCTAAGGACCATAGAACGCTTACGTTATGTTGTATCCCTCCCTCTATTGATAAATTGTTTTTGAAGCAATGTCTTATATTATTGTGCATACACACTTCTGTCAAAACTATGCTCATTAGCTTTACCCTTATCTTATCTTTGAGCTCTGTAAACTGCGGAACGTCTCTAAAATATCATTAGTCCTAATCCTAGCAATAGTGAGTCTCCTTTTAGCCCCTTTAGTTATACCTAAATAAAACGAAAGCAATTGGTAGCATATACCTTGCCACGCACCCATGCGAAAATGAAATTAATTTAATGTCTTTAAAACGAATTACAGCCAATCCTATAAACAGTTTAAAACGAAAATCACTATTAACAAATTTGTCTTTACTATATTTAGTATATTGTTAATTAATTGCGTTGACAATGTAATTGAAATCGATGTAACTTGAATTGAAAGGATATTGAGAAAAGGTAGACACAAAGTGTAGACTGTAGACCTACCAGCACTAGGGGTGACTAGATTGGACTGATATTTGTACACGAAAAGTAGAGTGAAAGGCAAAAATGGGAGGTGGATTTTGGAAGAGAGAACAGTATAAATGCTAGAGGGCGCTAAAGATAGCTAATGCAGAGTTAAAACACTAACAGTATAAATGCCAGTTGGGCTATAGTTAACTTATGCAGAGTACAAACAGTATAAATGCCAGTGGGGCTATAGTTAACTTATGCAGAATAGAAACAGTATAAATAAATGCCAGAGGGGCTATAATTCACTTATGCAGAGTAGAAACAGTATAAGTGCCAGAGGGGCTATAGTTAACTTATGCAGAGTAGAAACAGTATAAATGCCAGAGGGGCTATAGTTAACTTATGCAGAGTACAAACAGTATAAATGCCAGAGGGGCTATAGTTAACTTATGCAGAGTACAAACAGTATTAATGCCAGAGGGGCTATAGTTAACTTATGCAGAGTACAAACAGTATAAATGACAGAGGGGCTATAGTTAACTTATGCAGAGTACAAACAGTATAAATGCCAGAGGGGCTATAGTTAACTTATGCAGAGTAGAAACAGTATAAATGCCAGATAGGCTTTAGTTAGCTTATGCAGAGTACAAACAGTATAAATGCCAGAGGGGCTATAGTTTACTTATGCCGAGTACAAACAGTATAAATGCCAGAGGGGCTATAGTTAACTTATGCAGAGTACAAACAGTATAAATGCCAGAGGGGCTATAGTTAACTTATGCAGAGTAGAAACAGTATAAATGCCAGAGGGGCTATAGTAAGCTTATGCAGAGTAAAACAGTATAAATGCCAGATGGGCTATAGTTAACTTATGCAGAGTAGAAACAGTATAAATAAATGCCAGAGGGGCTATAGTTACCTTATGCAGAGTACAAACAGTATAAATGCCAGAGGGGCTATAGTTAACTTATGCAGAGTACAAACAGTATAAATGCCAGAGGGGCTATAGTTAGCTTATGCAGAGTAAAACAGTATAAATGCCAGAGGGGCTATAGTTAGCTTATGCAGAGTAAAACAGTATAAATGCCAGAGGGGCTATAGTTAACTTATGCAGAGTAAAGCAGTATATAAATGCTAGAAAGGAGTTAGCTTATGCAGAGCTAAACGAACGTTCAGGAACCGAGTAATGTCAGATGATGTGATGTAGATGATCTTTGTATTTACTTGCCATATTTCGTCAACGATGATAATCGAGACGATTGGCAGTTGATATTGATATAACGTAGATAGAAACACTGCATAACGCCCATGACCAATGCTGGAGTGCAGACTACGGTGAGAGTGCGTACGGTGCAGAAGTGCAGACTTCAGAATACGGTATTGTTGTATATAACTTCTCGATTAGGTTTGTCAATACCTAATCGATTACGGCCGTGCCACTGACTAGAAACCCCAAAGAACAATGCCATGAAGATGATCGTGTTCATCAGAAACCAACCGCATTAGGATCACGATCCCCCAGTCTCTCGCTTACCAGTCGGGTGACTGTACTGACGTAACACGAGGAGAAGGAACGGTAGGTAACTCTGTGATGCAACTGACCTTCATGTGGTATTGATATCAGTCTCCCGCTTACCAGTCGGGTGACTGTACTGACGTAACACGAGGAGAAGGAACGGTAGGTAACTCTGTGATGCAACTGACCTTCATGTGGTATTGATATCAGTCTCCCGCTTACCAGTCGGGTGACTGTACTGACGTAACACGAGGAGAAGGAACGGTAGGTAACTCTGTGAGGCAACTGACCTTCATGTGGTATTGATATCAGTCTCCCGCTTACCAGTCGGGTGACTGTACTGACGTAACACGAGGAGAAGGAACGGTAGGTAACTCTGTGATGCAACTGACCTTCATGTGATATTGATATCAGTCTCCCGCTTACCAGTCGGGTGACTGTACTGACGTAACACGAGGAGAAGGAACGGTAGGTAACTCTGTGATGCAACTGACCTTCATGTGGTATTGATATCAGTCTCCCGCTTACCAGTCGGGTGACTGTACTGACGTAACACGAGGAGAAGGAACGGTAGGTAACTCTGTGATGCAACTGACCTTCATGTGGTATTGATATCAGTTTCCCGCTTACCAGTCGGGTGACTGTACTGACGTAACACGAGGAGAAGGAACGGTAGGTAACTCTGTGATGCAACTGACCTTCATGTGGTATTGATATCAGTCTCCCGCTTACCAGTCGGGTGACTGTACTGACGTAACACGAGGAGAAGGAACGGTAGGTAACTCTGTGATGCAACTGACCTTCATGTGGTATTGATATCAGTCTCCCGCTTACCAGTCGGGTGACTGTACTGACGTAACACGAGAAGAAGGAACGGTAGGTAACTCTGTGAGGCAACTGACCTTCATGTGGTATTGATATCAGTCTCCCGCTTACCAGTCGGGTGACTGTACTGACGTAACACGAGGAGAAGGAACGGTAGGTAACTCTGTGAGGCAACTGACCTTCATGTGGTATTGATATCAGTCTCCCGCTTACCAGTCGGGTGACTGTACTGACGTAACACGAGGAGAAGGAACGGTAGGTAACTCTGTGATGCAACTGACCTTCATGTGGTATTGATATCAGTCTCCCGCTTACCAGTCGGGTGACTGTACTGACGTAACACGAGGAGAAGGAACGGTAGGTAACTCTGTGATGCAACTGACCTTCATGTGGTATTGATATCAGTCTCCCGCTTACCAGTCGGGTGACTGTACTGACGTAACACGAGGAGAAGGAACGGTAGGTAACTCTGTGATGCAACTGACCTTCATGTGGTATTGATATCAGTTTCCCGCTTACCAGTCGGGTGACTGTACTGACGTAACACGAGGAGAAGGAACGGTAGGTAACTCTGTGATGCAACTGACCTTCATGTGGTATTGATATCAGTCTCCCGCTTACCAGTCGGGTGACTGTACTGACGTAACACGAGGAGAAGGAACGGTAGGTAACTCTGTGATGCAACTGACCTTCATGTGGTATTGATATCAGTCTCCCGCTTACCAGTCGGGTGACTGTACTGACGTAACACGAGAAGAAGGAACGGTAGGTAACTCTGTGAGGCAACTGACCTTCATGTGGTATTGATATCAGTCTCCCGCTTACCAGTCGGGTGACTGTACTGACGTAACACGAGGAGAAGGAACGGTAGGTAACTCTGTGAGGCAACTGACCTTCATGTGGTATTGATATCAGTCTCCCGCTTACCAGTCGGGTGACTGTACTGACGTAACACGAGAAGAAGGAACGGTAGGTAACTCTGTGATGCAACTGACCTTCATGTGGTATTGATACCAGTCTCCCGCTTACCAGTCGGGTGACTGTACTGACGTAACACGAGGAGAAGGAACGGTAGGTAACTCTGTGATGCAACTGACCTTCATGTGGTATTGATATCAGTCTCCCGCTTACCAGTCGGGTGAATGTACTGACGTAACACGAGGAGAAGGAACGGTAGGTAACTCTGTGATGCAACTGACCTTCATGTGGTATTGATATCAGTCTCCCGCTAACCAGTCGGGTGAATGTACTGACGTAACACGAGGAGAAGGAACGGTAGGTAACTCTGTGATGCAACTGACCTTCATGTGGTATTGATATCAGTCTCCCGCTTACCAGTCGGGTGAATGTACTGACGTAACACGAGGAGAAGGAACGGTAGGTAACTCTGTGATGCAACTGACCTTCATGTGGTATTGATATCAGTCTCCCGCTAACCAGTCGGGTGAATGTACTGACGTAACACGAGGAGAAGGAACGGTAGGTAACTCTGTGATGCAACTGACCTTCATGTGGTATTGATATCAGTCTCCCGCTTACCAGTCGGGTGACTGTACTGACGTAACACGAGGAGAAGGAACGGTAGGTAACTCTGTGATGCAACTGACCTTCATGTGGTATTGATATCAGTCTCCCGCTTACCAGTCGGGTGACTGTACTGACGTAACACGAGGAGAAGGAACGATAGGTAACTCTGTGATGCAACTGACCTTTATGTGGTATTGATATCAATCGAGCGATTAACAATTTGACACTTTGGTGAATACCTAATTTTGATTTTAAAGTAGAAAACAAAATCATTTGTAGTTTTTCTTTTTTCTCTCTATTTTCGACTTTTTAAAATTAATGTTATTGATTATTGATCTATTAATTTCGATTTATCGTTATATTGTGATTTTAGTTAATGGTTTGTGCCTAACATAAGTTTTAATTTCCTTGGTTTTATCTTTTTGTGACCCCGTTGTTTTTGTAATTTTTTTCTGAGCTAATTCGATTTTCTGAACCATTGTCTTGAATTATTTTTACAAAAACCGAGATTCTAATTATTTCATTTGATGTATCTTTTTATTTATACTTTATGTCTTGTAAAATATGTTCACTACTTTTTTTTAGATTTCCGTCAAATTTGTATAAAAAAAGAAAAGATTTTGTGAGTTTTTGATTTATTACGACGTTGACTTCGATTATCACAGGATCGACCCCTATTTTTATGGGGTCTACTAATCGGCCCTTCGTTTTAAGGGTTGATCAATCGACTCTCCGCGGTCGATAAAAAGTATCACTTAAAGTCAATAATAGAGCCCTAACAGGTCTAAGATTAAACCTCCGCAAGTCAAAAATCAATCCTCAAATGTGATTTTATTCGCCCTAACGTGGTCGAAGTACAGTCCCTACAAGGGCGTTCTTTCAACTCCAAGGGGTTGATTATGCCCACCCTGTGATGCGACTAGAAGACCTCCAATGTTGGAATATCAGTCCCTTGAGAGAATTCTTTCGACTCCAAGGGGTTGATTATACCCACCCTGTGATGCCACTAGTAGACCTCACGTGGTATCAATAAAAATGAGGGTATAGTTGCAGTTGAAGGTTGTTACTCGCAGCATTTTGTTAGTGGTGCAACCTAGGAGGTAGTCATAGAACTAAACATGTTCATTCATTTTAGTAGTTGCCAGATTAATAACTTTTAAATCCTGAAACAATTCTTTTAACGACCATAGTACAAGTATAACATACAAATTGGTTAGGATTAGTTACAAATACACATACTATATTATTACGCCCCTAGCTGGATTCGAACTGCATCCTCTCTGACTCCACCTGTGAACAGAGACCCCATGCGTTTTACCGCACGGCTGTCTGAGCATGGTATCTTCGAACGGTAGAATTCACATAAAAGCGACAAGGCCGACTGCTAGCTCTTTACGGGTGTTACTCGATCGACTTACTGTGGTCTGTTATTCGACTCTTGGAGGAACATTATCATACCCTAGGGATGATAAGTAACGACCTTTAGACAGTGACTGGTCTACCTGTACAACTACTTTACTCGGCCCATGGGGTTGAACAATCAACTGAACAAGGCCGACTGCTAGCTCTCTACGGGTGGAACTCGATCGTCTTACTGTGACCATTTATTCGACTCTTGGAGGAACATTATCATACCCTAGGGATGATAAGTAACGACCTTTAGACAGTGACTGGTCTACCTGTACAACTACTTTACTCGGCCCATGGGGTTGAACAATCAACTCAACAAGGCCGACTGCTAACTCTCTACGGGTGGAACTCAATCGCCTTCCGCTATGTCTTTTTTCGACTCCATTGGTTGATTATTCGACCCCACGCAGTTGATTTATAGCGTGTTAGAGGTTTGTTTTGGCAGACCTCTTATGTGGCATTGGTCAACCTTGTTTGGTTGAAACTTCTCTTTTTAAGGTCGATTATTATTCCCTATGGGGAACATTTTTCGCTCGTTTGGAGGCGTTTATTTTTTTAACCTCAAGAGGTTGGTTAAGGACTAGCTTGGTCGAGCAGTCGACCCCTCATATTATAGAGCGATTAGAATATCCCTTGAGTTCCTTTTTTTAACCTTTTAAAACCAGTTTCTCCTGTAGACCTAGTTCTACCCAAGGGTTGACAATTTGACCTGTATCTGCCCCAATCAACCCTTCAATCGACCCCTTTCGACCATTTCGAATTATGCAGTGTAGTATCTGAGTTTCTACCAGCAATGTTAAAAATGCCATAATCATATGTTAGAGACATGAATTGAACCGCAGTCGGTGCTCGTTGGTATGTTTGTCTAGTCGAGTTATGTATTTTCAATTTATATTCTATACTAAGGAAGATATTTGTTGTGCATGTATGTATCGGAGAACAAAAATGTGATAACTTCTCAATACTTAGATGTCCGAAACCAAAACCGTTATAACTGTGGCAATGGTTAATGCATTTGTATTATTATTGAGTAGATAGATACCGTGCGTGCTATTAATATATATATAGTTTTGATCTTGGCGTAAGCAAATTCTTATAACTGAACACCTTGAGTTATAAGACTATAATATTTTTGACTAATAAAACCAATACATTCTAAAATAGAAATACATTTTAATGAGTGCACTATTTCTATCCATTTGTAGCAGTAGAAGGAAAAATCGATTGCTGGAAACTATCACAGGCAGTGATTTTCAAACTTCATCGTACGACATATGCACACTTTTATCTTGCAAAACGAAAGATTGAGAACGAGTCTTCACAACATTACTTTTTAGGTTTTGAACAATAAAAACAAACACCTTAACAGTCACTCTTGTCAATCTTGTTTTGGGAATGTTAAAGAAAAAAAAAATGAAAGACTCTGCTCAAATATTTTGTTTCGCCAACCCTCAATGTAGAAAATTGAAGAAGAAAAGTGATTCAAAATTTATCAGAGCAAAGGCATTGAATGTAGAACTGTAACTATGTTGACAAGAATATTATAAGACTATTGTATTTTCACGCATCATTGAATGAGTACAAATACTAAGAACTTGATTAGTCTATGTTTTAGTTTGGAATACGTTTTGCCTTATTTTACAATGTCCTCTCATATTATAATTAATAATTATTATAGTAGAATGTTATCTCATATTATAATTAATAATTAATATAGTATATAGGTCCAAATATTACCCGGAGCCGTTGCTCAGGTCCGGGTAACTTTTTAGTCCGTTTCTAGGATAAATTTACGCGACAGTATTGCGTGCGCCGACCCTTCCACCACCCTTCCACAACACGTGACTCGGCGGGGAACAGAACAGACGCGAGCCGACTTGCATTCGTTACTGTTTGTTCTTTGTTTAACATTCTGATGAACATTCTGGCTAATACTTGTGCTATTACTATGTATTTTCCTTTAAAATTCTTTATGTAAGTGCTTCAGTTGTGTATTGAGAAATGATTTTTTTACTCGACGTGATTACTGCAGGCGAATTCTGAGAGTTAACCGAGCGGGTAGCATGCATATCATTCGTTCCTCGCCTTCGCACCCCGCGCACTTCACAAGGCCTAGCGACGACCTTCAAATCAAGCCTACACATCGAAAAATACGTTTTCAAGATCCGGGTACCCGGGAAATATGAAAGCTGCAACCGGTTCCGAATTTTACTACCCGATGTCATCCCTAGTATATACTATATAGTATGTTAATAGTAATTATTGTGTGTAAGCAATTATTACTATTAGTATAGTATTAGTTAGTATAGTATTATTTTTTATTATTTTATTATTAATTTATTATTTATCATTTATTTATTATTAGTATATATTACCAATTATTAAGAGTGAAAAGTATGTTTTCATCAATACAAAATATGTTTTCTACAAGGCTAAAGCCACGTTCCTAACGAAACGACTGGATAGGACGTTAACAAGAAATAACCGTTTACAGCTTTGTCCCCTTGTTTTTCAAGTCACATTCTCTTTCTAGAAGGTAATCTGAACCCACTCTAACTCACTCTTCCTTATGGATTATAAAATAGTCTCTTTATGTTCCTATTTCGTTTGTTTATTTAGCTGATCTGTATGTCCGCCACATACCGGAGAAGAAGGGTAATAGCCCCAAGGGGGACAGTCGCGTACATCAGGGGCCGCGGGGGGCCGCCCTATCGAACCCGGGGCTCGTGTCAACCCGTCCTTCATATAAGGTGCTCAACGCTGCTTCGTCATGGCTTTGAATACACTCCAGATGAGTTTCCTGAGTAATAACCTAGTTTATCATGTTGTTAATGGGTGTCATTATTGTCTTCAGTATCATATAATTGTGTATATTATTATTATTATTATTATTATTATTATTATAATTATTATTATTATTATAATAATAATAATAATTATTATTATTATTATTATTATTATTATTATTATTATTATTATTATTATTATCATTATTATTATTATTATTATTATTATTATTATTATTATTATTATTATTATTATTATATTTATTATTATTATAATAAAAACTAGTAAAAACGTGCCAATATGTGTAAACTTTATAAATAATTTAAACTAACTGAAATTAAACTGAGTTTGTATTTTCTCATAATGTATTAAAATATAATTGGTTCACGATGTGAGATATTAAGATGTAGCAAAAAAAGGAACACAATAATATGGTAAATAGGCCTTTAATGCATGCATGCTTTACTATATTAAATAAATAAAAATAAATTCACATTTAGAGTCTACCCACATAGTAACTAAACTGATTTGCAGTGGGGGACTTTAATTTAAAGCGACTAAACCAACCCTGTAGACATCGAACACCATCGACGAGTGAGCGATAACCAATCAAAGATCGATATTTCAAATACGAAACATATGAATCAGTGATTGGACAGTGCGAACACCTGCGGACAAATGCCAGAATCAACAAGGCCGATTCAGAACAACTTTAAATTTATTGAGTGCTTCGTTGCTAGGACGGCTCCAAAGTCACCGTTTACTTATTCCTAAGCCAAGAAGTAATGGAATTGAATCCAAATTAGAAGTTAAAAAACTTCTGCCTGAAGCGGGATTTGAACCCAGGACCTTCTGCATTGGAAGCAGGAATGCTAACCACTGGACCAACGAGCCACCTATTGTATATTTTGTATCGCATTTTTGATAAAATATTTCTAGCCGCTACGTAAACACAATGTAACATTATAGAACTTAGCTCGAATTAGAGTACATATTGTATTGTATCGTGATAAATGTCAATTGTATTAATTAAAGATGGACATTTTGAAACACAATCTTGGTCAGAACGCGATTCTGTTTATGGGAAGGAATTTTGCCAAAGTATTCTGTTCTATATTGCTATCGTCAGCTTACACTATATTCATGCTGACGAAATAGTCAAGTTCAATATCTCTAGTTCCAAAAATCTACTTGAAAGAGTTCCAGTAGTTACTTTAACCTTTGTATATGATTTCTAGATCATGAAACACTGCGGGCTCTTTTACTCGACTATAAGACCGCCTTCACGAATCTGTTGAATTTCGTTGAACCAGCGTGCACAAAACAAGCACATTCCTTCGGGATGAGAAGACGTGAGTGTGAGGTCAGGATGAGAGTAGTTAGAGTAGGACAACTATAGCACCAGGCAGACCGTTTGTCTTGTTTTGATCGACCGAATATTGTTTTACTTATAGGGCGAAACACATGCATGTACACATTAGAGAAGACCAGTAGAATGGTTTATTCGGAACCCGTCAGTAAATCTTTAAACCATTATTGTCCCACAAAATAAAATAAGCGTGTAAATTACGATAGTCAGACATTAAATTAAATCCAATATTAATAGTGTTTCCCCCACCCACCCCCACTTTGGATTCCCGTTAGAGGTAGTTGGCGCATCACCGTTTGGGAAACGAGTGTAATTTGTAAATACAATTTTGGCAAAAGTAAACAATCCTACGAAATATGAATATAATTATGCTGAACATTTCCGTTTGAAGAGATCATAAGCCGAAATGCAACACCAACTCCGTTGATTCTACTGGGGCGATGAGAGTACAAGAAACTACTCTCGCGTTCCACCGTTCCTCAAGTTACCAAGTGGCAAGTACCATTAGGACCGTAGCGCACCTTTAGCCACAGCCAAGCCTTCGTACGGCCATATCACAACGGACCAGGCATATTATTCTAATCTATGCAGTCCAGTGTTCTGTGTCCACAGTCCACGTAAGGCAATATCTCATAATGGGTTTGCGGTGGCCAAAGCCTCCCCCGTGGTTTGTTAAGTGAGCTTCAGAACATTGAAGCACGGAGAATCATTAACAGTAATGTGGACTACTGTAGGCCTATCTCACTGGAGGCACCCTACGTCCTACGACTCCTACTAAACCCTACTACACTGTATCTTACACAGGTTTAAAATGGGTTTTAATAGAGAGGTCACGAAAGCCAGTTAACCTTAAGACCTTTTTCTAAAATAAAATAAAAAATACCATTAACATTAGCTGAGCTGCCATTTTTTATTGATGAAAATAGTTCCTCGACGAAGAGAAACCCGTCCGATAGTGGCGGAGGTTCGAACCCCCGCGGAGCTCTGGCGCAACGCAGAGTTTAAACTGGCACTGATAGATTCCTGTTTTACTGGCTTAACATCCGACTACAACTACCGACAAAATCATTTTGGATCTCATTAGAACCGTTGCGCGGTGGGTTAATGAGAATCGAAACAATGTTACACCTTCTTGTTCTGAAGCGGCGCCGCGCACATGGTCGACACAGCAATGCAAGGTCAATGTTACACCTTCTTGTTCTGAAGCGGCGCCGCGCACATGGTCGACACAGCAATGCAAGGTCAGGCAACGCGTTCCAGAGAAACCACTGGTCATCCAACGATTTCATTCCAATCAATGATAATACATTAGGTAGGGCTGAATGACATCGGCGCCAGCAGACCACCACGATGACATTGGTAATCGATGTGATTGGAATTCAAGCAACATCCGAGGCTGCTCTCAGTCAAAACAAAGAAGCTTAACAATAAATATTGACCATATTTGTGTAGTACAGTCCGTACTGTAATCTTATCAGTAGTGGTGTTCTGTGTTTGCTTACATTCACAGTGAAGGATCCATAGACGCCCCAACTTTGCCCCTCCCTCAGCCCCACTCTAAATGTTCAACAATTGGAGGAGACATTTTTCGCCAAGTAGAGTTTCTTCGTAATTAAAAAAATGTGACAATTAAAATCAATATATTCAATTCCTTGTAATAAAATCACGTTTATTCATCAAAATTCAAGTTGTATAGTAGTGCTTGTTCAATTTGCATCATAGAAATAAATGCAATTACAGTTGCCAATTTATTATACACAGTAATCTCCCCATGGCAATTACACTGAAATATATTTTTATGAATGTGATAATGACAGGTGTGTTGTTTGCTCATTCTATATTCCAATGAGGTTTGTAAATTAAAATTATGTAAAATACCAGTTCCATAGCTATAGCGCGTGCATGTCCTGGCTTATCCATACACTTAACTTATCTTGTGATTAATGAGAAAACTATAAGAAATCAAGCCATTAATTATGTTTACACATTCTGGTTTTCCTGATGGAGTCAAGCTGAGTGATTTGCTATTAATTCTAGTTTGAGAATTTATTGTTTGAAATTGATGAGATTGAGTTTCTTGTCGAAATACTAACTAGCAGTAGTCATCCTGTGATGTTTCAAATAGTGAACAAAAAATAGAAGAAATTGAAATTGATAGCTGTGTGTAAGACGGTAAAACCGCGCTGATGAGGTTTGGCGCAAGTAAGTGCTTATTGGATTATGTCTTCCAAATAGCGTCCTACTGCGCCTGCGCCATCTCTGATGTGAAACAGTCGCCTGCGACGCCCCGCCGGGCCCAAAGAGGCTACCCCGCGATGAGGCCCGGTCAATGGGTGCCCAAATGTCTTCCAAATAGCGTCCTACTGCGCCTGCGCCATCTCTGATGTGCAACAGACGCCTGCGACGCCCCGCCGGGCCCAAAGAGGCTACCCCGCGATGAGGCCCGGTCAATGGGTGCCCAAACGAGCGTCGCACACATTAAACACGATATACAGGGATTCACTTGTACCGGAACGTAATGAAAGAATGTTGTGTTGCGTTATTCTTTAGTAATTCAGTTACAATATTTGCTCAAATTTTAAAATTCTCGCTTTGCCATACTTTATTGGTATAAAGCAGTTAATTCGTGCATACAGTTATTTCTTTATTTGTTAGGCAGCAAGCTTATTTAAATACCGATATGACTAACAACTAGGAAAAGGCTCTGTGTGACGCGTTGATAAGCGAGCGCGTATACGTCCACGTCAGTTTACCGTCGTTGTTCAATCCGTTCAAAGCCCTGCGCAAACAACTACTATTCCATGTCTTTAGTGTACAAAGCCCTCTCTAACCCCTAAGTGGAGATTCGGTGAACTTCAATGTCGGTTTAATAAATAAGCATAAATTAGAATATCAAAGGTAAACATAAGTAACAAACAAACCGCACGTAACAATTTTATTTAAAAACCAGGCTGAATTTTAAAGAACTAAGGTCCGAATGCACCAATTTATTAAATAAGCCGATCTACTAATCTCGGATTGATTACCATGGTTTCAACAAACATTACATACAAAATGCATGGTGACTTCAACCGGGCGACATTTTTTATCTACGACAGAAAATCACGGGATTAAAATTTGTCGAACTCACACGCTTCAGGTGGCGTTTTAGTGAACCTTTTATTTGTAACGAGCAGAGAACTTCTTTGTCGACTCTGGTATCGAGTTACGATTTTTCTTGCCATGGTTATTCACTTTATGTTTAGATGTTTTCGGATCGAGATAAAATTAACATAGGCCTACTCGTGACCGGACGGAAATGTACTATAAAATGGCTATCTCACATTTTGCCGACATTTTGTTCTAGAACAAAACGTTTTAGTAATTTTAGTGTAACCTTGTAACTTCTCGACCGATTTTTCCACAAAACTAATGGCGTTCAACCCCCATCGAAGCTTGTGGATGGCCCAAATTTGAACGTTATCGGACCTTCCGTTCGACCACTATCGCGAGACAAGAAAAACACAAACAGAACAAGTGACATAAGGGTATAATGGAGACGCTCGCTGTGCTCTCTTAAAAACTATAATTTCTATAAGTTTTGAAGTACAGGCACTCCGCACTTATATAAATTAAGATAGGCTACTGCGACATGTGACTGAAAAATTGGCGTCCTAGAATAAGTGGAGCAACGCACCTCACAAAATCAAAAACTGGTTACTGGTTCCTTTTCAATTACAAAATTGCAACTTCCTAAAATACGCATATGTAATTACTTGATTACTTGATTGATATACTCAATTAAAACTCAAACTAACAATATATAGGAAAACCTTAGACTACCAAAAAATATAAGGGTTTTCATTAAAGATCAAAGACACCTGCAATTTGTTTTGGTCTGTATTAAGTTTGATTCCAAAACATTGCTCTTGTCTGGCCTCATCAAACAGCGCGGTCGATGCCAGTCGATATTGGACACCCCCTCGCCCGGCCTCATCAAACAGCGCAGTCAATGACAGTCGATATTGGACACCCCCTTGTCCGGCCTCATCAAACAGCGCGGTCGATGACAGCTGATATTGGACACCCCCTCGCCCGGCCTCATCAAACAGCGCGGTCGATGACAGCTGATATTGGACACCCCCTCGCCCGGCCTCATCAAACAGCGCAGTCAATGACAGTCGATATTGGACACCCCCTTGTCCGGCCTCATCAAACAGCGCGGTCGATGACAGCTGATATTGGACACCCCCTCGCCCGGCCTCATCAAACAGCGCAGTCAATGACAGTCGATATTGGACACCCCCTTGTCCGGCCTCATCAAACAGAGCGGTCGATGACAGCTGATATTGGACACCCCCTCGCCCGGCCTCATCAAACAGCGCGGTTGATGACAGCTGATATTGGACACCCCCTCGCCCGGCCTCATCAAACAGCGCGGTCGATGACAGCTGATATTGAACACCCCCTCGCCTGGCCTCATCAAACAGCGCGGTCGATGCCAGCTGATATTGGACACCGCCTCGCCCGGCCTCATCAAACAGCGCGGTCGATGCCAGCTGTTATTGGACACCCCCTCGCCCGGCCTCATCAAACAGCGCGGTCGATGACAGCTGATATTGGACACCCCCTCGCCCGGCCTCATCAAACAGCGCGGTCGATGACAGCTGATATTGGACACCCCCTCGCCTGGCCTCATCAAACAGCGCGGTCGATGACAGCTGATATTGGACACCCCCTCGCCCGGCCTCATCAAACAGCGCGGTCGATGACAGCTGATATTGGACACCCCTCGCCCGGCCTCATCAAACAGCGCGGTCGATGAGAGCTGATATTGGACACCCCCTCGCCCGGCCTCATCAAACAGCGCGGTCGATGACAGCTGATATTGGACACCCCTCGCCCGGCCTCATCAAACAGCGCGGTCAATGACAGCTGATATTGGACACCCCCTCGCCTGGCCTCATCAAACAGCGCGGTCGATGACAGCTGATATTGGACACCCCCTCGCCCGGCCTCATCAAACAGCGCGGTCGATGACAGTCGATATTGGACACCCCCTCGCCTGGCCTCATCAAACAGCGCGGTCGATGACAGTCGATATTGGACACCCCCTCGCCCGGCCTCATCAAACAGCGCGGTCGATGACATGGCTGATTCTCATCGGAAGAGCATCTTCTGGGACTCCCTACAGAGCTCATCTTTACGAAAAGAACTTCCCGTTTTAACCAAATTAAGCATTGAAAAATAAAGTATTTCACCCCATGTAGAGCCACTCCATAGGAGCCAATTTCCACCCCCATCCCCCTTTACCTTACGAAATTCAGTCAAACTGTGGGTTATAAACAATGCAACCCCCCGTAGAGGTACCTCTGGAGCTTAATGGACTCGCAAGCCACGATTATACGCTCCTTACTTACTACATCACCCATGCCTACAGGTAATTATGAAGGAAATGTGCTGTTCTACACAGTCCATGATGGTCGAATTAATACACAGCCACAGGTAGTTAGTTAGACTGTTGTTATTAATAAGGTAGGTTAATATCTTTCAACTTACAAGCATGCTTTACCGGCTTTGTCCGCGGATGATGTTTCAGAGGCTACAGTAAGGTTGTAATTATATAACTGCTAATTAAGAAACACTGAATGACAACTCTTCGTTCTCAGATTTCTCACGTTGTAACCTTCCCAATCAAGCAATACATACACAAAGTTGGGCCACACCCATTTACAATGTTCCCCCTCCCACATACATGGCACATTATAAGTGACAAGTGATTGCAGTAGCCAGTCACTTACGAATAACACATGAGTACGTGTATCATTGCGATTGTAATAATCCATAAAACACATAGACATGCGCTATACTTTATGTCCCCAGAACTGGGCAATGTATAATATATCAAACCGGATTTTCATATTTCATTTTTCAGATTTTACATGATTTAATGAAGTAAGTGTAGGTTGCAGTTTCTTTGCCCAAATAAATAGGCACAACCCTTTGCGGAAACGCACACTAAACAACCGTTCTGCCTATTTCGTGGATAACGGCGTGAAATATAATTTGACATGTAAAATTCAAGAAAGTGTAGACTCGAAGAAACGAAAGCACACAGAAAAGTAAAAACTACAGTCCGAAGTGGTAGGCTATGTCTTAAAGTGTTGGAAAATAGTAACTATACCCATTTCCCAAGAATATATAAACATACTACTGAAAGAGTGAACCTACAACGTTCGGGATGAGACAGAAGTTACTCGTCAATAACAATGCGTCACGTAATAGAACTACCAACCAATCACTCCTGTATGTAGACCAGTCATATTTAAAACCAACCTAAATGAACGAGTGAACTTGCAGAGAGACTTTGAGAGAGTTCTGAACAAACTAACAACCAGAACAATTATCGAGTGAATAGAGAGAGACGGAGAGTGTTCTGAACAAACTAACAACCAGAACAATAATCGAGTGAATAGAGAGAGACTGAAAGAGTTCTGAACAAGCTAGCAACCAGAACAATCATCGACTGAAAAGATAGATAGATAGATAGATAATGGTCTTTATTGAAGGCGGGATTAAGGCCAGCAAGGCCTTTTTGATACAGACAATACACAATAGACAGAAGTACAATAATATTAATAATATAAGGATAAGTGTACGAACAATAAACTAAACTATTCAATACATATACTGAAAAACAAACCCATAATGAAAAACAAAAAATTAATTGCAATTAAGGTTAAGACAAGACTTTATAGAGAGACTTTGAGAGATTTCTGAACAAGCTAGCAACCAGAACAATCATCGACTGAAAAGAGAGAGACTTTGAGAGAGTTTTGAACAAACTAACAACCAGAACAACCATCGAGTGAATTAGAGACTTAAAGAGAGTTTTTCACAAACGAACAATCATAATTAATAATCATAATAACGTACAAGTTATAAATACGTAAGTGCGATTTGAGGGATCAGAAGTTTCTGGACGTAAGAAGAAATACGGTCATACTTTACTATAAAAAAATGAAGTTTTGATATGTGTCATGTATTTATGCTCATTATTTAGGGATGACAGAAGACGCTCTGACAGGGTCGCTTTCTACTACAAGTTTTTCATTCTCGGTTAATTCAAAACGTGTAACAAAAAATGCGTAATTTAGGTCTCCTTTCGATTTATTTAACGCTCATCCTGCAACGTGTAGCCACTGATGAATTGCTATGACCTATGAGTAAATAAATAAACATATGAAATAGTTGCATATGTGATGTTCACTGTTGTTAGAAGTTTTATTGGCAACTGAATTGCACGCAATGGGTAATATCATACTTTTCGATTGAAAATAAGGGCGTTAAATCTTGATTTATGATTTGGGCGGCAATTTCATGCAGAAACGCCCAATAAATTTTGCATTGGAGCATTGCCAGTGGCGTCACAGTTCAAAAACTGTTTATGCTGATGCGTTTCGAGATTCTGAGCTCAAGACTAAGGTGTGAACGTCTGCCAGAGGTTGAAGGCTGATCTCCACACAGGCCATGTATCAATATCTGGCTGTTAAGTGTTTAGTGAAAGTGCTGATTAGACAATAATCAATGTATATTTCATGTCAGATTCATTTTTTCTACCATCTGCACTTCTATCGTGTACATGACTTACGGGGAGCGTTGTCAAAACTCGTCTGTAGAAACATAGAGAAATGAGCGCATTGAACATCGTGCCCATGAAATGTTCACTGACTAATTCGTCAGGTTCGTGCAAAACCAATACTCGCCTTCGCCTTATGGATGACGTCACGAGGGTTCGCTTGAGCGCAGCTGTTGTTACTTATTAGTGGCTAATGACTAATGAGGCAAACTTATAGTTTCTAATTTCTATGATTCTGTGAATGGTTGGTTGGCTTCTGACCTCACCTGCCTCTCGTTTTAGTCTTAAAACTCGGCTCTCGGAAAAGAAGAGCTAGCAGGTATATGAAACGTGACTGTGGATTAATGTTTTCACTTGAATTAGAGTTTTAATTTAGGAAACTAATATTTTCGAGCTTGGTTCTGTGTTGGCTGTCACGACACGTGCTCGACACGTTGGTCGATGATGCCATCACTATATGGTTCGCAACAGAGTTCGTGGTAGGTCACGAGCAAACAAGTATTTAGTGGAAACATTGTTTTCGTGTTCGTGTGTGTGTATGTGTGTGTATGTGTGTGTGTTGACCTCTACCCGTTGTCTGACGAATATCAAGAGGATCAGTGCTCTATGGCCCCTTTGAAACTAAAGTTAAAATTATGCGGGATATAGCCAAGGTTAAAATTACATAACTGTATATAGAATAATTATATTTATGTATTGTAAGGTAAAGTTGACGACCAAACGAACTGGTTTTCGCAATGCTTAAATTCAGGAACTAAATATTGTTGTAATGGTACAAATTTTGTTTGACTGCTTGTTTTTTCGTTTTTTAATGCTATTTAGTATTACAAAATATGGAATTACTACGTTTCGAGTATTAAAATTATGGCAATAGAATTCTTCTCAAGAGCAAAGAATGACGCCACATCGTTTTTCCCAATGGCAGAGTATAAGAAAGCAATCACCAGGAACCAAAATGTGCTTGTAACAAATAAATTGCCAACCCCCTTTTGTTTTCTAGAGAAACAGGTGACCGGAGAACTGGCCCCTGGAGAACTGCCTCCCCTATAATTAAAACCGCGAGCGGAGAAGTGGCCCCCTTCCCCCGGAGAAGTGCCCCCCCCCCCCCCCCCCGGAGATGTGGCTTCCTTGCCTAAATAATGACGAAAGTTTACTAGATGGTCTTTATTACGAAAATTGAGCGCGTCATTCAAATCTAATACTGAGCATTGTTTTTTTATTTATTCACAACAGTGTAATGACCTATTATTTTTGTTATCTCACGCAAAACTTTTACAATATCGAAATGTCGAGTTGTCGCTTGTATCGAACAGGGAGCCTGAGTGTCATTTGAAAATATTCCTTCCCGCAAATAAGTAGAAGACCATTTCCCAGCTTCTTAATATATTTGCAGCTTTTGGATTTGTCACTGAAAAATCAAATGTTGAAAAAATATTTCTTTAGACTGCGGCAATGTCTTCTAAGTATTTCCTTCCATGTCTTCCAGTCCAGCAGCCAGCAGCCAGTGGTGGGTGCGGGGTAGGGGTGCCCAAAGGATTAATTGTGTTGAATTTTTTACTGTTTTTATTTTATCACGGCCAAATCGTTGAATGATATCTATTTAAGGCCTTTGATTCGTGTAAGGAATAAAAAATATAGTTTTATCCACATTTTCATCTTCTTGTATGCCCTGGAAATAATTTTGTTTTTACTTTTTCAAAAAAGAAGTCAAACTGGACCGAAATTGCTCGTTCGATCCCCCGCATCCACCACTGGCCAACTGGCAAAAAGGTGTATGTCTACTCCAAAATAACCAGCCTATCATAAAATATGGGACTCCACCTCTCCGCATGGTGGTGGTGGTGGGGGGGGCTTTATTTATGTGGGGGGGGGCCAATTTATGCTTCTCGAAGTTCAACTGTCAGCATAACATTCCCGCCAAACCTTGTGGTATTCATGACAACGTATTTATCCTAGAGGCAGTGAGTCCATCTCGGGGAGGTAGCGAGCGCTGGCAGTGTGCGTTATACTGGCACGCGATTGCTGTGTATACTGGAATCTTGGTACGTCCAGTCAAACACAGTCGGGAGTCCCATAACGTGTGACGTGTTGCCTGGCGTTTCGCAAGGATCTATTTTGGGCTCTTTGGTATAATATAATTGTGAGCGATTTGCCGCCATGTTTCCGTTACGCTTCTTCATTGATGTATCTTTTCTATTGATCTTCAAATGAAATTATTAAAATATTGTTCTCTCGAAGACAGGGCCGGTATTATGAACTGCGGATAAATATTTAGAAGACTGCTTACTTGTTTCCACCATTGCAACAACCAATGGGAAGCCTGGTTGCCACGGTGAAAACAAGTAAGTAGCTTAATAAATATTTATCCGAAGTTCATAATACTGGGACTAAAGATTCTAAGCTTTCGTACCTTAATATTTCTTAAATTATTACTTAGTTTTGATTCTTGCTAAAACCCTGCATCTGCATAGCATACAGAAAACACAAAAATATGTTTATATACCACGTATTTGTCGGAGTCCAACAACGCTTAACTTTTACATAAGCACACACTATATTATTTAACAGTTCATTGTTTCTATATTCCACACAGTCATCGGGGTTTTAGGGCACACAATAACGCGGTTGTTAGTGCCCATTATTCCACTTACCAAATACACAAAAATATAATGGCAAACTTAATTTTATGTTCAAATAGGTGTTTATATTTATAGTTGACATGTTAGGTTGGTCAGTTGAGTATAAAAGTCATCTATAAAAGTCTGCTCCTTCTCAACTTACTTTCTATAACCTTTGAAGTGCATACTAATGGTAAGCAAGTATTGTTATTGAATTACATCGCTCAAGTTCAAAGGTTCTCCTTCCATTGAAGCCTCCTGTAGATCATGGGAACCGGGCAGCAAGTACATTTTCATCGAATGTTCTAATACTCGAACCGTGCGGCGTCACACTGACATGTGATTACCTGCGCAGTGGTGGGTGCGCGCGGGGAGGCGTTCCGTTCGCCAGCGTCGCTCGCCGCCATTGCCGTCGTCGCCACAGCCACCGACGATTAATTCATAAACTGACACGCTGATATAGGCTGTAATGCTGTTCATTAATCCTCTTGTAAGAGAATGAAACAGTGTCTGAGTAATGATCACAATCCATCTCGGGTTTCCTGGTTGATGCAGCCGAGCGAATGCTTTCATTTTTATGTATTTCAAGTGATTAATCAGACTTCTCCAGGATATCTTTCAAGATATTTTTGTATTTTGAGACTTAACCTTTCCACTCTGAAGCCCGATCCAGGAGCTGCGTTTGAACAGAAACGTGCTAGGAATGATACTGATCTATGGCATTCATTTGTCTACTTAATTACTCAGTCTTATTTTTTAGCAGGGCTCGTGACTTATATTTCATACCACAGATATGTGTTCACATTTTTTCGTACTGCAAGAGTAGTAAGGATGATTATTGTGTGAAATTACATTACACAAACATTATCCTTAGAAAATGTCTATGTTGGCCAATTAATAGTGCAACGTGGACAAAAATAGGTGAAGTATGTGGCTTGTTGGAAAGTTTGCTTGACATACAGTGTTGTGACTTATCTAGAATAAAATTATCTAGATAACGGTTCTAGATAAAATCTATTATCTATTATCTTTATCTAGCTAATTTTTTTGGTGTTCCCTTTATCTTTTGTCTAGATAAAAATACAGATTATCTTATCTAAAATTTTAAGCAATTAGATAAATAAAAAAAAAATAGATAAAATTTTGCATTTTGCATTTTGAAAACTTAAGACATTTTCCTGGACAGACCCTAATAGTAACTAATGTATCTTGTACTGATTATTACAATAAAGTTTGAAATTTTGAATATCCTTAGTCTTGTATCTCTATTTTCTTATAACTTTAAACGTAACTATCACATCCTTAAAATACATCCACATTATGATAGATATGGAACAAAAATAAGTAAATATTGCTTTTTAAAAAACATGTCAATAACTCAATAATATCACTATTATCTTTTATCTTTTCAAAATTAGCTAGATAATTATTTTAATCTTTTATCTATTATCTAGATAATTGTTTTACACTTTATCTTTTATCTTATCTAGATAATTTTTTGGAGAATTATCTTTATCCTTATCTAGATAAAAAATAAATTATCTACATTTTTTTTAGTCACAACACTGTTGACATAGCTCTCATCCTTTTCAGATATACAAGAAGAAAACAACAGAGAACCACAATATTGGGCTGGTACCTCTGGTAGTATAGTATTAAGCTATTTAGCGAGTTTGCTATCATCAAAATACATAATAGGGTATTATGAACACTGGACAGACAAGGACGTAACAGAAGATTGTATATTATTAATTTTTCACTTGATAAATTTAATAATTATTAATTTTAACCACAGATAAAAAATAAAAGGTACAATTGAATATTCAAATCTAGACCATGTTGAATTGGATTATGTAACACCGATAATCACAACTGGATGTGGAAAAAGGTATTTACAGTCATGTTTACAAGCCGACTTGTTGTTGCCATGAAAAACTTAAATGTTCGTAGGGATAGTAGATGTATTTGTGTAAATACACTTTACTACGCTATTCTGCGTTTTCCAATATGAAAAGTAAAAGCACGACGTGCCAATTCTATTAGGCGTGTTTATATTAACAAGAAATAGCATCTTATTCTTATTACCTAATAAAATATACCCCATACTTCGCCCGCAGAGATAGAGGTGCCGGTACCCAATACCCACACAAATTTACCTTGACACCATTTCGAATGACTGACCCTACTTAATTGACCATAAAGTAACTGTCACAGGTCAATTTGACAAGTTTAACAGGGGGTAGAAAGGTTAAGAATGTAACCCGTTCTTGCAACCAAATTATTGGTTATAAACTGGTTGCGTGGGCTGAATGGCATGAACACATTTTTATTATGACTCTCTACAAACCCGTATCTATATGATTTCTAGGTTGGTTCACCAATAAGCAATACCACACAAACTGTAAAATCTTCCAAGTAATGTATATTTCAAACGATTTCTCGTATAAATACACATACCTACGTTCTTCTTCTTTTTAGTACAATGTTGTTATTATTATTATTATTTGTATGAATCTTCGTATGTATAATCGTATATCGTATAATATCGTTTTTAAATGATCGCGGGCAAAGCTATGATCCAACGGGGCGAGTCGCGTGCCACATTTCAGCTGCCGAGTATGCTTGATAGGTGAAAAATGACGTCACGCTTGACGTCGCGCACTCCGCTGACTTGTAATATTTGGAACGAAAACGCTTGTTTTTAAGATGACGGGTCGTCAAAATACCATACATGTCCTATTTCTGATTCTTCTTCGTCAAGCGACTGCGATACTAAAATATTTGTTAAGTTAGTGCAAGAAATGCCTAAATTTGAATAATACCTATACTAAAAGAAGAAAACACCAAACAAGGAAGAATCTTATTTTGTATTTACCACATTTTGTGAGGTTAGCAATTGGACTCAGCGGCCCTTTGTTCCGCTTAGTTCGTTTACTCGGCAGACTCAGTAATACTGAATGATGGAATTGGAACACACGCGACTAAGCTTGTTGGATCATTCATAGAACGAACGTATGTCACCGTACTGTGGAGTCATGTTATGTGCAACACGTGTTGTGTTTACAGCCGTCTGTTCCAGTTTCTTACTTCAATTGTCTTTAGTCAACTACTTTTCAGTATAAATCACTTCTATCGATACATGCAAAACCCGAAAAAACCTAACAACCGTTCTTACTTAACGCAAAAATGGGGCTCTGCCCTTTGAACGTAAAGTCGTTCCATAACAACCTGGTGGGTGCTGACGTCACGTTAAGTGACGCATTGGCCAACCAAATGTCACTGTTTGAAAAGGCTACCCGCTGATTGGCTCTGACTCGCTCATCTATGACGTCGTCATTCACTCCCCTGTAAAATATCTACGCCACATACATTTAGGTTGACGTTTGATTGTGACGTATGCCGTGTTAGTGTCATAGTAGAGAATGATATCTTGGCATTGGACAGCCCTGCTCCAAGCATATAATTTTTATAAATGAGTTCCTGTACCGTCTAAAGCGTATATTGGTGGTCATGACACTAAACTACGCTGACGGGGGGCGAGCTTCGATTATAATTGTTCCTGGCTGTGATATTAAGAGCAACAGGAAGCATTCCGTCGTGACATCACACAAGATCTCATCAAGAGGTAAAACACAAAGGCTGTGCAGAAACGGTCATGTTTTTGACATTTAACAGTCTTCGGCCATTCCATTATTACTATCTCACTGCCCTAATAGTCTGAAGAGAGTGTTCTATATGTCTGTATAGGGAGAGAAAACGAACTATTTTTTTTAAATATCCCCTAACCCTAATGAATGTACTTGTCGTTAGTCCCCTAAAGATTGGTAAGTTTTCTATTTTTCTTTTTGCATTACTTGTACATTCCTTACTATCCCGGTACAGCCATAGATAGACGCGTACGATGAGCGTCCATGTCTCGCAACGTCTTCAAGTCAGTGACGTACCAAGGCCGATGATAGATTTGAGTAGTTGGTATCGAATTAGGGTAGCTGTGTTGTTAGTGAGACCCCCCGTAACTTTAGATCTGGATTCCTTGTAGAGGAAGTTACGTTGATTTGTAATGAATTATTATTAATTCATGGGCTGTCTGGACGAAGGTAGAACAGTAGGCATGTTGAGAGTAGGCTTCGTGACTGGTGAGGATGGGAAATTAATCTAGTCAACGCAATTTGTTTTTGACTCCTTGCTGACTGGCGCGTACCCTATTTCCATGGCAAACATCCATCACTTGAGCCCTCAACTGAATCATTCATTGCGCACAGCGGTCATCTTACGAACAGGAACACAGTATTTCATGATGCATTTTACTCACGTGTAAGCTATGATTATTATTTGTGATGCAAGAAACCATAAACATATCAATGCTTCTTTGTAAGAAAACAGATTATTTACACAGATTTTGGTTTCTAGTTTACTAACACTATTTTTTAATACTCATAATACTAAACAATTGATGGGCAAAACATCTATATCTATATATATATATATATATATATATATATATATATATATATATATATGCATACATACATACATACATACATACATACATACATACAAGACTCATTCTAGAATTTATGTTTTAATTTATGTAACAAAAGCATATTGGGTAGGTTTTCAGGTAGCGAATTTGTGTGGTAAACAATAAATAGTATTGTCTTGTTCCTGTGGACCCAATTTCTTCTACTCCCTGTGAGACTGCGAGCGTCGTTCCAAGTAGAATAAACATTACAGAGTTTATTGCCAACATGCTATAACGATTAAGCACATTAAGGGCCGGTCTTACAATCTCCTAATAGGGCACTAGCAACACCAAAAGACAACAATCAAACAAATGAATTGAATCGATGGACAAACAACAAGCTGTCAAAAAATAATGTCTTCTGATTTTTGAAAACAAAACAAAAAACAAACAAATACACATACAAAACTTTCACTTAGGGCCGGTATTTCAATGTCCAGTTAAAATCTACCTTACAGTTAAATTGTTTTCACCATGACAACGGCCTATAGAAATACACCAAACTGGGCTTACCTGACAATTAAATTTACTTGACACTTTAACTGGACATTGAAATACCGGCCCTTAGTCGTTGTATATCATTAAAAGTTTTAAATGGCGAGCAGTTACTATTGCTACACTTGTTTTTATTTGTATGATTGCAATTTTATTATTTTGACAGCCGATTGTGTGTCCATCAGTTCAATTCATTTGTTCCATTGTTGTCTTTTGGTGTTGCTAGTGCCCTATAGGAAAGTTATTTGTAGCAATTAAGCTATTTGGAGGATTTCAAGAGTTTTGATTGGTGGTTGCCATGGAGAAAACAAGCTATTCGTTGAATAAGTAGTTATTGGTACATTGTAAGACTGGACCTAACTCTATCTCCCCTATCCCTTCCTTCTTAGCAAAATTCATTTCAGTACACAAGAGAAGAGTAGGCTAATAATTGGGTAATTGTTTCATGTATATATATTGTTTCATCTATAAAGCTAACTTTTTCCTTTTTCTAAAACGTTGATCATCCAACATATCGCCATTCACAGTTTTACTTCAAAGTGATTAGTTGTGAAATTATGTTATTTATTTTATAATTTATTGTTTTGTTTGTAACACACACAATTATTGAACACTACTGGTACGAACATTCCTTGGCCAAAATACGGTTGCGATACGACACGTAATTCGACTAGCAAGTCTTCGGAGTCTGATATGTTCTACATCAGACGCAAACTGGCATTATTATAGTGTCGTATAATAAACAGTAGGACAACCAAACGTTTTACCACACATTCGATTATTGCTCATCAGTTTTGTCTGCTGGAATAATACCATAACAACAGTCATTGATCTTTAAATTCCGAGAAGACGTTCTATACGTTTTGGCAAACAACGCGGCACTTTGTGCAAACAGCTGGAGTATCGACGAGTCAGCAAACAAACGTCCCTAGGAAGTGTTGGTGCTCATTGTTTACCAGGAAAAGGCGTCACCTCCGCCGGTGTAAACGGTTACTGTCTTTGTGCGATGGGCGGCGGCTATAGTCATAGAGACACGCCGAGCTTTATGGCTAGCTAAACACAGCTAAACCACTGCAAATAGACGGGATGTGGATTTGCACTGCTGTAAAGTCACGTTTTTGCTTTCGTTCTTACGACAGCAAATGTCTTGGCGTATTAGTTAGCAACTAAATACACATTTACATAAATAATTGTCAGGCGTAAGGACAGCACACATGAACTAGCTCTATGTTTAGTGAGAGAAGTGGTTCAGTTTACAATTCTATTATACTAGAATTCTGGTGGTTGTGATTTGTAGCTCCTCAATCAGATATCCTGACCGAATGTTTCCCAAAGTTTTGCTTCATCATAAATAACTCTGACAAGTGGTAAATTTTTAGACAAATTAAATGTAGGACTGTACGAATAATCGAAATTCTTAAACGATGTGTCAACCAGTTACTTAGTTCCTTTTATTTATTTAAAGCTATAATGTGGTATATACTACAATAAATAGGCCATTTATATTATTTCTATCCACATGATAGGGTTTCTAGCTTACTTGAGCATAGGCATACGTATTTATTTATTTTCATATTAGCAAGTTTTGTACAAAATGTAAGCAAATAGCTTAGTTATCTCATTTTGATCCATTAAGTTTTGCCCAACAGTGCCTTCACATTTTTACAAGATCCGTAAGTATTTTGCATTCAATTTAAAATGAAATCTAATAGTAAACTTTTCGTAAGAAATCGGCCCAGGGACAATTCATGCCCCCTCTTCAGGTGACTAACTACTAACTAGGTATTTGATATTTGGAATATTTATGAAGGAATGTCCAAGGGCTGTTAAGTATAACTCAATCTACCAACACTCTTCTTGTGAGTAAGGAACACCTCAGAAAAAAACTTAATTCAGGATTGCCGGTGACCGGTATCGAATCGGTGACCTCCCGGATTAGAGTATCGCCACCTCTATCGGTAATGTAATCTATGATATGACACACCTAGTGGAATGTTGCATTTGGTAAACTACAAACACGAAACACTAGCAAAACAAATAATGTGGGAACCTCTGCTCCAAGTTCTTTTAACCAGATGATGCGCCGCGTTGTAAGTTGCCCCTTCAACCTTGAGGTGTTCTTCAAGTTCATCAATAAACTAGAATTTCTTCCTATTCGTGCAACATGTGAATAAAGACAAAAATCGAGTTAATAAATCTTCCGTTTCCCAATTGAAACCGAGAAGTGATTTGTTCAACACCTGTTGAGTGGTCGGCGCGAGTTGATCGATGAGGGGTGTGCGATGTGCGATGGCGCGCAATGTGATTCAACTAGACGACAACCTTTGCTGCCCTTGACCGCAACGGTTCAAACTGTTGAGCTGGCGGTGGGAAACAATTATAGTCATTAATACGTTATGGGACTACTCTCATATACCATATTGTTGTAGTTATATAACAATTACGGCATTAAAATCAGTTTTAATAACATTTATTGTGAAATTAATAGTAAATCGACAACATGGCAAAATTAGTAAAAAATTATCTGTTGACTAATATTGTATTTTTGTAGATAGCTGAGTTGTAGTAGTAGTGTAGTAGAGTAGTGTGGTCACACACAACACACAATATGTCAACACTCAACAACATCGAACATGCGTGAGGTGAGGGGTTGTTGTATGGGACATAGAGATATAACTTATACGGTGTACCAATGAATGCTGTGACATATTTTACACTGACCGAAGCACACACACACGTGTAACAATCATTTGCTAGGCAGTTGGTGTAGCCTTTAGCCTACTTCTTACAGCAACCACGGATCATGACCTGTGAAGGAAATACAATGCAGTCATCTGAATCCGAGTCGATCAAAGTGTAACAATGAGTCTGTGCCCAGTGGGTGTATAGGCTTAGTTTAAAGTGCGGCAATATACTATTGGCAAGGCAATGCCCAGTGGATCGGAAAAGTGAACCGTGAGAAAGCTCTCTCTACTCTACTCGACAGAATATGGACGCTACTTTCTAACTCGGCTTCTTGGCTGCAAAGTTCAATGCTTCACGGTTAGCGACTGCAGAGACCTGTGTGTGTTTGTGTAGGAGGAATATATTAGAAGATAGCTGGCCTGCATTATCCTTTATAGGTGCACAAAAAGGGTTATTACTGTCATTTGAAAGAGGCACCATCACTATAGGTGGAACTGAAGACGTGATCATAAATTGTGCTGGTTATTTTATACAATCCACAATTCAATGTTTAGCATGAACTTAGCGAGGCTCAAAGCAAATAAATGTACCGTTGTAGCATTTATCAAATTTCACCGCTAGTATAAGTCCATGGTACCCAAACTAGTATAATGACATGAAGCGATGCGTATTTGTTCGGTTGTGTTACGGGGGAGGGAGAGAGTGAGAGGGGGGAGGGGTTAAAACTGTTAGTAATTGTATAATACTGCAACACTGTTAGAAAATCTCGAGTATTTAACATTTATTTTAAGTTTTCCTTGTTCCCGTAGACGATTACGGGTTTCAGTCTTACAAACTACCTACGAATTTGCTTCCATAATTTTTAACCATTTTCAAGTATACGTAAAGTTTACTAAGTAGCTAACTATAACTAGTCTTATGCTTACGAAATAGCGGAGTCCAACAGTAACAATTTAATTTTATACTTTTCTAGTTCATACAATTTACATGCAATAGATCCACAGTAATAATTTACTACCTTATGTATGTTGGTTATCATATACTTTTCTAGTTCATACAATTTACTTGCAATAGATCCACAGTAATAATTTACTACCGTACGTATGTTGGTTATCATATACTTTTCTAGTCCATACAATTTACATGCAATAGATCCACAATAATAATTTACTACCGTATGTATGTTGGTTATCATATACTTTTCTAGTCCATACAATTTACATGCAATAGATCCACAATAATAATTTACTACAGTATGTATGTTGGTTATCATATACTTTTCTAGTTCATACAATTTACATGCAATAGATCCACAGTAGTAATTTACTACCGTATGTATGTTGGTTATCATATACTTTTCTAGTTCATACAATTTACATGCAATAGATCCACAGTAATAATTTACTACCGTATGTGTGTTGGTTATCATATACTTTTCTAGTTCATACAATTTACATGCAATAGATCCACAGTAATAATTTACTACCGTATGTGTGTTGGTTATCATATACTTTTCTAGTCCATACAATTTACATGCAATAGATCCACAGTAATAATTTACTACCGTATGTGTGTTGGTTATCATATACTTTTCTAGTCCATACAATTTACATGCAATAGATCCACAGTAGTAATTTACTACCGTATGTATGTTGATTATCAGGAAATTCTAACACAGTGGGCGTAAGTAATGAATTAATCTTGTGCAAGACCTCCATTGAGTATGTGAAAGGACGTCAGGAAACTGATGATTTTCGTTGAAACAGCGCACATGAAAGAAGCATCTAAGTTTGGTATGAGACTAGTTACGTTGGAACAGCGCACATGAAAGAAGCGGTAGATAAGGATCTAAGTTTGGTATGAGACTAGTTACGTTGAAACAGCGCACATGAAAGAAGCGGTAGATAAGGATCTAAGTTTGGTATGAGACTAGTTACGTTGAAACAGCGCACATGAGAGAAGCGGTAGATAAGGATCTAAGTTTGGTATGAGACTATAGTTACGTTGAAACAGCGCACATGAGAGAAGCGGTAGATAAGGATCTAAGTTTGGTATGAGACTAGTTACGTTGAAACAGCGCACATGAAAGAAGCGGTAGATAAGGATCTAAGTTTGGTATGAGACTAGTTACGTTGAAACAGCGCACATGAGAGAAGCGGTAGATAAGGATCTAAGTTTGGTATGAGACTAGTTACGTTGGAACAGCGCACATGAAAGAAGCGGTAGATATGGATCTAAGTTTGGTATGAGACTAGTTACGTTGAAACAGCGCACATGAGAGAAGCGGTAGATATGGATCTAAGTTCGGTATGAGACTAGTTACGTTGAAACAGCGCACATGAAAGAAGCGGTAGATAAGGATCTAAGTTTGGTATGAGACTTGTTACGTTGAAACAGCGCACATGAAAGAAGCGGTAGATAAGGATCTAAGTTTGGTATGAGACTAGTTACGTTGGAACAGCGCACATGAGAGAAGCGGTAGATAAGGATCTAAGTTTGGTATGAGACTAGTTACGTTGGAACAGCGCACATGAAAGAAGCGGTAGATAAGGATCTAAGTTTGGTATGAGACTAGTTACGTTGAAACAGCGCACATGAAAGAAGCGGTAGATAAGGATCTAAGTTCGGTATGAGACTAGTTACGTTGAAACAGCGCACATGAAAGAAGCGGTAGATAAGGATCTAAGTTTGGTATGAGACTAGTTACGTTGAAACAGCGCACATGAAAGAAGCGGTAGATAAGGATCTAAGTTTGGTATGAGACTAGTTACGTTGAAACAGCGCACATGAAAGAAGCGGTAGATAAGGATCTAAGTTTGGTATGAGACTAGTTACGTTGAAACAGCGCACATGAAAGAAGCGGTAGATAAGGATCTAAGTTTGGTATGAGACTAGTTACGTTGGAACAGCGCACATGAAAGAAGCGGTAGATAAGGATCTAAGTTTGGTATGAGACTAGTTACGTTGAAACAGCGCACATGAAAGAAGCGGTAGATAAGGATCTAAGTTTGGTATGAGACTAGTTACGTTGGAACAGCGCACATGAAAGAAGCGGTAGATAAGGATCTAAGTTTGGTATGAGACTAGTTACGTTGAACAGCGCACATGAAAGAAGCGGTAGATAAGGATCTAAGTTTGGTATGAGACTAGTTACGTTGAAACAGCGCACATGAAAGAAGCGGTAGATAAGGATCTAAGTTTGGTACGAGACTAGTTACGTTGAAACAGCGCACATGAAAGAAGCGGTAGATAAGGATCTAAGTTTGGTATGAGACTAGTTACGTTGAAACAGCGCACATGAAAGAAGCGGTAGATAAGGATCTAAGTTCGGTATGAGACTAGTTACGTTGAAACAGCGCACATGAAAGAAGCGGTAGATAAGGATCGAAGTTTGGTATGAGACTAGTTACGTTGAAACAGCGCACATGAGAGAAGCGGTAGATAAGGATCTAAGTTTGGTACGAGACTAGTTACGTTGAAACAGCGCACATGAGAGAAGCGGTAGATAAGGATCTAAGTTTGGTATGAGACTAGTTACGTTGAAACAGCGCACATGAAAGAAGCGGTAGATAAGGATCTAAGTTCGGTATGAGACTAGTTACGTTGGAACAGCGCACATGAAAGAAGCGGTAGATAAGGATCTAAGTTTGGTATGAGACTAGTTACGTTGAAACAGCGCACATGAAAGAAGCGGTAGATAAGGATCTAAGTTTGGTACGAGACTAGTTACGTTGAAACAGCGCACATGAGAGAAGCGGTAGATAAGGATCTAAGTTTGGTATGAGACTAGTTACGTTGAAACAGCGCACATGAAAGAAGCGGTAGATAAGGATCTAAGTTCGGTATGAGACTAGTTACGTTGGAACAGCGCACATGAAAGAAGCGGTAGATAAGGATCTAAGTTTGGTATGAGACTAGTTACGTTGGAACAGCGCACATGAAAGAAGCGGTAGATAAGGATCTAAGTTTGGTATGAGACTAGTTACGTTGAAACAGCGCACATAAAAGAAGCGGTAGATAAGGATCTAAGTTCGGTATGAGACTAGTTACGTTGAAACAGCGCACATGAGAGAAGCGGTAGATAAGGATCTAAGTTTGGTACGAGACTAGTTACGTTGAAACAGCGCACATGAGAGAAGCGGTAGATAAGGATCTAAGTTTGGTATGAGACTATTTACGTTGAAACAGCGCACATGAAAGAAGCGGTAGATAAGGATCTAAGTTCGGTATGAGACTAGTTACGTTGGAACAGCGCACATGAAAGAAGCGGTAGATAAGGATCTAAGTTTGGTATGAGACTAGTTACGTTGGAACAGCGCACATGAAAGAAGCGGTAGATAAGGATCTAAGTTTGGTATGAGACTAGTTACGTTGAAACAGCGCACATGAAAGAAGCGGTAGATAAGGATCTAAGTTTGGTATGAGACTAGTTACGTTGGAACAGCGCACATGAAAGAAGCGGTAGATAAGGATCTAAGTTTGGTATGAGACTAGTTACGTTGAAACAGCGCACATGAAAGAAGCGGTAGATAAGGATCTAAGTTCGGTATGAGACTAGTTACGTTAAAACAGCGCACATGAAGGATCGGTAGATAAAGATCTAAGTTTGGTATGAGACTAGTTACGTTGGAACAGCGCACATGAAAGAAGCGGTAGATAAGGATCTAAGTTCGGTATGAGACTAGTTACGTTGAAACAGCGCACATGAGAGAAGCGGTAGATAAGGATCTAAGTTCGGTATGAGACTAGTTACGTTGAAACAGCGCACATGAAAGAAGCGGTAGATAAGGATCTAAGTTCGGTATGAGACTAGTTACGTTGAAACAGCGCACATGAAAGAAGCGGTAGATAAGGATCTAAGTTCGGTATGAGACTAGTTACGTTGAAACAGCGCACATGAAAGAAGCGGTAGATAAGGATCTAAGTTCGGTATGAGACTAGTTACGTTGGAACAGCGCACATGAAAGAAGCGGTAGATAAGGATCTAAGTTCGGTATGAGACTAGTTACGTTGAAACAGCGCACATGAAAGAAGCGGTAGATAAGGATCTAAGTTTTGTATGAGACTAGTTACGTTGGAACAGCGCACATGAAAGAAGCGGTAGATAAGGATCTAAGTTTGGTATGAGACTAGTTACGTTGAAACAGCGCACATGAAGGATCGGTAGATAAGGATCTAAGTTTGGTATGAGACTAGTTACGTTGGAACAGCGCACATGAAAGAAGCGGTAGATAAGGATCTAAGTTTGGTATGAGACTAGTTACGTTGGAACAGCGCACATGAAAGAAGCGGTAGATAAGGATCTAAGTTCGGTATGAGACTAGTTACGTTGAAACAGCGCACATGAAAGAAGCGGTAGATAAAGATCTAAGTTTGGTATGAGACTAGTTACGTTGAAACAGCGCACATGAAAGAAGCGGTAGATAAAGATCTAAGTTTGGTATGAGACTTGTTACGTTGAAACAGCGCACATGAAAGAAGCGGTAGATAAGGATCTAAGTTTGGTATGAGACTAGTTACGTTGGAACAGCGCACATGAAAGAAGCGGTAGATAAGGATCTAAGTTTGGTATGAGACTGGTTACGTTGAAACAGCGCACATGAAAGAAGCGGTAGATAAGGATCTAAGTTTGGTATGAGACTTGTTACGTTGGAACAGCGCACATGAAAGAAGCGGTAGATAAGGATCTAAGTTCGGTATGAGACTAGTTACGTTGAAACAGCGCACATGAAAGAAGCGGTAGATAAGGATCTAAGTTTGGTATGAGACTAGTTACGTTGAAACAGCGCACATGAAAGAAGCGGTAGATAAAGATCTAAGTTTGGTATGAGACTAGTTACGTTGGAACAGCGCACATGAAAGAAGCGGTAGATAAGGATCTAAGTTCGGTATGAGACTAGTTACGTTGAAACAGCGCACATGAAAGAAGCGGTAGATAAGGATCTAAGTTTGGTATGAGACTAGTTACGTTGGAACAGCGCACATGAAAGAAGCGGTAGATAAGGATCTAAGTTCGGTATGAGACTAGTTACGTTGAAACAGCGCACATGAAAGAAGCGGTAGATAAGGATCTAAGTTCGGTATGAGACTAGTTACGTTGAAACAGCGCACATGAAAGAAGCGGTAGATAAGGATCTAAGTTTGGTATGAGACTAGTTACGTTGAAACAGCGCACATGAAAGAAGCGGTAGATAAGGATCTAAGTTCGGTATGAGACTAGTTACGTTGAAACAGCGCACATGAAAGAAGCGGTAGATAAGGATCTAAGTTTGGTATGAGACTAGTTACGTTGAAACAGCGCACATGAAAGAAGCGGTAGATAAGGATCTAAGTTTGGTATGAGACTAGTTACGTTGAAACAGCGCACATGAAAGAAGCGGTAGATAAGGATCTAAGTTCGGTATGAGACTAGTTACGTTGGAACAGCGCACATGAAAGAAGCGGTAGATAAGGATCTAAGTTTGGTATGAGACTAGTTACGTTGAAACAGCGCACATGAAAGAAGCGGTAGATAAGGATCTAAGTTCGGTATGAGACTAGTTACGTTGAAACAGCGCACATGAAAGAAGCGGTAGATAAGGATCTAAGTTCGGTATGAGACTAGTTACGTTGGAACAGCGCACATGAAAGAAGCGGTAGATAAGGATCTAAGTTTGGTATGAGACTAGTTACGTTGGAACAGCGCACATGAAAGAAGCGGTAGATAAGGATCTAAGTTCGGTATGAGACTAGTTACGTTGAAACAGCGCACATGAAAGAAGCGGTAGATAAGGATCTAAGTTTGGTATGAGACTAGTTACGTTGAAACAGCGCACATGAAAGAAGCGGTAGATAAGGATCTAAGTTTGGTATGAGACTAGTTACGTTGGAACAGCGCACATGAAAGAAGCGGTAGATAAGGATCTAAGTTTGGTATGGGACTAGTTACGTTGAAACAGCGCACATGAAAGAAGCGGTAGATAAGGATCTAAGTTTGGTATGAGACTAGTTACGTTGGAACAGCGCACATGAAAGAAGCGGTAGATAAGGATCTAAGTTCGGTATGAGACTAGTTACGTTGAAACAGCGCACATGAAAGAAGCGGTAGATAAGGATCTAAGTTTGGTATGAGACTAGTTACGTTGAAACAGCGCAAATGAGAGAAGCGGTAGATAAGGATCTAAGTTTGGTATGAGACTAGTAACGTTGAAACAGCGCACATGAAAGAAGCGGTAGATAAGGATAAAGTTTGGTATGGGACTAGTTACGTTGAAACAGCGCACATGAAAGAAGCGGTAGATAAGGATCTAAGTTTGGTATGAGACTAGTTACGTTGAAACAGCGCACATGAAAGAAGCGGTAGATAAGGATCTAAGTTTGGTATGAGACTAGTTACGTTGAAACAGCGCACATGAAAGAAGCGGTAGATAAGGATCTAAGTTTGGTATGAGACTAGTTACGTTGAAACAGCGCACATGCAAGAAGCGGTAGATAAGGATCTAAGTTTGGTATGAGACTAGTTACGTTGAAACAGCGCACATGAAAGAAGCGGTAGATAAGGATCTAAGTTTGGTATGAGACTAGTTACGTTGAAACAGCGCACATGAAAGAAGCGGTAGATAAGGATCTAAGTTTGGTATGAGACTAGTTACGTTGAAACAGCGCACATGAAAGAAGCGGTAGATAAGGATCTAAGTTTTGTATGAGACTAGTTACGTTGAAACAGCGCACATGAAAGAAGCGGTAGATAAGGATCTAAGTTTGGTATGAGACTAGTTACGTTGAAACAGCGCACATGCAAGAAGCGGTAGATAAGGATCTAAGTTTGGTATGAGACTAGTTACGTTGAAACAGCGCACATGAAAGAAGCGGTAGATAAGGATCTAAGTTTGGTATGAGACTAGTTACGTTGAAACAGCGCACATGAAAGAAGCGGTAGATAAGGATCTAAGTTTGGTATGAGACTAGTTACGTTGAAACAGCGCACATGAAAGAAGCGGTAGATAAGGATCTAAGTTTGGTATGAGACTAGTTACGTTGAAACAGCGCACATAAAAGAAGCGGTAGATAAGGATCTAAGTTTGGTATGAGACTAGTTACGTTGAAACAGCGCACATGAAAGAAGCGGTAGATAAGGATCTAAGTTTGGTATAAGACAAGTTACGTTGAAACAGCGCACATGAAAGAAGCGGTAGATAAGGATCTAAGTTTGGTATGAGACTAGTTACGTTGAAACAGCGCACATGAAAGAAGCGGTAGATAAGGATCTAAGTTTGGTATAAGACAAGTTACGTTGAAACAGCGCACATGAAAGAAGCGGTAGATAAGGATCTAAGTTTGGTATGAGACTAGTTACGTTGAAACAGCGCACATGAAAGAAGCGGTAGATAAGGATCTAAGTTTGGTATGAGACAAGTTACGTTGAAACAGCGCACATGAAAGAAGCGGTAGATAAGGATCTAAGTTTGGTATGAGACTTGTTACGTTGAAACAGCGCACATGAAAGAAGCGGTAGATATGATCTAAGTTTGGTATGAGACTAGTTACGTTGAAACAGCGCACATGCAAGAAGCGGTAGATAAGGATCTAAGTTTGGTATGAGACTAGTTACGTTGAAACAGCGCACATGCAAGAAGCGGTAGATAAGGATCTAAGTTTGGTATGAGACTGGTTACGTTGAAACAGCGCACATGAAAGAAGCGGTAGATAAGGATCTAAGTTTGGTATGAGACTGGTTACGTTGAAACAGCGCACATGCAAGAAGCGGTAGATAAGGATCTAAGTTTGGTATGAGACTGGTTACGTTGAAACAGCGCACATGCAAGAAGCGGTAGATAAGGATCTAAGTTTGGTATGGGACTAGTTACGTTGAAACAGCGCACATGAAAGAAGCGGTAGATAAGGATCTAAGTTTGGTACGAGACTAGTTACGTTGAAACAGCGCACATGCAAGAAGCGGTAGATAAGGATCTAAGTTTGGTATGAGACTAGTTACGTTGAAACAGCGCACATGAAAGAAGCGGTAGATAAGGATCTAAGTTTGGTATGAGACTAGTTACGTTGAAACAGCGCACATGAAAGAAGCGGTAGATAAGGATCTAAGTTTGGTATAAGACAAGTTACGTTGGAACAGCGCACATGAAAGAAGCGGTAGATAAGGATCTAAGTTTGGTATGAGACTAGTTACGTTGGAACAGCGCACATGAAAGAAGCGGTAGATAAGGATCTAAGTTTGGTACGAGACTAGTTACGTTGGATAAGCGCACATGAAAGAAGCGGTAGATAAGGATCTAAGTTTGGTACGAGACTAGTTACGTTGGAACAGCGCACATGAAAGAAGCGGTAGATAAGGATCTAAGTTTGGTATGAGACTAGTTACGTTGAAACAGCGCACATGAAAGAAGCGGTAGATAAGGATCTAAGTTTGGTACGAGACTAGTTACGTTGGAACAGCGCACATGAAAGAAGCGGTAGATAAGGATCTAAGTTCGGTATGAGACTAGTTACGTTGGAACAGCGCACATGAAAGAAGCGGTAGATAAGGATCTAAGTTTGGTATGAGACTAGTTACGTTGAAACAGCGCACATGAGAGAAGCGGTAGATAAGGATCTAAGTTTGGTATGAGACTAGTTACGTTGGAACAGCGCACATGAAAGAAGCGGTAGATAAGGATCTAAGTTTGGTACGAGACTAGTTACGTTGGAACAGCGCACATGAAAGAAGCGGTAGATAAGGATCTAAGTTTGGTACGAGACTAGTTACGTTGGAACAGCGCACATGAAAGAAGCGGTAGATAAGGATCTAAGTTTGGTACGAGACTAGTTACGTTGGAACAGCGCACATGAAAGAAGCGGTAGATAAGGATCTAAGTTCGGTATGAGACTAGTTACGTTGGAACAGCGCACATGAAAGAAGCGGTAGATAAGGATCTAAGTTTGGTACGAGACTAGTTACGTTGGAACAGCGCACATGAAAGAAGCGGTAGATAAGGATCTAAGTTTGGTACGAGACTAGTTACGTTGAAACAGCGCACATGAAAGAAGCGGTAGATAAGGATCTAAGTTTGGTACGAGACTAGTTACGTTGAAACAGCGCACATGAAAGAAGCGGTAGATAAGGATCTAAGTTTGGTACGAGACTAGTTACGTTGGAACAGCGCACATGAAAGAAGCGGTAGATAAGGATCTAAGTTCGGTATGAGACTAGTTACGTTGGAACAGCGCACATGAAAGAAGCGGTAGATAAGGATCTATGTTTGGTATGAGACTAGTTACGTTGAAACAGCGCACATGAGAGAAGCGGTAGATAAGGATCTAAGTTTGGTATGAGACTAGTTACGTTGGAACAGCGCACATGAAAGAAGCGGTAGATAAGGATCTAAGTTTGGTACGAGACTAGTTACGTTGAAACAGCGCACATGAAAGAAGCGGTAGATAAGGATCTAAGTTTGGTATGAGACTAGTTACGTTGAAACAGCGCACATGAAAGAAGCGGTAGATAAGGATCTAAGTTTGGTATGAGACTAGTTACGTTGAAACAGCGCACATAAAAGAAGCGGTAGATAAGGATCTAAGTTTGGTATGGGACTAGTTACGTTGAAACAGCGCACATGAAAGAAGCGGTAGATAAGGATCTAAGTTTGGTATGAGACTAGTTACGTTGAAACAGCGCACATGAAAGAAGCGGTAGATAAGGATCTAAGTTTGGTATGAGACTAGTTACGTTGGAACAGCGCACATGAAAGAAGCGGTAGATAAGGATCTAAGTTTGGTATGAGACTAGTTACGTTGAAACAGCGCACATAAAAGAAGCGGTAGATAAGGATCTAAGTTCGGTATGAGACTAGTTACGTTGAAACAGCGCACATGAGAGAAGCGGTAGATAAGGATCTAAGTTTGGTACGAGACTAGTTACGTTGAAACAGCGCACATGAGAGAAGCGGTAGATAAGGATCTAAGTTTGGTATGAGACTAGTTACGTTGAAACAGCGCACATGAAAGAAGCGGTAGATAAGGATCTAAGTTCGGTATGAGACTAGTTACGTTGGAACAGCGCACATGAAAGAAGCGGTAGATAAGGATCTAAGTTTGGTATGAGACTAGTTACGTTGGAACAGCGCACATGAAAGAAGCGGTAGATAAGGATCTAAGTTTGGTATGAGACTAGTTACGTTGAAACAGCGCACATGAAAGAAGCGGTAGATAAGGATCTAAGTTTGGTATGAGACTAGTTACGTTGGAACAGCGCACATGAAAGAAGCGGTAGATAAGGATCTAAGTTTGGTATGAGACTAGTTACGTTGAAACAGCGCACATGAAAGAAGCGGTAGATAAGGATCTAAGTTCGGTATGAGACTAGTTACGTTAAAACAGCGCACATGAAGGATCGGTAGATAAAGATCTAAGTTTGGTATGAGACTAGTTACGTTGGAACAGCGCACATGAAAGAAGCGGTAGATAAGGATCTAAGTTCGGTATGAGACTAGTTACGTTGAAACAGCGCACATGAAAGAAGCGGTAGATAAGGATCTAAGTTTGGTATGAGACTAGTTACGTTGGAACAGCGCACATGAAAGAAGCGGTAGATAAGGATCTAAGTTTGGTATGAGACTAGTTACGTTGAAACAGCGCACATGAAAGAAGCGGTAGATAAGGATCTAAGTTTGGTATGAGACTAGTTACGTTGAAACAGCGCACATGAAAGAAGCGGTAGATAAGGATCTAAGTTTGGTATGAGACAAGTTACGTTGGAACAGCGCACATGAAAGAAGCGGTAGATAAGGATCTAAGTTTGGTATGAGACTAGTTACGTTGGAACAGCGCACATGAAAGAAGCGGTAGATAAGGATCTAAGTTTGGTACGAGACTAGTTACGTTGGATAAGCGCACATGAAAGAAGCGGTAGATAAGGATCTAAGTTTGGTACGAGACTAGTTACGTTGGAACAGCGCACATGAAAGAAGCGGTAGATAAGGATCTAAGTTTGGTATGAGACTAGTTACGTTGAAACAGCGCACATGAAAGAAGCGGTAGATAAGGATCTAAGTTTGGTACGAGACTAGTTACGTTGGAACAGCGCACATGAAAGAAGCGGTAGATAAGGATCTAAGTTCGGTATGAGACTAGTTACGTTGGAACAGCGCACATGAAAGAAGCGGTAGATAAGGATCTAAGTTTGGTATGAGACTAGTTACGTTGAAACAGCGCACATGAGAGAAGCGGTAGATAAGGATCTAAGTTTGGTATGAGACTAGTTACGTTGGAACAGCGCACATGAAAGAAGCGGTAGATAAGGATCTAAGTTTGGTACGAGACTAGTTACGTTGGAACAGCGCACATGAAAGAAGCGGTAGATAAGGATCTAAGTTTGGTACGAGACTAGTTACGTTGGAACAGCGCACATGAAAGAAGCGGTAGATAAGGATCTAAGTTTGGTACGAGACTAGTTACGTTGGAACAGCGCACATGAAAGAAGCGGTAGATAAGGATCTAAGTTCGGTATGAGACTAGTTACGTTGGAACAGCGCACATGAAAGAAGCGGTAGATAAGGATCTAAGTTTGGTACGAGACTAGTTACGTTGGAACAGCGCACATGAAAGAAGCGGTAGATAAGGATCTAAGTTTGGTACGAGACTAGTTACGTTGAAACAGCGCACATGAAAGAAGCGGTAGATAAGGATCTAAGTTTGGTACGAGACTAGTTACGTTGAAACAGCGCACATGAAAGAAGCGGTAGATAAGGATCTAAGTTTGGTACGAGACTAGTTACGTTGGAACAGCGCACATGAAAGAAGCGGTAGATAAGGATCTAAGTTCGGTATGAGACTAGTTACGTTGGAACAGCGCACATGAAAGAAGCGGTAGATAAGGATCTAAGTTTGGTATGAGACTAGTTACGTTGAAACAGCGCACATGAGAGAAGCGGTAGATAAGGATCTAAGTTTGGTATGAGACTAGTTACGTTGGAACAGCGCACATGAAAGAAGCGGTAGATAAGGATCTAAGTTTGGTACGAGACTAGTTACGTTGAAACAGCGCACATGAGAGAAGCGGTAGATAAGGATCTAAGTTTGGTATGAGACTAGTTACGTTGAAACAGCGCACATGAAAGAAGCGGTAGATAAGGATCTAAGTTCGGTATGAGACTAGTTACGTTGGAACAGCGCACATGAAAGAAGCGGTAGATAAGGATCTAAGTTTGGTATGAGACTAGTTACGTTGAAACAGCGCACATGAGAGAAGCGGTAGATAAGGATCTAAGTTTGGTATGAGACTAGTTACGTTGAAACAGCGCACATGAAAGAAGCGGTAGATAAGGATCTAAGTTCGGTATGAGACTAGCTACGTTGGAACAGCGCACATGAAAGAAGCGGTAGATAAGGATCTAAGTTTGGTATGAGACTAGTTACGTTGGAACAGCGCACATGAAAGAAGCGGTAGATAAGGATCTAAGTTTGGTATGGGACTAGTTACGTTGAAACAGCGCACATGAAAGAAGCGGTAGATAAGGATCTAAGTTTGGTATGAGACTAGTTACGTTGGAACAGCACACATGAAAGAAGCGGTAGATAAGGATCTAAGTTTGGTATGAGACTAGTTACGTTGAAACAGCGCACATGAAAGAAGCGGTAGATAAGGATCTAAGTTCGGTATGAGACTAGTTACGTTAAAACAGCGCACATGAAAGAAGCGGTAGATAAGGATCTAAGTTTGGTATGAGACTAGTTACGTTGGAACAGCGCACATGAAGGATCCGTAGATAAAGATCTAAGTTTGGTATGAGACTAGTTACGTTGGAACAGCGCACATGAAAGAAGCGGTAGATAAGGATCTAAGTTCGGTATGAGACTAGTTACGTTGAAACAGCGCACATGAAAGAAGCGGTAGATAAGGATCTAAGTTTGGTATGAGACTAGTTACGTTGGAACAGCGCACATGAAAGAAGCGGTAGATAAGGATCTAAGTTTGGTATGAGACTAGTTACGTTGGAACAGCACACATGAAAGAAGCGGTAGATAAGGATCTAAGTTTGGTATGAGACTAGTTACGTTGAAACAGCGCACATGAAAGAAGCGGTAGATAAGGATCTAAGTTTGGTATGAGACTAGTTACGTTGAAACAGCGCACATGAAAGAAGCGGTAGATAAGGATCTAAGTTTGGTATGAGACTAGTTACGTTGGAACAGCGCACATGAAGGATCGGTAGATAAAGATCTAAGTTTGGTATGAGACTAGTTACGTTGGAACAGCGCACATGAAAGAAGCGGTAGATAAGGATCTAAGTTCGGTATGAGACTAGTTACGTTGAAACAGCGCACATGAAAGAAGCGGTAGATAAGGATCTAAGTTTGGTATGAGACTAGTTACGTTGGAACAGCGCACATGAAAGAAGCGGTAGATAAGGATCTAAGTTTGGTATGAGACTAGTTACGTTGAAACAGCGCACATGAAAGAAGCGGTAGATAAGGATCTAAGTTTGGTATGAGACTAGTTACGTTGGAACAGCGCACATGAAAGAAGCGGTAGATAAGGATCTAAGTTCGGTATGAGACTAGTTACGTTGAAACAGCGCACATGAAAGAAGCGGTAGATAAAGATCTAAGTTTGGTATGAGACTAGTTACGTTGGAACAGCGCACATGAAAGAAGCGGTAGATAAGGATCTAAGTTCGGTATGAGACTAGTTACGTTGAAACAGCGCACATGAAAGAAGCGGTAGATAAGGATCTAAGTTTGGTATGAGACTAGTTACGTTGAAACAGCGCACATGAAAGAAGCGGTAGATAAAGATCTAAGTTTGGTATGAGACTAGTTACGTTGGAACAGCGCACATGAAAGAAGCGGTAGATAAGGATCTAAGTTCGGAATGAGACTAGTTACGTTGAAACAGCGCACATGAAAGAAGCGGTAGATAAGGATCTAAGTTTGGTATGAGACTAGTTACGTTGGAACAGCGCACATGAAAGAAGCGGTAGATAAGGATCTAAGTTCGGTATGAGACTAGTTACGTTGAAACAGCGCACATGAAAGAAGCGGTAGATAAGGATCTAAGTTCGGTATGAGACTAGTTACGTTGAAACAGCGCACATGAAAGAAGCGGTAGATAAGGATCTAAGTTTGGTATGAGACTAGTTACGTTGAAACAGCGCACATGAAAGAAGCGGTAGATAAGGATCTTAGTTCGGTATGAGACTAGTTACGTTGAAACAGCGCACATGAAAGAAGCGGTAGATAAGGATCTAAGTTTGGTATGAGACTAGTTACGTTGAAACAGCGCACATGAAAGAAGCGGTAGATAAGGATCTAAGTTTGGTATGAGACTAGTTACGTTGAAACAGCGCACATGAAAGAAGCGGTAGATAAGGATCTAAGTTCGGTATGAGTCTAGTTACGTTGGAACAGCGCACATGAAAGAAGCGGTAGATAAGGATCTAAGTTTGGTATGAGACTAGTTACGTTGGAACAGCGCACATGAAAGAAGCGGTAGATAAGGATCTAAGTTTGGTATGAGACTAGTTACGTTGAAACAGCGCACATGAAAGAAGCGGTAGATAAGGATCTAAGTTTGGTATGAGACTAGTTACGTTGGAACAGCGCACATGAAAGAAGCGGTAGATAAGGATCTAAGTTTGGTATAGGACTAGTTACGTTGAAACAGCGCACATGAAAGAAGCGGTAGATAAGGATCTAAGTTTGGTATGAGACTAGTTACGTTGGAACAGCGCACATGAAAGAAGCGGTAGATAAGGATCTAAGTTCGGTATGAGACTAGTTACGTTGAAACAGCGCACATGAAAGAAGCGGTAGATAAGGATCTAAGTTTGGTATGAGACTAGTTACGTTGAAACAGCGCAAATGAGAGAAGCGGTTGATAAGGATCTAAGTTTGGTATGAGACTAGTAACGTTGAAACAGCGCACATGAAAGAAGCGGTAGATAAGGATAAAGTTTGGTATGAGACTAGTTACGTTGAAACAGCGCACATGAAAGAAGCGGTAGATAAGGATCTAAGTTTGGTATGAGACTAGTTACGTTGAAACAGCGCACATGAAAGAAGCGGTAGATAAGGATCTAAGTTTGGTATGAGACTAGTTACGTTGAAACAGCGCACATGAAAGAAGCGGTAGATAAGGATCTAAGTTTGGTATGAGACTAGTTACGTTGAAACAGCGCACATGCAAGAAGCGGTAGATAAGGATCTAAGTTTGGTATGAGACTAGTTACGTTGAAACAGCGCACATGAAAGAAGCGGTAGATAAGGATCTAAGTTTGGTATGAGACAAGTTACGTTGAAACAGCGCACATGAAAGAAGCGGTAGATAAGGATCTAAGTTTGGTATGAGACTAGTTACGTTGAAACAGCGCACATGAAAGAAGCGGTAGATAAGGATCTAAGTTTTGTATGAGACTAGTTACATTGAAACAGCGCACATGAAAGAAGCGGTAGATAAGGATCTAAGTTTGGTATGAGACTAGTTACGTTGAAACAGCGCACATGCAAGAAGCGGTAGATAAGGATCTAAGTTTGGTATGAGACTAGTTACGTTATAACAGCGCACATGAAAGAAGCGGTAGATAAGGATCTAAGTTTGGTATGAGACTAGTTACGTTGAAACAGCGCACATGAAAGAAGCGGTAGATAAGGATCTAAGTTTGGTATGAGACTAGTTACGTTGAAACAGCGCACATGAAAGAAGCGGTAGATAAGGATCTAAGTTTGGTATGAGACTTGTAACGTTGAAACAGCGCACATGAAAGAAGTGGTAGATATGATCTAAGTTTGGTATGAGACTAGTTACGTTGAAACAGCGCACATGCAAGAAGCGGTAGATAAGGATCTAAGTTTGGTATGAGACTAGTTACGTTGAAACAGCGCACATGCAAGAAGCGGTAGATAAGGATCTAAGTTTGGTATGAGACTGGTTACGTTGAAACAGCGCACATGAAAGAAGCGGTAGATAAGGATCTAAGTTTGGTATGAGACTGGTTACGTTGAAACAGCGCACATGCAAGAAGCGGTAGATAAGGATCTAAGTTTGGTATGAGACTGGTTACGTTGAAACAGCGCACATGCAAGAAGCGGTAGATAAGGATCTAAGTTTGGTATGGGACTAGTTACGTTGAAACAGCGCACATGAAAGAAGCGGTAGATAAGGATCTAAGTTTGGTACGAGACTAGTTACGTTGAAACAGCGCACATGCAAGAAGCGGTAGATAAGGATCTAAGTTTGGTATGAGACTAGTTACGTTGAAACAGCGCACATGAAAGAAGCGGTAGATAAGGATCTAAGTTTGGTATGAGACTAGTTACGTTGAAACAGCGCACATGAAAGAAGCGGTAGATAAGGATCTAAGTTTGGTATGAGACAAGTTACGTTGGAACAGCGCACATGAAAGAAGCGGTAGATAAGGATCTAAGTTTGGTATGAGACTAGTTACGTTGGAACAGCGCACATGAAAGAAGCGGTAGATAAGGATCTAAGTTTGGTACGAGACTAGTTACGTTGGAACAGCGCACATGAAAGAAGCGGTAGATAAGGATCTAAGTTCGGTATGAGACTAGTTACGTTGGAACAGCGCACATGAAAGAAGCGGTAGATAAGGATCTAAGTTTGGTATGAGACTAGTTACGTTGAAACAGCGCACATGAGAGAAGCGGTAGATAAGGATCTAAGTTTGGTATGAGACTAGTTACGTTGGAACAGCGCACATGAAAGAAGCGGTAGATAAGGATCTAAGTTTGGTACGAGACTAGTTACGTTGGAACAGCGCACATGAAAGAAGCGGTAGATAAGGATCTAAGTTTGGTACGAGACTAGTTACGTTGGAACAGCGCACATGAAAGAAGCGGTAGATAAGGATCTAAGTTCGGTATGAGACTAGTTACGTTTTGCAGCGCACATGAAAGAAGCGGTAGATAAGGATCTAAGTTTGGTACGAGACTAGTTACGTTGGAACAACGCACATGAAAGAAGCGGTAGATAAGGATCTAAGTTTGGTACGAGACTAGTTACGTTGGAACAGCGCACATGAAAGAAGCGGTAGATAAGGATCTAAGTTCGGTATGAGACTAGTTACGTTGGAACAGCGCACATGAAAGAAGCGGTAGATAAGGATCTAAGTTTGGTATGAGACTAGTTACGTTGAAACAGCGCACATGAGAGAAGCGGTAGATAAGGATCTAAGTTTGGTATGAGACTAGTTACGTTGGAACAGCGCACATGAAAGAAGCGGTAGATAAGGATCTAAGTTTGGTACGAGACTAGTTACGTTGGAACAGCGCACATGAAAGAAGCGGTAGATAAGGATCTAAGTTTGGTACGAGACTAGTTACGTTGGAACAGCGCACATGAACGAAGCGGTAGATAAGGATCTAAGTTTGGTACGAGACTAGTTACGTTGGAACAGCGCACATGAAAGAAGCGGTAGATAAGGATCTAAGTTCGGTATGAGACTAGTTACGTTTTGCAGCGCACATGAAAGAAGCGGTAGATAAGGATCTAAGTTTGGTACGAGACTAGTTACGTTGGAACAACGCACATGAAAGAAGCGGTAGATAAGGATCTAAGTTTGGTACGAGACTAGTTACGTTGAAACAGCGCACATGAAAGAAGCGGTAGATAAGGATCTAAGTTTGGTACGAGACTAGTTACGTTGAAACAGCGCACATGAAAGAAGCGGTAGATAAGGATCTAAGTTTGGTACGAGACTAGTTACGTTGGAACAGCGCACATGAAAGAAGCGGTAGATAAGGATCTAAGTTCGGTATGAGACTAGTTACGTTGGAACAGCGCACATGAAAGAAGCGGTAGATAAGGATCTATGTTTGGTATGAGACTAGTTACGTTGAAACAGCGCACATGAGAGAAGCGGTAGATAAGGATCTAAGTTTGGTATGAGACTAGTTACGTTGGAACAGCGCACATGAAAGAAGCGGTAGATAAGGATCTAAGTTTGGTACGAGACTAGTTACGTTGAAACAGCGCACATGAAAGAAGCGGTAGATAAGGATCTAAGTTTGGTATGAGACTAGTTACGTTGAAACAGCGCACATGAAAGAAGCGGTAGATAAGGATCTAAGTTTGGTATGAGACTAGTTACGTTGAAACAGCGCACATAAAAGAAGCGGTAGATAAGGATCTAAGTTTGGTATGGGACTAGTTACGTTGAAACAGCGCACATGAAAGAAGCGGTAGATAAGGATCTAAGTTTGGTATGAGACTAGTAACGTTGAAACAGCGCACATAAAAGAAGCGGTAGATAAGGATCTAAGTTTGGTATGGGACTAGTTACGTTGAAACAGCGCACATGAAAGAAGCGGTAGATAAGGATCTAAGTTTGGTATGAGACTAGTAACGTTGAAACAGCGCACATGAAAGAAGCGGTAGATAAGGATCTAAGTTTGGTATGAGACTAGTAACGTTGAAACAGCGCACATAAAAGAAGCGGTAGATAAGGATCTAAGTTTGGTATGGGACTAGTTACGTTGAAACAGCGCACATGAGAGAAGCGGTAGATAAGGATCTAAGTTTGGTATGAGACTAGTTACGTTGGAACAGCGCACATGAAAGAAGCGGTAGATAAGGATCTAAGTTTGGTACGAGACTAGTTACGTTGAAACAGCGCACATGAAAGAAGCGGTAGATAAGGATCTAAGTTTGGTATGAGACTAGTTACGTTGAAACAGCGCACATGAAAGAAGCGGTAGATAAGGATCTAAGTTTGGTATGAGACTAGTTACGTTGGAACAGCGCACATGAAAGAAGCGGTAGATAAGGATCTAAGTTTGGTATGAGACTAGTTACGTTGAAACAGCGCACATGAAAGAAGCGGTAGATAAGGATCTAAGTTTGGTATGAGACTAGTAACGTTGAAACAGCGCACATGAAAGAAGCGGTAGATAAGGATCTAAGTTTGGTATGAGACTAGTAACGTTGAAACAGCGCACATAAAAGAAGCGGTAGATAAGGATCTAAGACAGTATGGGACTAGTTACGTTGAAACAGCGCACATGAAAGAAGCGGTAGATAAGGATCTAAGTTTGGTATGAGACTAGTTACGTTGAAACAGCGCACATGAAAGAAGCGGTAGATAAGGATCTAAGTTTGGTATGAGACTAGTTACGTTGGAACAGCGCACATGAAAGAAGCGGTAGATAAGGATCTAAGTTTGGTACGAGACTAGTTACGTTGGAACAGCGCACATGAAAGAAGCGGTAGATAAGGATCTAAGTTTGGTATGAGACTAGTTACGTTGAAACAGCGCACATGAAAGAAGCGGTAGATAAGGATCTAAGTTTGGTACGAGACTAGTTACGTTGGAACAGCGCACATGAAAGAAGCGGTAGATAAGGATCTAAGTTCGGTATGAGACTAGTTACGTTGGAACAGCGCACATGAAAGAAGCGGTAGATAAGGATCTAAGTTTGGTATGAGACTAGTTACGTTGAAACAGCGCACATAAGAGAAGCGGTAGATAAGGATCTAAGTTTGGTATGAGACTAGTTACGTTGGAACAGCGCACATGAAAGAAGCGGTAGATAAGGATCTAAGTTTGGTACGAGACTAGTTACGTTGAAACAGCGCACATGAAAGAAGCGGTAGATAAGGATCTAAGTTTGGTATGAGACTAGTTACGTTGAAACAGCGCACATGAAAGAAGCGGTAGATAAGGATCTAAGTTTGGTATGAGACTAGTTACGTTGAAACAGCGCACATGAAAGAAGCGGTAGATAAGGATCTAAGTTTGGTATGAGACTAGTTACGTTGAAACAGCGCACATGAAAGAAGCGGTAGATAAGGATCTAAGTTTGGTATGAGACTAGTAACGTTGAAACAGCGCACATGAAAGAAGCGGTAGATAAGGATCTAAGTTTCGTATGAGACTAGTTACGTTGAAACAGCGCACATGAAAGAAGCGGTAGATAAGGATCTAAGTTTGGTATGAGACTAGTTACGTTGAAACAGCGCACATGAAAGAAGCGGTAGATAAGGATCTAAGTTTGGTATGAGACTAGTTACGTTGAAACAGCGCACATGAAAGAAGCGGTAGATAAGGATCTAAGTTTGGTATGAGACTAGTTACGTTGAAACAGCGCACATGAAAGAAGCGGTAGATAAGGATCTAAGTTTGGTATGAGACTAGTTACGTTGAAACAGCGCACATGAAAGAAGCGGTAGATAAGGATCTAAGTTTGGTATGAGACTAGTTACGTTGAAACAGCGCACATGAAAGAAGCGGTAGATAAGGATCTAAGTTTGGTATGAGACTAGTTACGTTGAAACAGCGCACATGAAAGAAGCGGTAGATAAGGATCTAAGTTTGGTATGAGACTAGTTACGTTGAAACAGCGCACATGAAAGAAGCGGTAGATAAGGATCTAAGTTTGGTATGAGACAAGTTACGTTGAAACAGCGCACATGAAAGAAGCGGTAGATAAGGATCTAAGTTTGGTATGAGACAAGTTACGTTGAAACAGCGCACATGAAAGAAGCGGTAGATAAGGATCTAAGTTTGGTATGAGACTAGTTACGTTGGAACAGCGCACATAAAAGAAGCGGTAGATAAGGATCTAAGTTTGGTATGAGACTAGTTACGTTGAAACAGCGCACATGAAAGAAGCGGTAGATAAGGATCTAAGTTTGGTATGAGACTAGTTACGTTGAAACAGCGCACATGAAAGAAGCGGTAGATAAGGATCTAAGTTTGGTATGAGACTAGTTACGTTGAAACAGCGCACATGAAAGAAGCGGTAGATAAGGATCTAAGTTTGGTATGAGACTAGTTACGTTGAAACAGCGCACATGAAAGAAGCGGTAGATAAGGATCTAAGTTTGGTATGAGACTAGTTACGTTGAAACAGCGCACATGAAAGAAGCGGTAGATAAGGATCTAAGTTTGGTATGAGACTTGTTACGTTGAAACAGCGCACATGAAAGAAGCGGTAGATAAGGATCTAAGTTTGGTATGAGACTAGTTACGTTGAAACAGCGCACATGAAAGAAGCGGTAGATAAGGATCTAAGTTTGGTATGAGACTATAGTTACGTTGAAACAGCGCACATGAAAGAAGCGGTAGATAAGGATCTAAGTTTGGTATGAGACTAGTTACGTTGAAACAGCGCACATGAAAGAAGCGGTAGATAAGGATCTAAGTTTGGTATGAGACTTGTTACGTTGAAACAGCGCACATGAAAGAAGCGGTAGATAAGGATCTAAGTTTGGTATGAGACTAGTTACGTTGGAACAGCGCACATGAAAGAAGCGGTAGATAAGGATCTAAGTTTGGTATGAGACTTGTTACGTTGAAACAGCGCACATGAAAGAAGCGGTAGATAAGGATCTAAGTTTGGTATGAGACTTGTTACGTTGAAACAGCGCACATGAAAGAAGCGGTAGATAAGGATCTAAGTTTGGTATGAGACTAGTTACGTTGAAACAGCGCACATGAAAGAAGCGGTAGATAAGGATCTAAGTTTGGTATGAGACTTGTTACGTTGAAACAGCGCACATGAAAGAAGCGGTAGATAAGGATCTAAGTTTGGTATGAGACTAGTTACGTTGAAACAGCGCACATGAAAGAAGCGGTAGATAAGGATCTAAGTTTGGTATGAGACTTGTTACGTTGAAACAGCGCACATGAAAGAAGCGGTAGATAAGGATCTAAGTTTGGTATGAGACTTGTTACGTTGAAACAGCGCACATGAAAGAAGCGGTAGATAAGGATCTAAGTTTGGTATGAGACTAGTTACGTTGAAACAGCGCACATGAAAGAAGCGGTAGATAAGGATCTAAGTTTGGTATGAGACTTGTTACGTTGAAACAGCGCACATGAAAGAAGCGGTAGATAAGGATCTAAGTTTGGTATGAGACTAGTTACGTTGGAACAGCGCACATGAAAGAAGCGGTAGATAAGGATCTAAGTTTGGTATGAGACTAGTTACGTTGAAACAGCGCACATGAAAGAAGCGGTAGATAAGGATCTAAGTTTGGTATGAGACTTGTTACGTTGAAACAGCGCACATGAAAGAAGCGGTAGATAAGGATCTAAGTTTGGTATGAGACTAGTTACGTTGAAACAGCGCACATGAAAGAAGCGGTAGATTAGGATCTAAGTTTGGTATGAGACTATAGTTACGTTGAAACAGCGCACATGAAAGAAGCGGTAGATAAGGATCTAAGTTTGGTATGAGACTATAGTTACGTTGAAACAGCGCACATGAGAGAAGCGGTAGATAAGGATCTAAGTTTGGTATGGGACTAGTTACGTTGAAACAGCGCACATGAGAGAAGCGGTAGATAAGGATCTAAGTTTGGTATGGGACTAGTTACGTTGAAACAGCGCACATGAAAGAAGCGGTAGATAAGGATCTAAGTTTGGTATGAGACTAGTTACGTTGAAACAGCGCACATGAGAGAAGCGGTAGATAAGGATCTAAGTTTGGTATGAGACTAGTTACGTTGCAACAGCGCACATGCAAGAAGCGGTAGATAAGGATCTAAGTTTGGTATGGGACTAGTTACGTTGAAACAGCGCACATGAGAGAAGCGGTAGATAAGGATCTAAGTTTGGTATGGGACTAGTTACGTTGAAACAGCGCACATGAGAGAAGCGGTAGATAAGGATCTAAGTTTGGTATGAGACTAGTTACGTTGCAACAGCGCACATGCAAGAAGCGGTAGATAAGGATCTAAGTTTGGTATGAGACTAGTTACGTTGCAACAGCGCACATGAAAGAAGCGGTAGATAAGGATCTAAGTTTGGTATGAGACTAGTTACGTTGCAACAGCGCACATGCAAGAAGCGGTAGATAAGGATCTAAGTTTGGTATGAGACTAGTTACGTTGGAACAGCGCACATGAAAGAAGCGGTAGATAAGGATCTAAGTTTGGTATGAGACTAGTTACGTTGAAACAGCGCACATGAAAGAAGCGGTAGATAAGGATCTAAGTTTGGTATGAGACTAGTTACGTTGGAACAGCGCACATGAAAGAAGCGGTAGATAAGGATCTAAGTTTGGTATGAGACTAGTTACGTTGGAACAGCGCACATGAAAGAAGCGGTAGATAAGGATCTAAGTTTGGTATGAGACTAGTTACGTTGAAACAGCGCACATGAAAGAAGCGGTAGATAAGGATCTAAGTTTGGTATGAGACTAGTTACGTTGCAACAGCGCACATGAAAGAAGCGGTAGATAAGGATCTAAGTTTGGTATGAGACTAGTTACGTTGGAACTATAGTAGTAAGAGCATTTGGACGTGTTTGCGTTTTCAACAAACTTAATTTACCAAAAAAACATGGCGTTTTGTTGCAACTTTTGTATCAATTAATTTATAACAGAATACAATAGTCTCCTAACTATACGCAACGATCAAGCACGTTTTGTAAAAACAAAAACTACTAAAGTATATAACTTTATTATATATATAATATAGAGCAGAGGAAGAAGAAAGTGAAGAGGAGGAGCCAGAAGAAGTTAACATGAGGGAAGCGTCAGGCATGGCCAGCCGGCTTCGATGTACCTAGGGGCCAGAATATGATGGGATTAATTTCCTATCCCCTACCCGACTTCATTGTTGGACACAGGGAGCAGATATAAAAAAAAAATATATATATAATACACATTAGAATCATAACAATTTCAAGTGTATAAACTATAAAGACAAAACAAGAAAAACGACATGTCGCTGCATGGAAGTCATGTCTGCCATGGTTAGACAAACATTAGCCATCAACACTTGGCTACAAGAAGTCCCCTACTTGGCGTCATCTAGTCGTGAATTTCAAGCTTACAAAACGGTGCTTGTACCCATGTTATAACATTGCTTGTAATAAGACGGAGATTTGAATGATAGAACAGGCGCGCATTAATTATGGACTCGCTTATTGAAGATATGAAATGCATATGAAAGTAAAGAAAACATTAGTCTAGTTTTTTTAAACAATTTACAAGAATACGGTAGTTCCAAGTTCGAATCCTAGCTTAGACATCTTGGGGCGTTTCTCCTTCATCATCTGCATTAGCATCGTTGCCAAAATATGAGACGTAAAGTCCAAATATCATCATTATATAAGCCTGATTACCATATGGATGGTAATGCTTGCAATACAAAAATGTACATGTTTTATTATTAGTTTTTCAAAACGAGTTTGAAGCAAAGATGTTTCCTGACGGGCGAACCTTAGAGCAGAGTAGACGGTAAACTCACTCCACTTTGTTTTAGCTGCACCCTGCGGGGTCCGATTATCAAGACGAATAAAGGATGAATCACCGTTTCGTGATGTTCAAGAGCGCTTATGGAACTGACAAATCTGTTTGCTCATATATAACGATCCGAGAATGGAATGCATGCAAAAGGTAAAATAAGCATGCATTAGTATGTATCTTTGTCGATTTGAAGCTGCGAAATATAATTGTTGGGCCCGTATTGCATTCACATCTAGGTATATACATAGAAATAGAATAGGATACAAAGACGGAGGTCATAGTCTCTTATTGTATTTTCACACATTTATTTATACTAATTGTTTATATATTTAGAAACCCCGAAGAATAGGGTTCTTGATATTACCATAAAAATAAAAATAAAAATATTCCTCGCACTTTCAAAATAACGTAATATAGCAGATTAACCTCTTCGGCTCCAAATGTACAGTCGATATTGATATCTTGGCTGCGGATGCTGAAGACTCGTGGTGTCATCAGGCACAGGCACAGGCACAGGCACAGGCACAGGCACAGGCACAGGCTGTCGAGTAACCAACTATTGGTTTCTCACTTTCAATTTAAACTTATAGACCAACCGTCCCAAATACACATCAAGTGTGCTACTGCTAAGTTATGAATTATGTAATGAGAAGTAAATATATTTCGACTTTCGTATCTATAATTTATTTTCTAGAAGAGAGTGGTCACTTTTAAATCCACTTAAAGCATAGTTATTAGATGATTGGACTATACTCGTAGTGTTTTATGCAATACCAGTCAGTAGAGTAGACGACACATTTCCAGAACTATCGGCCATTCAAAATCAACTGTTCATGTGATGGAACATAATCGCAACAATTATGTGTATTACTATTTCTATCTTGTCTGCCCACATTCACAATGATCTTGTTAGAGTTTGACGTATAATGAATAGCATCAGATTTTAGTTTTCACGAACTTCTTATTAATCACGATCTGGAGTGGAGGTTCTACAACCTTCACAAAGCTAACGAATAGAGTTGATTTAGTGAATAAAATATTACAAGATTTCAGGGTTACATTGCCACACCTCCTTCAATGAATTGGTCATGCCAAGCTACAACTATTAAATACATTGTTTTTATATGCATCTTTTTCATGTGTACAACTTTACAATATTACAAATTAGTTAGCCCCAGCAATTCATTGGCCAGCGGCGTAAGCTCAAAGATTTAACTTTTCCACTATCGTGCGCCAGACCGATCGAACTCTATGGTATTGTAGGTTGAACATGTACGCAATATAATATCATGCAAAATTACCGGGTCATAAATCCGAACGACACCGAACCTAGATCTTAGGTATTTGTTAGGCGTGTTATAAAAGTGTTGCCGAGGAGGTAATGAAAGCGAGAGTGAGTGAGAGCGAGAGAGCGAGAGAGAGCGAGAGAGAGAGATATCTCCAGCCTGACCGGCAGATGTCGGTACTGGCCGGCACAACGCCGCACCAAGCGAGGCACCGCGAGCTGCTCAGAACCGCTCGCTCTCCCGCGCTAGTGCAAGTCTTCTCGGTCCGCTCCGAGCCGCCGCCGCCTACAGGCACGTGCAAACACCTTATCATACCTACCTTATCACTCGCGTGTGTGTTTTAGGGGTGAAGGTAAACAACGCATAAACTTTACATCGTCCGCGCCCGGTGTGAAAAATAAACGTGCATTGAAAATGAACCGAGTGGAACAGTTTTCGAAAATATCGACACCTATTGTTGTTATTGTGTGGTGACAAGACCCCCTCTCTCCCCTCCTATTGTGTTATTCTGACATCCTCCCCCTCCACCCATAGTGTATCCTTCCCCCCCCCCCTTCACCCCCTGTCATGCATTGATCCGGCGACAACCGGTGGGAGTGAATCGTGATTCAACCAAGACAATAACAACAAAAGTCTCCGTTAACTAAACAATTCCGCGGATTTTATTCTTTACAAAAAGACTAATTTTGGTTGTAATTGTGTATAAAAATAGTTGTTGATTTTCATGGTTGTGATAGCGTTAAATGTGCATTACTGGCAACGTTGATAATTATCGCAGTACCGGACGGAATGTTTACACGCCAACGAACACATTTCAAAATCATCGTCGATCATTATGCGTAACGAGTTCAAGGAGCGGCTGTTGTGTTTTAAAAATTTGTTTCAATTAAGAGTGCTTTGTTTATATTATTAAAAGGAACGATAGAGTGGTTTTGTTGAGAGTGTTGTATACTTGACTTTTGACATGCAATGAGTAATTTCATGAAACTTGTTTACTAGTGAGCGGTGCTTATTTACTGGGGATGTGCATTCAGTATCGGTGAGTAATGCGGACAGCCAGGTAACACTGTTATTAATTCATATTTACCTAAATATTTCCTGTACTCACCAACGCCAATGATCTTCAGACCGTATTAGTGAGATACTAATTATCAGCTGGCCATATTTGAATTGCATCAGCGAACGTCCCACCTGATTATATGGGAGTACAACCATTATGCACAAATCAGTTGCGTACCGTCGCACTGTTAGCTCGTTAGTGTTTTCTTTGTTATTAAACTAAAATAGCAATTATGAAAAACCTAATCACGGTCGCGCAACATAGCGGCGTCCAGCAAGATGCGGGCGTTGTTTCAAATAGTAGTGACGTCACTTCTTCATCGAAGCCGGATCTCTTGGATGGTGTCTTCTTGGTGGAGGCTGCCGCCGCATCTTCCAATAAGAACAACCAACCGTCATCTCTAGACAAGCTGACGATGTCGGCCATGTCAGCAGCGTCAGCGGCCGCTGCTCTCCAGGAGAACTTCCTGCAACGCTCTCTGCAAAGTGTGGCTCTCTCTCTGCAGAACACCATGATGTCCTCCCTGCAACAGGCGGCCCTACTGCCCATCAACTCGGCGGCGGCCGCTGCCTTAAACCTGCAGGCCCTAGAATCCTACCTAACCCTTCAGAGACTTTCAACATCTGTTGCTTCGTCGGCTTCCTCCAGTGGTAATTCCAACGGTCTGGGGGCGTCTTTGGACATCCTTCGCTTGGCCACTGCGACGAGTTTTGGCCTCCCTAAGTCATCGTCTTCTCATATTGAGTTGCCGTCACCGTCGTCGTCCCCTGAGTCGTCTTCATCGCGCAATGGCGACATCCACGATACCTCTGTGGCGTTGTCGTCGATAGTTAAAGACATTGAGGATGTTGAGGATGACCTCGGTCTACTTGACGATGACGATGAGTTATCGTTACCAGTATCGTCTTCGGGGCGGGAAAATAGGGCCAATAACTCTGAGAAAAATATATCCGTACAGAATTTCCCTGCTTTTCCGGGTGATTCGTCATATCCGTCTTTGTTGATGAATGCGATGTATCATCACCAAGCGGCTAGCAATATGCTTCTGGCAACGACGTCGTCGGTGTCGTCTGGAGGCGTCGCAACGGTGACGTCTACAGCAGCGCCTCTGATTGGCGCGTCGTCGGCATCGACCGTGGGGAGGACGGCGTCCACCCGCCCCAAGAAGCAGTTCATCTGTAAGTTCTGCAACCGGCAGTTCACCAAGTCGTACAACCTGTTGATCCACGAGCGGACTCACACGGATGAGCGTCCATACTCCTGTGACATCTGCGGCAAGGCCTTCCGACGACAAGATCACCTCAGAGACCACAGGTAAGCACAATGTTTTAAACCTGCGCCATAGCGATTACTAAAATACAAAATTACGAAATAGAACATGCGGGCATATTTTTGTTTCTAATATTAGTGGTATGGTAGTGATCCAAAACACCAACAATAGTCAATACTATTGAGTTACTCATTTGTATATATTTTACTACAACATTAGCCAATGCGCTATTCCGACTTTTACCATTACGAATAGCACAGGAATATTTTTCATTTCTGAAGGTCCGGGTGATTGAACCATTACTACAGTCATAATAGAATAGACACTTTACTCATCTGTTTTGTAATTTTGAATCATTTTGTATAATTTTGTTTTATGCACTAATTTCAACAATTCAAACATCTTTACTAATACAGTTATTTATCTGTGCTAATACCTTGTGCAAATACTCCAGTCGCCTAAAACTAAACGTTGTCAACACATTATTCCCTGTTGCGATTCACACATATGACATATTGAATACCAAATCGGAGAGTGTATACTCAAGCATGACACGTGACAGTAGGTCTAAGCTGGTGTGACGAACAGAACTGTCGCATGCTCTAGCTCACTCTTCATTATGGGAGGCCGTAGTAAACTGATATGACTCTGTCGCTAGCGCCTTATAAGTGACATATACCCAGATACAGGTAAGATGCATACATGTGTTTTATGTGTGATTATAAACTTTTGTAAACTGTAACGTGTTCATGTGATGTAACAATTTATAGAAGATAAGTTGTGATTTATGGTTATGTAATATAACAGTACATGACTATGAGAGTCAGAATAATTATTAACACTTTTAGTCCAATGAATTACGGTGTAGACAAGGTGACACACCTCGGATAAATTTAAGTGTACTAAGTAGCCATCAGACGTAGCATCATGACGCAAACACCAATGCATTTGATTGTACCATACCGATATAGTGTACTCCCCTCCCCTCCAACAGTACATATAAACCAACAATGATGGGCACATCTTACTACAACTGTGCCATCCATCTATATATTAGTTATGAGATGAGATAACCTGTGGATATCATGCGTGTAGGCCCACATTAGAAAACTGAAAAGTATGGTCAGTGCAAATAATAGCCGGGGAAGGACGGATAATCCACTAAACGAAAGTAGTCAAGTAGCCGCCATCTTTATTCTTTTGCATCCTTGGTACTTAAATCGCTGCCACGTGGTGAGGCGGTAGAAGCTTCTACACAAGTCTCTAGAATTCTTTCTACCGTAGCTGTAGAAGAAAACGGTAACCATTCCAAATCCTATCCAAGTAGATAGTCATTGAACCGGTACGGTCTTGTGTGTACTGAGTATAGCCACCCTGTCACTACACTGCACGCTACACTACTGTACTGTGCTGCACTACAGTGTAGGCTACTTGCCACAGCCATAGCATGCCAGTGTAACCTAATAACGCTTAATTCTCTTGAATCTCATTTGAAGCCATAAAAGAAGGGTCTAAGTGGGCTTGACGATCATCTAACAGACCGATGAAAACATTTATTCCTATTATGTAATTAATCCAGTAGCTAAAGTGTTTGTTTGCTTGTAATTATCGTGTTAGTCCGATCTAATTTATATTTAGAATACCTACCATCACCTACGGCGACTGGACTTGAAATTGGTAGCCGGTTTTCAAATTAATATCCGAGGGTAATTTCATTATAAACTACGTATTATAAACGATAGCGTTTACCATGAATTGTTTCTCCATTAGGTTACGGGGACATTTTCTGTAGAGCCTTGCAACAACACGGGGTTACCTATTCTGTACAGTCTTGCAACAACATAGTGTTACCTATCCTGTACAGTCTTGCAACAACATAGTGTTACCTATTCTGTACAGTCTTGCAACAACATGGTGTTACCTATTCTGTACAGTCTTACAACAACATAGTGTTACCTATTCTGTACAGTCTTGCAACAACATGGTGTTACCTATTCTGTACAGTCTTGCAACAACATGGTGTTACCTATTCTGTACAGTCTTGCAACAACATGGTGTTAGGTTACGGGGACCTATTCTGTACAGTCTTGCAACAACATGGTGTTACCTATTCTGTACAGTCTTGCAACAACAAGGTGTTACCTATTCTGTACAGTCTTGCCACAACATGGTGTTACCTATTCTGTACAGTCTTGCAACAACACGGTGTTACCTATTCTGTACAGTCTTGCAACAACATGGTGTTACCTATTCTGTACAGTCTTGCAACAACACGGTGTTACCTATTCTGTACAGTCTTGCAACAACATGGTGTTACCTATTCTGTACAGCCTAGCAACAACACGGTGTTGCCTTTTCTGTACAGCTTTGCAACAACATGGTGTTAGGTTACGGGGACCTATTCTGTACAGCCTTGCAACAACATGGTGTTAGGTTACGGGGACCTATTCTGTACAGCCTTGCAACAACATGGTGTTAGGTTACGGGGACCTATTCTGTACAGCCTTGCAACAACATGGTGTTAGGTTACGGGGACCTATTCTGTACAGCCTTGCAACAGCATGGTGTTAGGTTACGGGGACCTATTCTGTACAGCCTTGCAACAACATGGTGTTAGGTTACGGGGACCTATTCTGTACAGCCTTGCAACAACATGGTGTTAGGTTACGGGGACCTATTCTGTACAGCCTTGCAACAACATGGTGTTAGGTTACGGGGACCTATTCTGTAAAGCCTTGCAACAACATGGTGTTAGGTTACGGGGACCTATTCTGTACAGCCTTGCAACAACATGCTGTTAGGTTACGAGGACCTATTCTGTACAGCCTTGCAACAGCATGGTGTTAGGTTACGGGGACCTATTCTGTACAGCCTTGCAACAGCATGGTGTTAGGTTACGGGGACCTATTCTGTACAGCCTTGCAACAACATGCTGTTAGGTTACGGGGACCTATTCTGTACAGCCTTGCAACAGCATGGTGTTAGGTTACGGGGACCTATTCTGTACAGCCTTGCAACAACATGGTGTTAGGTTACGGGGACCTATTCTGTACAGCCTTGCAACAACATGGTGTTAGGTTACGGGGACCTATTCTGTACAGCCTTGCAACAACATGCTGTTAGGTTACGGGGACCTATTCTGTACAGCCTTGCAACAGCATGGTGTTAGGTTACGGGGACCTATTCTGTACAGTCTTGCAACAGCATGGTGTTAGGTTACGGGGACCTATTCTGTACAGCCTTGCAACAGCATGGTGTTAGGTTACGGGGACCTATTCTGTACAGCCTTGCAACAGCATGGTGTTAGGTTACGGGGACCTATTCTGTACAGCCTTGCAACAGCATGGTGTTAGGTTACGGGGACCTATTCTGTACAGCCTTGCAACAGCATGGTGTTAGGTTACGGGGACCTATTCTGTACAGCCTTGCAACAACATGCTGTTAGGTTACGGGGACCTATTCTGTACAGCCTTGCAACAACATGCTGTTAGGTTACGGGGACCTATTCTGTACAGCCTTGCAACAACATGGTGTTAGGTTACGGGGACCTATTCTGTACAGCCTTGCAACAGCATGGTGTTAGGTTACGGGGACCTATTCTGTACAGCCTTGCAACAGCATGGTGTTAGGTTACGGGGACCTATTCTGTACAGCCTTGCAACAGCATGGTGTTAGGTTACGGGGACCTATTCTGTACAGCCTTGCAACAGCATGGTGTTAGGTTACGGGGACCTATTCTGTTCAGCCTTGCAACAGCATGGTGATAGGTTACGGGGACCTATTCTGTTCAGCCTTGCAACAGCATGGTGTTAGGTTACGGGGACCTATTCTGTTCAGCCTTGCAACAACATGGTGTTAGGTTACGGGGACCTATTCTGTTCAGCCTTGCAACAACATGGTGTTAGGTTACGGGGACCTATTCTGTTCAGCCTTGCAACAGCATGGTGTTAGGTTACGGGGACCTATTCTGTTCAGCCTTGCAACAACATGGTGTTAGGTTACGGGGACCTATTCTGTTCAGCCTTGCAACAACATGGTGTTAGGTTACGGGGACCTATTCTGTACAGCCTTGCAACAACATGGTGTTAGGTTACGGGGACCTATTCTGTTCAGCCTTGCAACAGCATGGTGTTAGGTTACGGGGACCTATTCTGTACAGCCTTGCAACAACATGGTGTTAGGTTACGGGGACCTATTCTGTACAGCCTTGCAACAACATGGTGTTAGGTTACGGGGACCTATTCTGTACAGCCTTGCAACAGCATGGTGTTAGGTTACGGGGACCTATTCTGTTCAGCCTTGCAACAACATGGTGTTAGGTTACGGGGACCTATTCTGTACAGCCTTGCAACAACATGGTGTTAGGTTACGGGGACCTATTCTGTACAGCCTTGCAACAACATGGTGTTAGGTTACGGGGACCTATTCATTACAGCCTTGCAACAACATGGTGTTAGGTTACGGGGACCTATTCTGTACAGCCTTGCAACAGCATGGTGTTAGGTTACGGGGACCTATTCTGTACAGCCTTGCAACAACATGGTGTTAGGTTACGGGGACCTATTCTGTTCAGCCTTGCAACAACATGATGAACGACCATCGACACTACATGATCATGTTTAGTAATCGAGTATAATTTATTGTGTCGATTAGAAGATTTAAATTGGTCATATCACGATGAAAAAGGATGTATTTACACATTTCTTGTACTAGGAAAACGCTCTGTTTGACGCGTTGATAAGCGAGCGCGTCCATATCTACGAACGTTCTGGCGCAAAGATCTCAAAGCTAATAAAAACAACAATTTATACAACAATTCAAGAATGCGCATTACAAAAATGTTTCTAATTTCCATAGCTATTATACTTCCCGATATTGTTGAATGCAGTGCAATGTGCGTTGCTAAGAATTTTCGTTGTCATGTTTTCGCCGCGGTCCGCCACCGTTACTAACAGTTATTGACAGCAATAGAAATGTAATTTCTGCCTCTAATACGTATCCGATCGCGTTTACATTAGTATATTCGTGACCGGACAAAAATTTACTACAAGATAGCCACCTCACATTTTGCTATTACTGTGTTTCAGAAAAATAGTTTCGAGTAACTTTTGTGTAACTTTGCTAATATTAATCAAACAGCCATAAAATGAACATATTCGTAGCCGGAAAAAGCTTTGAAAAAATCTGTCTATCTCACATTTTGCCGCCATTTTGTTTCAGAAAAATATTTTGCAGTAACTATGGTGTAACTTTGTAACTTTTCAAACGATTTTGCCTCAAAACTATACACTTTCAATCCACATCGAGGCTTGTAGATGGTCCAAATATCAAGTTGCTCGGACTTTCCGTTCGACCGCTATCGACGGACATAAAAAAAAAAAAAAAAACAGAACGAAGTGCCATAAGAGTCTCGTGGAGACGCTCGCTTCGCTCGCTTAGTTATTATCATTATTATTATTATAACTAGGAAAACGCTCTGTTTGACGCGTTGATAAGCGAGCGCGTCAATATCTACGAACTTTCTGGCGAAAAGACTTCAATGCTAATACAAACAACAATTAACAACAATTCAAGAATGCGCATTGCAAAATTTTTTCTAATTTCCATAGCTATTATACTTCCCGACATTGTTGTATGCAGTGCAATGTGCGTTGCTAAGAATTTTCGTGGTCATGTTTTCAACACGGTCCGCCACCGTTACTAACACTTATTGACAGCAATAGAAATGTAATTTCTGCCTCTAATATGTATTGGATCGCGTTTACATTAGTATATTCGTTTCCGGACAAAAATTTACTATAAGATAGCCACCTCACATTTTGCCGTTACTGCGTTTTAGAAAAATATTTTCGAGTAACTTTCGTGTAACTTTGCCAATATTTATCAGATCGCCATTACATTAACATATTCGTGACCGGAAAAATCTGTAGAAAAATCTGGCTTTCTCACATTTTGCCGCCATTTTGTTTCAGAAAAATATTTTGCAGTAACTATGGTGTAACTTTGTAACTTTTCGAACGATTTTGCCTCAAAACTATACACCTTCAATCCACATCGAGGCTTGTGGATGGTCCAAATTTCAAGTTGATCGGACTTTCCGTTCGACCGCTATCGACAGACATAAAAACAAAACAAAAAACAAACAAAAAAACAAACAAAAAAAAAAAAAAACAGAACGAAGTGCCAAAAGAGTCAAGTGGAAACGCTCGCTTCGCTCGCTTAATTATTTTTATTTTTTTTTATTTATTTTCAAAATTTAAATTCAAATTCAATTCAAATTAAATCAATCAACATCTCCCCCTGTTTCCAACTATGAAGTTGGGTAGGGAGGGGATGGGAGGTTCCCTTCCCACCATTCACTTGGGCGTCGGGTCTACCTAAGCCAGTTAGCCATGTCTGATGCTTCACCTCATTCTTCTCTATCTTCCCCTATTTGTCCATCTGACATCTCTACTTCAATGTCTTCTTCCCTAGGGGTAGGGGACGACTATGAATACGGACCCCTGCTGATTTCCTCATTTTATTCCCAGCATCTCCAAATTGCCAAATTAAATATTACATTATTTAACGATCTAAATTATAAGTTAGTCGTTATAAAATCCAAACTATACCTGCAATATTTTTTGTATTGGTATTGTTACTTCTATCATGTTTATTACTCTTCCATAGGATTGTCAGGATAGAAAACCCCCAGTAATACTATATGCTGCGTTATCATTATGCTTTATGTTTAATATAATTAGAATCCATTATTTTATTGATATAATAATTAATTATAAACGATAGTTATGACTGTTCCGTGTGCACCATTTTATGTGTATTGCAATTGTATAGGTATATTGTTACGTTGTTAATCGATTTTGTTTACCGATACAAGGGACTTTTTTATACACAAGAACAAATAATTCGTGGTTTTGAACCTTTTCCCCCTCTTTATCTTCCTTAATACAGGCATAAAAAACAGTCGGCTTTCGCGGCTTGAGTCAATAATTGAACTTGGGTTTGGGGTATAGCCGCGTCCATCATATAGTTTTTTTTTAAGCATTTTATCCACAAAGATTTAAGTAATCGACGCGGCTATGCTATACCCGAAAGCCAAATTCAATTATTTAATAGAGTTGCATATTTTTGTTGCACATATTCTAGTCGCAATCTTTCTTCTGTGTTTTCAGGGCGTTATGTTACAGCCCGTCATATATAGGTTCAGTCTGTTCTGCAACTCATCCCTCGATGCACAACGTAGCTGTGTAGGTCTATACCGCGTTCAGCCAGCATAGGCTTTCCCTGTTCCTTCGTAGGCTACGTTCATTGTACTTGACCAACACGTCAGCCAGACCGGGGCAAATTACTTTTTAAAAATAGTGAAATTACATTAGGATACTTATTACTCCAGCCAAAACCTCATAAAATTACTATGTACTTACTTTCCAAAAATGTAATTAAGTTACATTACATTTATGAATCTAAGTTATGAAATTTACAAAATGACCAAAATTAAAATTAAAATGTGTGTCTTTTTGATTTGATTTTTTATTTTATTACAGGTAGGGGAGGAAATTTAAATAAGGATTTTGAAAAGCCACATTAAGAGTGAGGTTATTGAAGCTCTGTTTAGAGGCATTCTTAGTCATTTTTAAGCGTGCTAAGCGAGCGTCTCCATTAGACTTCTATGGCACTCGTTCTGTTGGTTTTTTGTTTGTTTTTACAACGCTTATATATTAGCTTTATGTGTTTGTCTGTCAGAACGGAATCTTATAATCGATATTTCACTTATTTATAAATGTCCGATGGAGCTGAACTTTTTCACACAGACGCAATACACGCATCAATTGTTATATTTAGTAAATAGGTAATTAATTCATCATAATTAATTTATAAATGTTTAATATGGAAATCGATGGTTCACCCGCTTCCCAACGTTGAATCGAGTTAAACGTTTTCACACAGACCTATTTGTAATCACAATACACGAATCAATTGTCATATTTACTAAATAATCAATTTATTCATCATAATTAATTAATGGATGTATTATATGGGAATCGATATTTCACCCACTTTCGAGCGTCGAATTGAGATGAAAGCTTTTACACAAACGTATTCTTAATGACAATACATGAATCAATTGTCATATTTACTAAATAATCAATTAAGCCATCATAATTAATTAATCAAAGTTTTATGTGGGAATCGATATTTCACCCACTTCCCAACGTCCGATCGAGCTGAAAGTTTTCACACAATCGTATTTCCTAAATGACAATACATAAAATCAATTATCATATTTACTAATTAATTAATTAATCAACCATAATTAATCAATTAAACAATAAGCTTCATATGGGAAATTAGTCACAGCTAGTGAGGATGGGCAAACCACATGCAGGCATCGGAATTACCGCTGGTTGTTCGGGACTCAAATATCCGTGAAGAAAGCATCGGATATATATGTTTCTATGCAGCAAGAATGTCACTGTTGGCCGATCGCTGGATCGTGCATGAACGGAACTGTCCGAAATTCAAGTTTGCAATGCGAGCACGCTAGTTTGCGAGTGAAGTTAACAAGTACAAGTACACAGTGTCTAAATGTCTCATGCAGTCTTCTAAATTCGGACACGTCCAGTGAGCATATATTCGATTGCAAGATTCTTTAAGACTAAAAAGTATAAAATAATATTACATGAAAAAAATATTAAAAAAAAACAACGCTTATATTTAAATGCACTTAAAAGTAAAAAATAAATTTTCGCCCAACAAATTTTTGCCTCACTCGGAAAATAAAAGCGTTGGGCGCTTTCGGTATTGACATAGATTGCAGTATTCTGCTGTTTATGCAGGGAAAGCGCCCATACGCTTTTATTTTCCGAGTGAGGCAAAAATTTGTTGGGCGAAAATTTATTTTTTACTTTTAAGTGCATTTAAATATAAGCGTTGTTTAAAAAAAAAATATTTTTTTCATGTAATATTTTATGTCTGTCCATAGCCGTTGAACGGAAAATTAGAGCAAGTTGAAATTTAGATCATCCACAAGCCTCGATGTGAGTTAAAGGTATATAGTTTTGTGACAAAATCGTTCGAAAAGTTACAAAGTTACACCATAGTTAATGTAAAATATGTTTCTGAAACAAAATGGCGTAAAAGTGTGAGATAGCCATATTTTTATAAACATTTTTCCGAACACGAATATGTTCAATTTATGGCAATCTGAAATGTATTGGCGAAGTTACATAAACGTTACTCGAAAATATTTTTCTGAAACATCGTAATGGCAAAATGTGAAGTGGCTATATAATAGGGAACATGCATACGATTTTTTTTAGTGTAACAAGTACTTAGTTTTATAGTCTGGTGTCCAACAATTGCATTTCCAAAAGTTTTTTTTTTTTAAATTATTATTGAACGGGTCTAATAATGAATTGAATATCACATTTATTTGAATTTCCTCTTGCCGCGAAGAAACGCGCGCTGATTGGTCGGCGGCCTCTGTGACGCAGTATGATGGTTTGGCCTGCGAGCGCGCGACTGCTACAGTTGTGTTTCAGTGCACGATGAGCGATCATTCACGCCCAACGTCGTGTTGTTATCAGTAGCTCGTATTGCATGAACTAAAATGACAGACGGAGGCTTTACAAAGGCCAACAGCACAAATTTACCGCAGATAGATGGTTTTATGGTGGCGAATTTCTTTGCGGGAAATGATCACTTCACTGGAGCGGAGTTACGGGATGTGAAGAATAATGCCAGTCACACATATTTTCTTGACTTCTTTTAGCCTAGTGTCTTACCACATAATTTGTTGTTTTTATACTCACGATCATATTTATTTTATACAATAAAAAATTATATATAAAATACAATGTGCCTTACAATACATACATTAATTTTGTCGTCATTATTCCGATTTGTTAATTATTTATCTCCGAAGTCCAAACCAAATCCCATCATGATTGATTTTGTAATACTAAATAATATGTAAAATATGTACATAGTAATACGCCCCCCCCCCCCCCCCCGAAATTCCATGTCGTATTGAGTGGCATTTTGAAAGGGAGATTTCGTGACGATATCGAGCTGGTTTAGTAGTCCCAACACTTCTTAAATGATCCCTTGACCTTGTACTCCCTCACAGCTGCAAAGAACACACTTGAAGTCTTGTTGATAGTCGAGAGCTTGGATGAATGAGGGTCATGGACACTTCCCCCTCCCCCCTCCCTACAGATGCCCCCCCCCAAAACATTGTGAATGTAAACAATACTTAGTTTATGGATCAAGCAGATGTTAAATCACAATTTTTATTATATTCCTCTTTATTTATTTAAAACTTGAATTACAGCACATTATACTGTGATTACAGTTGCTAACCCTGTGACAAATTTAATAACCTCTAACCCACCACTACACGCTTAAACGTTTATCCTTCCAATCCCTAGACTGAGTTCATTATCTAATCTAAAATAAAACACATTGAAATGATCTTGGCAGCAAAACAACATCGATGTCATTGATATAGGGTTCTTACTGACATCTCGTCTCGCTGCTTCCAACCACTGTCTTTGTCGTTTATTGTTTTTTGGAAAACAAACCGTGAAAACAACATCAATACGTTGGAAGATAGGCGAACAATCACAGACCTGATATACTTGTTCAAAATCTTACGTGGTATGGTAGATATAAATGTAATCAGTGATTTTAATTTCCGTGTACCCAACAAAAATACCCGGAATCGTGACGTGTTCCTGACTCCTAAGTGTAGAATAGATGTTTATAAATACTCATGTTTAAATAGGCTTATGTGCACTTATAACGCTGCAGTCAAGAAGCAAGATGACATTGACATCCATCATTTAGAACTAAGTGCTTTTAAAAACATAATTTTTAAGATGTATAACTTGCAAACAGGGTTGTTCAACGTGTAAACCAACAAACAATTCTTCACGCTCACACATACACTCACAACACACGCACACGCACATGCACACGCACACACACACTCTCACGCATACACTCAGAACACGCACACGCACACGCACACGCACACGCACACGCACACGCACACGCACACGCACACGCACACGCACACGCACACGCACACGCACACGCACACGCACACGCACACGCACACGCACACGCACACGCACACGCACACGCACACGCACACGCACACGCACACGCACACGCACACGCACACGCACACGCACACGCACACGCACACGCACACGCACACGCACACGCACACGCACACGCACACGCACACGCACACGCACACGCACACGCACACGCACACGCACACGCACACGCACACGCACACGCACACGCACACGCACACGCACACGCACACGCACACGCACACGCACATGCACACGCGCACACACACACATTTACTCACTTGTCCAAGTTTTATTTCCTATGTGTTTTTGTATCTTATTTTGTTCAATGACTGTTTTCTTTCTATCATGTTCTGTAGTCTAGTAGGTATATATTATATCATACTTGTGGGGTTCGTCCCCGTTGTTGATAAATACACAATAATAATCTTCTCTGGAGTCTTTACACTTGTGTTAGTACACATGGGTACTATGCACCACTTACAAGCGCCAGAAGATGTTTTAGTCTCCATAGTGCACAATGTTCGATGAGCGGTGTGGGCGAACGCGTGCAGTCGACTGCGCGACACCGGCAGACTACTATCATGTAACGTCACTAGCGATTCATCATGGCGGCGGCCGTTTTTTCGCGCCAAAAGAGTGAACGCAACTAAAACTATTATTTTGAGGGGTAGAATGACTCGATTTTTAAATTGTAAAGACATAATATCAGTTAATATCGTGTACAGATTTTAAAAATCACATTAGAAAGTTAAATGCAAGTTCCCTATAGTAAATTTGTGTCAGACGCGATTCAATACGTATTAGAGGCAGAAATTACATTTCTCTTGCTGTCAATAAGGGTTAGTACTTAGTAACGATGGCGGACCGTGTAGAAAACACTATACGAAATGACAACGAAAATTCTTAGCAACGTGCATTGCAGAGCATTCAACAATGTCGGGAAGTATAATAAGCTACATGGAAATTAGAAACATGTTTGCAATGCGCATTCTTGAATTGTTGTTAATTGTTGTTTTTATTAGCTTTGAGAACTTTTCGTCAAAAAGTTCGTAGATATGGACGCGCTCGCTTATCAACACAGAGAGTTTTTCTAGTGTTAATTTAATATCATATTTACTTTGACGTTTAATAAATAAAGAATATGTTATCTTATGACGGTCTTTAGGCTTATGGAATGAAAGGTATCGGGCATAGTCGACGGTAACGCGTTACTTACCTTAAATTACAAGCTATTTCACTTTCTGCCCTTAGATCAATTAACTCTACTACTTACATGATTCGTGTCATGTATGCAGGTTGGCTTATATTACATGTTGGTTTAGTCATGACAAGCTTACAGACGTTCCGCTATAACATATTGGATACCGATGGAAGAAAGAAGCAAGATTATGTTTTATATTATTTTAATTTCATTGTGACAAGTTCAGGGGAATTTCGTTTTCGTAACCGGCTTGATTTGGTTTATTTTGCAGCTATTTTTAGTACCCGATACTATATTTTACAAACGATATAAAGGATAAAGATATCAGTAGATATTATTATTTCATACATAAACGTGTATTTTTTGGCATATAAAGGAAAATATCGTTCTTAATTTATTACTTATTAGTGTTAATGGTTTTATTATCGTCTCCTACCATAAAATTATATGATATGTATAACACTAAAACAATTTATATGTCCAGGCTGTTATTTCTCTACCACTACCCCTCCTGTCCCTCGCATCTTACATTATTGTTACATTTTGTTGAAAGTTTATTAAACTAAAGTATTCACATTTAAAAATGTCAAAGAATGTCCAACTCAAACTAAAAAGAAGCTATTCCAAAACAGAATATATTTGATCAGTTTATAGACCGGAGCAAGAGGTTAATGCCATACCTCACAATTTACTCAATTTAACTACGGCTTGTTGATAATTGTGTTTTACATTGAGGTAAGGACACACGACTGAAAGAAAGAGAATTTTATAATATTATGAAGATTTATTATTTCGTTGTTCGTTATGAGGACAGTATAGGATATTTTTAAAATTGGAATGTTTCTTTTGCCCATATTATACATTTTTTTACATATACCATTTTAGTATGAATACTGAATGTCACCTGTTCTGTTCCAATTCCCAGCCCTTAAATTATTGTTAACGATATTATTGAAAGATATTTGCACTTTATTTGTTAGTACATTTCATCCAAAATGCTCATAAAAGCGACAATATGCACATGGCAGTTTTGTGTAATAGGTAAGTGTTCTTCATTATATGTATTTTTTCTGAATTTTCAAGAAGTCTTTGAAAACTTTTAATCCTTTCGATAGATCCGCTTTCAATCAATTTGTGTGTGAATATTAAAAAATAAAAAAACAAAATTAATTTTTTCTGGGTGGCACCCGCATCTCACCTAACGTCGCAATTCAGTACAATTATATAATATTTATCTTACCCAGAGCAGCGTTGTTCATCTGGTAGTGACCTTACTCAATCACCCACTGAAGTGCAACGAAGTTAATTGTTTCGGGGGTTTCTGTAGAGCGTAGAGCGTAGAGTGTAGAGTGTAGAGTGTAGAGTGTAAACAAATTAGTTGTCTGTGGTGTAGAGCACGTTTAACACCCGAGCACTCATCAAGTTGGTTTGAAAGTGGGCGCTGGTTCGCGAGTGCCAATATATTTGTCACATGATACCTAGGTGGGTCTCCTCTGTAATTTAGTGTTCGGTTACCTCGGTCGAGACCCAACAATGTATATTAGCGTATTGTGACGCGAGGTCTGGAGGCCAACTGGTTAACAACTGAAAGAGACATCGAACGAACATTGAATTTCCGTTCGCCCTTTTCGAAGAGGTAGAAACACATAGACAAATAACTTCATCTCAGGTGTTAGATTACCTTTGTGTTTATTTTGAACGTAGGCTTGATACAATGGTGTTTTAAATAAGTGCATAAATCAACACTTGGCTGTAGGATAGTGTCACGTTCTTTACATTTAAAATACACTTTCAGAGTAAAACCCAGAATCAGGTAAATCTAGCCTTCATGTCTCTGTGTAAGAATGTATGTTACAATCCCCAACGAATGAATCGAGAACATTGGTGATACAATATAGATAGATATATTATGTGACTGTCAGTCAAGACATAAAACTGTAGAGGCAAGAAAGAGCAGTCCTTGTATTTTTTTCTTTCTAAGAAAGCCTCGCTTAGCACCACTATAGATGATATACTACAGAAACAAAATAATTTTTTTATTGCACCATTCCATTCGAAAATCATAGCACAATCCATACCATAAGGAATCAAGTCTATATGTTCCTTTTCATTACATTCTTTGAAAATCGAACATGTTACGTAATTGCCGTGAGATTGAGGGGGATAAGCTGGTTGTATGTGGAGGTGACTAATGTATGATGCGGAACACATACATAGGACAAGTAAAGGACAATCATTTTAATTATCATAGAAATCCCTGCTGTAGTGTGAACAACATCTTTACGTATACTGTGCGCCCCTTTTTATTGTAGATGTATCTGATGATGTCAACATATATAGCGTCGAATGAAGAAAATGTTGCGGGTAGGGTAGCGGACTCCCCCGTTCAAATAATATTCCATCTCCCCCTCCCCTGCCCCGTCCTTTGCAAAGAAGTGGCCCGACACAGACAATGCCATGACATTGTTACTGTTCAGTGTTCAATCATAGCCAGGTGAAATGCGCCCTCCTCGATAGTAATAGGCTAATAGCATCTTCAATCCACATCTCATTTCGTCAAACCTATATCCATGAATTACCACATTATAATTAAAGGATGGTAATGAATTCATATAACGTGATGGCCGGATGTTGATGTTGAGTAGTACACACGCTCACTAATAGGCTAATTCATTAGCTAATTGGTAAAAAATGACTGGGCTGCAAACATAGCCTACATGTGCTATGTGCTAGTAAACCGAGCACAACAGATTATTGCTGGTGATCTTATGCGCAGTCTAATAGCCTACATGTGCTAGTGCTAGTAAACCGAGCACAACAGATTATTGCTGGTGATCTTATGCGCAGTCTAATAGCCTACATGTGCTATGTGCTAGTAAACCGAGCACAACAGATTATTGCTGGTGATCTTATGCGCAGTCTAATAGCCTACATGTGCTATGTGCTAGTAAACCGAGCACAACAGATTATTGCTGGTGATCTTATGCGCAGTCTAATAGCCTACATGTGCTATGTGCTAGTAAACCGAGCACAACAGATTATTGCTGGTGATCTTATGCGCAGTCTAATAGCCTACATGTGCTATGTGCTAGTAAACCGAGCACAACAGATTATTGCTGATGGTCTTATGCGCAGTCTAATAGCCTACATGTGCTATGTGCTATACCGAGCACAACAGATTATTGCTGATGGTCTTATGCGCAGTCTAATAGCCTACATGTGCTATGTGCTAGTAAACCGAGCACAACAGATTATTGCTGGTGATCTTATGCGCAGTCTAATAGCCTACATGTGCTATGTGCTATACCGAGCACAACAGATTATTGCTGATGGTCTTATGCGCAGTCTAATAGCCTAGGGTCGAATGTCCATATATGACGCAATATAACTATTAAACCAAATTTGCATCAAGAATGAAGATCTTTGTCTCCTAGGGATACCAGGAATTATTTAAAACATAATTGTCCACCTTCCTTCCCCTCCTCCCAGCCATGAAGACTGACCACAAAATATATTTTATAATTTGGGCAACAAGTAGAGGAGGAGAAACTAATGTTGACGTGACCTTTAACAAATTGCAACAGAAATTGTTCGTTTTGTACTGGATTCAAAAAAAAATTCTATTTAACATAGTAAAAGTCTACACAAATCTAAGGTGTCGAAATTGATTAAATTTTCATATCAAATTACATAAAACAAAATAAAAAAAAATATATTTTAAGAGTTTGGAATCACATTTACACAAAACCACAGGGTTAAATCAAGTACGTATAAAAGTATTTAATTTATTTAAAAAGTTTGAAATGTGTACTCGTTTGATTGATTAAATTAATTAAAAATATAAATCACAGTAATTAAATTTGAAATCTCAATATACATCGAATCTAACAATTCCAGCAACGTGATAATCATACAAGTGATACCTAGCAAAAACAGCTTTAATTTACTTCTAAAATCACAATCACAACCCGATTAGTTTGATAGTAATTAGTAATTTAATTAACATACTAAAATACGTTATAAGTGTTTTGTCACCATTACGCTATTTTTACATCTATCGTCGTTACTAAAATAGTATAAATGATGTAAAAAGATGTGTAATGCCACAAGACAGCCCTATTAGCCACAATTTTTCTGATACTGTGAGAAATCTACCCATTCTCCTCCCAACTCCGAAAAGACATTTTTAATTTATGCATACTTTAGTTTATAGTTATATAAATATTGTAAGCACAAAATTGAAGGGATTCATTTCAAAGTTCCTCGTACGCACTGATCGATACGTTTCACACAGGGGAAATAGCAAACATAGTTAAAACAACTACCAGTACCTATCCAATGTCAACTTATTTTTCAGTAATAATATCCTCTTATCAAATCCACTTACACATTTGTAAAACAAGTATGTTATCTAAATTAGAGCAATAATATGCTCGAATTATCGTATGGTAAAATGCATGCAATTGTATTTCATTAACGTCCATTATTATTGTACATAATTGTATATGTAAATGTAAATCATTTAAAGTTAAAATGGCAACTGATGCATTCTTAGTGTAATAAATAACACCGACATACAAACTGATTGTGAGTGTATAGGAGCCAGCGTAGCATGATGTCATTGTACCTGTCTAAATGATGTGACTTATGTGAAAACACGAATACAATGCTCACCTGAGATGAACACTGACAACACATTCTAGTGCCTGTATAGTTAGCTAATCAGCACGCACACTCACTCACTTCACCACGCACGCTATACACAGGAATTAATTGAAACCATCACGAACTCGACCTAAGCTCAACATCAAAATAACAACCTCTCATAATGTATTATAAATTTTAACGCATTGTTGATTATAAACAAACTAATTTTTAATTATTCCATTGGTTACCGTTCCATGCGTTTGTACTTGTAATCGATTAATTATGCAGGTATTGGCGTGTAAATAAACAAATATGGGGGGTTAATAACAAATTAATATGCAGAAAAGTTGTGGTTGTGGGACGAGGGGTCAGTAAAAGTGCTTTAATCGGTAGTTGCGTTATTTCTGTCCAATTGTCAATGGGATGTTGTATTCAGGAAGGAGACAAACACGGCCTCATTCCTGTACATTGTGTTAGCCAATAGCCAATCAGGAGTCAGCAACTGAGACGCCGATCGAAGGAAGGCATTGTTGAAAAAACGAGACGAAATAAAAACAAAAACAAACAAAAACAGTCCAATAACCTCAAAATGTCGATAAAACACTCAATAAAACTACATATTTACAGATCTAGGTTCTACATAATGTACTAATAATACACAACATTGTTTATAAACTTCAATAAACACATAAAGTAACGTATTCATGAAGTGGATAGTCCCAATTAAAGAATTGAAATGTGACATTTGTGAAACTATACACACGGGTATTGGCAAAATGGCGGCATTTCCAAGTATTGTTGAGATAACTCTTCTTAACCCTACTATCAGACAGGGTCATATTTGCCTCCGAATTATGCAGGGAAGCCTGTGTAGGAGTTAACCCCGGGGTCATTTTAACATGGGGTTAGCGAGAGTTAAGAAGAAATAAAAAAATGTACAGGAATGAGGCCCCCGGGGCCTCATTCCTGCACACAACTGATAGACTCTACCAAGTAGCATGTTATATGTAACTAGGAAAACGCTCCGCGTTGCCAGACGAGCGATTTTTTTCCATGTATCAAAGCAAACAAATCTTTCGCATATCATAATACACTTACAAAAAAAAATACCTTTATAATAAACAGCACAAACAATTTTTTTTTTGAATTATTATTATTCTTATTTTGAACCAGCATGACGTCATAACTTACTCTATACATTAAATAACATTATTTTCAGTTAATGATTTCATATTAAAGGCTCAATATTAAATCTAAAAAATTAAAAAAAAAAAAAAAAAAAAAAATGAAAAATTAAATCTAAACATTATATTGTATTGTGTTGCCGATCGATTATGAAATTTTAATTGCAAGTGGGGGTATTTATGACCAAGAGTAATTTAGTGGTCGCGTTATATATACTATAACCTAAGTCAAATAATTGGGTTCCGTGAGTAGGGTAATCTGAATTAAAGAATTATTTTATTTTATGTGATTATGCGATTCAAGCCGATCTTGCCCTCATATTTTGCCGCCAAAATTATGGTTGAAATCGGCAGCTTACCTGCATAGATCTTCTATAATATGGATATATACTCTAGTGGCATCTAATTTAGAGGAATATAAAACAAAACATTACAAATCGTTCCTACATTATTGTAACATAATCATTGTGGAAAAGTATCTTTTATACTAAAAGTACTCGTTCGTGAACTTATTCGTAGCTAACATGGACGATATGAGTGTGACATGGACGATATGAGTGTGACATGGACGATATGAGTGTGACATGGACGATATGAGTGTGACATGGACGATATGAGTGTGACATGGACGATATGAGTGTGACACGGACGATATGAGTGTGACACGGACGATATGAGTGTGACATGGACGATATGAGTGTGACACGGACGATATGAGTGTGACATGGACGATATGAGTGTGACATGGACGATATGAGTGTGACATGGACGATATGAGTGTGACATGGACGATATGAGTGTGACATGGACGATATGAGTGTGACATGGACGATATGAGTGTGACATGGACGATATGAGTGTGACATGGACGATATGAGTGTGACACGGACGATATGAGTGTGACATGGACGATATGAGTGTGACATGGACGATATGAGTGTGACATGGACGATATGAGTGTGACACGGACGATATGAGTGTGACATGGACGATATGAGTGTGACACGGACGATATGAGAGTGACACGGACGATATGAGTGTGACATGGACGATATGAGTGTGACATGGACGATATGAGTGTGACATGGACGATATGAGTGTGACATGGACGATATGAGTGTGACATGGACGATATGAGTGTGACATGGACGATATGAGTGTGACATGGACGATATGAGTGTGACATGGACGATATGAGTGTGACATGGACGATATGAGTGTGACATGGACGATATGAGTGTGACATGGACGATATGAGTGTGACATGGACGATATGAGTGTGACATGGACGATATGAGTGTGACATGGACGATATGAGTGTGACATGGACGATATGAGTGTGACATGGACGATATGAGTGTGACATGGACGATATGAGTGTGACATGGACGATATGAGTGTGACATGGACGATATGAGTGTGCCACGGACGATATGAGTGTGACATGGACGATATGAGTGTGACATGGACGATATGAGTGTGACATGGACGATATGAGTGTGACATGGACGATATGAGTGTGACATGGACGATATGAGTGTGACATGGACGATATGAGTGTGACATGGACGATATGAGTGTGACACGGACGATATGAGTGTGACACGGACGATATGAGTGTGACATGGACGATATGAGTGTGACATGGACGATATGAGTGTGACATGGACGATATGAGTGTGACATGGACGATATGAGTGTGACATGGACGATATGAGTGTGACATGGACGATATGAGTGTGACATGGACGATATGAGTGTGACATGGACGATATGAGTGTGACATGGACGATATGAGTGTGACATGGACGATATGAGTGTGACATGGACGATATGAGTGTGACACGGACGATATGAGTGTGACATGGACGATATGAGTGTGACACGGACGATATGAGTGTGACACGGACGATATGAGTGTGACATGGACGATATGAGTGTGACATGGACGATATGAGTGTGACACGGACGATATGAGTGTGACACGGACGATATGAGTGTGACACGGACGATATGAGTGTGACATGGACGATATGAGTGTGACATGGACGATATGGGTGTGACACGGACGATATGAGTGTGACACGGACGATATGAGTGTGACACGGACGATATGAGTGTTACACGGACGATATGAGTGTGACATGGACGATATGAGTGTGACACGGACGATATGAGTGTGACACGGACGATATTAGTGTGACAGGGACGATATGAGTGTGACATGGACGATATGAGTGTGACATGGACGATATGAGTGTGACATGGACGATATGAGTGTGACATGGACGATATGAGTGTGACATGGACGATATGAGTGTGACACGGACGATATGAGTGTGACACGGACGATATGAGTGTGACACGGACGATATGTATGTGACATGGACGATATGAGTGTGACATGGACGATATGAGTGTGACACGGACGATATGAGTGTGACACGGACGATATGAGTGTGACATGGACGATATGAGTGTGACATGGACGATATGAGTGTGACATGGACGATATGAGTGTGACATGGACGATATGAGTGTGACATGGACGATATGAGTGTGACACGGACGATATGAGTGTGACACGGACGATATGAGTGTGACACGGACGATATGAGTGTGACATGGACGATATGAGTGTGACATGGACGATATGAGTGTGACACGGACGATATGAGTGTGACATGGACGATATGAGTGTGACACGGACGATATGAGTGTGACATGGACGATATGAGTGTGACATGGACGATATGAGTGTGACATGGACGATATGAGTGTGACACGGACGATATGAGTGTGACACGGACGATATGAGTGTGACACGGACGATATGAGTGTGACATGGACGATATGAGTGTGACATGGACGATATGAGTGTGACATGGACGATATGAGTGTGACATGGACGATATGAGTGTGACACGGACGATATGAGTGTGACACGGACGATATGAGTGTGACACGGACGATATGAGTGTGACACGGACGATATGAGTGTGACATGGACGATATGAGTGTGACATGGACGATATGAGTGTGACATGGACGATATGAGTGTGACATGGACGATATGAGTGTGACATGGACGATATGAGTGTGACACGGACGATATGAGTGTGACATGGACGATATGAGTGTGACATGGACGATATGAGTGTGACATGGACGATATGAGTGTGACATGGACGATATGAGTGTGACATGGACGATATGAGTGTGACATGGACGATATGAGTGTGACATGGACGATATGAGTGTGACATGGACGATATGAGTGTGACATGGACGATATGAGTGTGACATGGACGATATGAGTGTGACATGGACGATATGAGTGTGACATGGACGATATGAGTGTGACACGGACGATATGAGTGTGACATGGACGATATGAGTGTGACATGGACGATATGAGTGTGACATGGACGATATGAGTGTGACACGGACGATATGAGTGTGACACGGACGATATGAGTGTGACATGGACGATATGAGTGTGACATGGACGATATGAGTGTGACATGGACGATATGAGTGTGACACGGACGATATGAGTGTGACATGGACGATATGAGTGTGACATGGACGATATGAGTGTGACATGGACGATATGAGTGTGACATGGACGATATGAGTGTGACATGGACTGATCTGGTGCCCAAGACGCACACGGTCTACAGAATGTGCAATATAGCCACGTGACATGTGGAATGGGTCGAAACAGCGACTCGGCATATGCCTATAGATGTGCCACATTTGCTAATGCCCATTCAAAGACCTATTAAAACGTTAAACTTTAACTCTATTCCAGGAACTAGTTTCCTAGTTTTCACTACAGCTTTTAATGAAATTACAAAGGAATGTAGAAATACTATTAAGTACCATTGGTTCCAAGATTCCAAGACAGCAGCCTACCCAATCGGTACATAGTTGGTGATGCATAATATCCTCCATGTGATATTATAAACTGTATCCAATTTATGTTATCCCAACTTATGATCGAAAGTAATTTATCCCCATAAGAAACGAAATTAATCACGGAACAACGCTGAACATTGCTTATAAAAAAATACCAATTAAAGCTAACGGATATCGAAGTTAATGAAACACTATATCTGTAACTCGAACCCAGATCTTTCAGTTGACAAGTACGCCTCTTGATCTTGAGGATCTCGGCGTGAGCCAAGGCCATTATGACAGCTTTGCTTTCACACAATCTTGAGGATCTCGGCGTGAGCCCAGGCCATTATGACAGCTTTGCTTTCACACAATCTTGAGGATCTCGGCGTGAGCCCAGGCCATTATGACAGCTTTGCTTTCACACAATCTTGAGGATCTCGGCGTGAGCCCAGGCCATTATGACAGCTTTGCTTTCACCAATGTAACATCTATCCGATGCCATCTTCAGTGTTACGTTGTTACACTTGTAAAGGGCGTGGGTTCGAATCCAACGTAACACGGATGTTCGTGCATGAACGTGCATCGCCGTCATAACCTCAAGTCCCCATTCATCGGTTTCATGCTAATCTCTGCGTCGGGTGCAGCATTTAAATGTGGTCGAGTATTCAACCTTCCACGTTCACCCTCACCTAAACGCCCACTTCTCCGGATCGTTAGCGAGCCTTCTCGCTCAGAGCGAGCGTTGGGTTTTATTTCTTATTATCATTACACTTTTTAATAATGAACAAGGATTCGAACTGTTATTGATTCGAATCTCTTTTCACGCTAAACCGGTTCAAAACAACTTGGAACTATTAAAGCGGGTAATTGATTCTTTAAATGTAATGTTGTTCTCCTTTGTGTGCATTTTTATTGTAAATAATGCGATTCAAATGGCAAATGGTGCATAAAAGTCCATATAGTTAAGTAAACGACATTTAGACACGTGTGAAATGTGAAATAACATATTTATATTTCTATAGTTTCTTTTCTTATCGTTTGCTTTTCTATAGTAATATTGAATATTATTAATTACATGATTTATCAAACATAGAAAGTCGCAAAAATAAAAGTAATACAGATACAAGAGCAGAGAGATTATTTTTTTGACAACACTATCAATCTTCAGATGTGTCCTGTGCAATGCACTGCGAATTCATGTACACACACACATGTAACATTTGCATGTCCCGTCAGCCAGCAGCCATATTAGTAGACTATACCAGACAGACAGACAGATGCACTCGTCACCAGCAGAGCCATATACTATACCAGACAGACAGACAGATGCACTCGTCACCAGCAGAGCCATGTACTATACCAGGCAGACAGACAGATGCACTCGTCACTAGCAGAGCCATATCAGTAGACTATACCAGACAGATAGACAGACGCACTCGTCACCAGCAGAGCCACATACTATACCAGACAGATAGACAGACGCACTCGTCACTAGCAGAGCCATATTAGTAGACTATACCAGACAGATAGACAGATGCACTCGTCACCAAAAGAGCACCCCGCTCTGTGGGTGTTTACTGCTGTGATCTATGCAGCCCTTCAGCCAGGCGCGTCACCAGCAGAGCCATATAAGTAGACTATACCAGACAGATAGACAGATGCACTCGTCACCAAAAGAGCACCCCGCTCTGTTGGTGTTTACTGCTGTAATCTATGCAGCCCTCCAACCAGGCGCGTCACCAGTAGAGCCATATAAGTAGACTATACCAGACAGATAGACAGATGCACTCGTCACCAAAAGAGCACCCCGCTCTGTGGGTGTTTACTGCTGTAATCTATGCAGCCCTCCAACCAGGCGCGTCACCAGCAGAGCCATATACTATACCAGACAGATAGACAGACGCACTCGTCACCAAAAGAGCACCCCGCTCTGTTGGTGTTTACTGCTGTAATCTATGCAGCCCTTCAGCCAGGCGCGTCACCAGCAGAGCCATATAAGTAGACTATACCAGACAGATAGACAGATGCACTCGTCACCAAAAGAGCACCCCGCTCTGTGGGTGTTTACTGCTGTAATCTATGCAGCCCTCCAACCAGGCGCGTCACCAGCAGAGCCATATAAGTAGACTATACCAGACAGATAGACAGATGCACTCGTCACCAAAAGAGCACCCCGCTCTGTGGGTGTTTACTGCTGTAATCTATGCAGCCCTCCAACCAGGCGCGTCACCAGCAGAGCCATATAAGTAGACTATACCAGACAGATAGACAGATGCACTCGTCACCAAAAGAGCACCCCGCTCTGTGGGTGTTTACTGCTATAATCTATGCAGCCCTCCAACCAGGCGCGTCACCAGCAGAGCCATATAAGTAGACTATACCAGACAGATAGACAGATGCACTCGTCACCAAAAGAGCACCCCGCTCTGTGGGTGTTTACTGCTATAATCTATGCAGCCCTCCAACCAGGCGCGTCACCAGCAGAGCCATATAAGTAGACTATACCAGACAGATAGACAGATGCACTCGTCACCAAAAGAGCACCCCGCTCTGTGGGTGTTTACTGCTATAATCTATGCAGCCCTCCAACCAGGCGCGTCACCAGCAGAGCCATATAAGTAGACTATACCAGACAGATAGACAGATGCACTCGTCACCAAAAGAGCACCCCGCTCTGTTGGTGTTTACTGCTGTAATCTATGCAGCCCTCCAACCAGGCGCGTCACCAGCAGAGCCATATAAGTAGACTATACCAGACAGATAGACAGATGCACTCGTCACCAAAAGAGCACCCCGCTCTGTGGGTGTTTACTGCTATAATCTATGCAGCCCTCCAACCAGGCGCGTCACCAGCAGAGCCATATAAGTAGACTATACCAGACAGATAGACAGATGCACTCGTCACCAAAAGAGCACCCCGCTCTGTGGGTGTTTACTGCTATAATCTATGCAGCCCTCCAACCAGGCGCGTCACCAGCAGAGCCATATAAGTAGACTATACCAGACAGATAGACAGATGCACTCGTCACCAAAAGAGCACCCCGCTCTGTTGGTGTTTACTGCTATAATCTATGCAGCCCTCCAACCAGGCGCGTCACCAGCAGAGCCATATAAGTAGACTATACCAGACAGATAGACAGATGCACTCGTCACCAAAAGAGCACCCCGCTCTGTTGGTGTTTACTGCTGTAATCTATGCAGCCCTCCAACCAGGCGCGTCACCAGCAGAGCCATATAAGTAGACTATACCAGACAGATAGACAGATGCACTCGTCACCAAAAGAGCACCCCGCTCTGTTGGTGTTTACTGCTGTAATCTATGCAGCCCTCCAACCAGGCGCGTCACCAGCAGAGCCATATAAGTAGACTATGCCAGACAGATAGACAGATGCACTCGTCACCAAAAGAGCACCCCGCTCTGTGGGTGTTTACTGCTGTAATCTATGCAGCCCTTCAGCCAGGCGCGTCACCAGCAGAGCCATATACTATACCAGACAGATAGACAGATGCACTCGTCACCAAAAGAGCACCCCGCTCTGTGGGTGTTTACTGCTATAATCTATGCAGCCCTGCAACCAGGCGCGTCACCAGCAGAGCCATATAAGTAGACTATGCCAGACAGATAGACAGATGCACTCGTCACCAAAAGAGCACCCCGCTCTGTTGGTGTTTACTGCTGTAATCTATGCAGCCCTTCAGCCAGGCGCGTCACCAGCAACTGATTGTCGGGAGGCAGAACAAAACAACGGCACGCAAATGATAGAGGGGGCAGTATGAATTAGCAATAATAATATTTTTATCTAGGACTCCGTAGACGCACCAGTAAATTTTCATAAACTAGATGAAACATTATTGTAAAATCTTTCGCAGCTTACATTTGAACTTCCTTGCAGAACACATCACTTCATTCTCAATTACAGTCTCCTTGTTACCTTGTATTATGTTAATTAATCCCGTCATTGAATGTTATTTTGCATGAAACAGATTTTGCTAATTGACCACATCAATTAAATCCGGAGATTTAGGTTCTTTCTATTCGTAACACAGCTTAGTTCTAGAGTGTGGTGCTAAGCAATTGAGCCTAAAGGGCGTATATTAGGATGACGCACTGCCTTATTAGGAAACAGACAATAGATCACTTCCAAGAAAAACAATCCTGGCAAATACTTGTTCGTGAGTGTTCACACCTCACACTGGCATACACTAACACTGGCATACACTAACACTAGCATACACTAAATCTAGCATACACTAACACTGGCGTACACTAACACTGGCATATGGTATACACTAACACTAGCATACACTAGCACTAGCATACACTAACACTAGCGTACACTAACACTGGCATATGGTATACACTAACACTAGCATAAACTAACACTGGCATATGGTATACACTAACACTAGCATACACTAACACTGGCATACACTAACACTGGCATACACTAACACTAGCATACACTAAAGCGTCGTTCACAACCAATTATCGTGCGAAAATTAACGCGTACAAATTTTAGAAATTGATGTAGGTGTGCATAATGAAATTTCACAAATGAACATAAACCAATCAGATATGACTGCACTTTCCGCGATAATCCGACCTTCTATTATCGTACATAATGTTCTGAACTTTGCACAAGATTAATGAAAAGTGATTCGTCCATTATGCCCTCAACAGCTTTCTTAAAACCCGCAAACAAACTCGAAATATGTGTATTTGGTTTTGTGCGCATGCGCACAATTTAGAAAATTACTGAAATTAGCTAAAAAATTTAAGTTGGTTCAACTTTTCGATGATTACGTGTAGCGATAATTTCGCGAATTTCCATGTGAACATTGGCATATGAACTGCATTGGACCAACTTCGTAATTTTCATAAGTTACGTACGCTAATTAGTTCTGTACGGGCCTTTACACTGGCGTACACTGACACTGGCATACACTAACACTGGTATACACTAACACTAGCATACACTAACACTGACATACACTAACACTAGCATACACTAATACTAGCATACACTAACACTAGCATACACTTACACTAGCATACACTAACAATACACTAATACTAGCATACACTTACACTAGCATACACTAACACTAGCATATGCTAGCTAACACCACTGCCGTCATACCCCTGACACAGGTATTAACATACATTACCATCACAAACCTGTAAATATGCCCATCAAACGGAGTATCTGTTTGAAAGCATTGTCAAAAATAGAAACGTTCAAAATGTTTAAAACAGTGGCGTATCCAGGAATTGGGAAAGGGGGGGGTTTCAACCCATATTATAGAGAGTGGAGCCGAAACATTATTGGGGTTCCGGGGGGCTTGCCCCCCGAAAAAATTCTCGTCAGGTAATTTTAGTGCAAATCTGTGCGTTTTAAAGCGGCCAACTGAGACAAGATTACTCAGTTTCTGGCAACACATTTTTTCCTTAGCACCGCTAATAAAAGGAACCTCAATCAATAATTTGCATCGTATTGCTTTTGTTTTTAATTACAACAATATACAATAATTATAAAGTAAAACATGTAACTCTATTGAAATACTGTCTATTGATACTGTCTATTGAAATACTGTCAATTGAAATGTAAACGGTCATTTTCCATGTTTTCTTTGCAAAAGGGGGGGGGTTGTCCCCCCCCTCCCCTCCCCCCCCCCCCCCCCCGTGTATACGCTACTAGTTTAAGCTGTAAGCCAAAACGTATACAAGGCGTATACCGACGCCGTCTTCAGCAATTGCACCGATGTAACCCATGTCCAGAATACATAGTATAATCCCGTTCACCGTTATATTCTTCCACAAATAACCTACGAGAGCCAAAATGATACATCTTGCTCTTCTACTATAAGTTGTATACCACTCGCCTGTTTCTTGACATTTATGAATTCATGTAAAGTAAGCCCGAGCCTTGTCGTAGAAGGGTTTACCAGATGAAAATCAACCCTTGAATAAAAATGTATATCCTCAAGAAAACATATTAGCTCAATGTACTGGACATAGTCACAATATGCCAATATTCGACGAACAAAGAAGTATTGCCATATTTTACAAGCCAATAAAAATCACACTTCTGAACCATCAATTACGTCCAGGGAGCATAGAAAGGCAAGCTGGGGGACATTGCCCACCCTTTTCTTTCGTAGTGACGCACTGCATCGAACTATCTCGAACCAAGTTAGACAATAAAAGGCTAAGCAGTTGCTGAGAGCAGCAGCATCAATAAATAAATAAAATAAATTCACATTTAGAGTCTACCCACTCAGTAATTAAACTGATTTGCAGTGGGGGACTTTAATTTAAAGTGACTAAACCAACCCTGTAGGTTTCGAACACCATCGACGAGTGAGCGATAACCAATCAAAGATCGATATTTCAAATACGAAACATATGAATCAGTGATTGGACAGTGCGAACACCTGCGGACAAATGCCAGAATCAACAAGGCCGATTCAGAACAACTTTGAATTTATTGAGTGCTTCGTTGCTAGGACGGCTCCAAAGTCACCGTTTACTTATTCCTAAGCCAAGAAGTAATGGAATTGAATCCACATTAGAAGTTAAAAAACTTCTGCCTGAAGCGGGATTTGAACCCGGGACCTTCTGCATTGGAAGCAGGGATGCTAACCACTGGACCAACGAGCCACCTATGCAGTTAGCATCAATGAAGCAGTTGCATCAATGAACTGTGCCAATCCAAAGATGTATGTCTATAGGCGGGAAGCAAAATGGTTCTTTCTGGTCTCTGAGCGCATAGCAATTTACATACTGTCGGAAATGTAACTTGCCGTATCTTTTGATATTCACAAAAGGTATCAAATGACATCACAATATGTGACAGTTTATACTGCTGAATATGACGTATCAGTTGGTTGCTGAACGCAGCCCAAATCAAAAGGTGGACGAGATGTGTGGGTGAATGTGTCGATAATACCACCAAATTAGGCACACTCCGCGGCTGTCGTCCGAGCGCGGTTGCCACATTGTTTTCACGGGTTGCAATAACATGCAATAGGGAACTTGCATGAATTTTCTACAGCTCTGAAAGTACGTGGAATATATTGTTATTCATCTGAAGACATCACAAACCTAATTTAAAAGTTTTAAAATTAACTCATTATACTTCTATACATGTTCAAAGATTTTGATTATCTGTTTCCCGCACTATTATTTTTAAACGGTATGTGACGTCACATGCCATGAAAATCACTGCTTATATGAATGACTTTGCATATAACCTCCTTGGACTTTGCCACCGCCTCCTAGACGAAACAATCACATTTTCAAGGTCATCAAGCTAACCTTGTCAAAATTTTTACGCAAGCCGTTGTCAAGTCTGCTTTATATGAATAACAACACCCAATATTTACTGATATTCTATGAAAATAGGTTTGGTATTATTGTTTTTATAGTAACTGGGCTTCAAAATTAATTACTACGCTTACTAGACATTAATTCGATTTTATATGATTTTGGATATGATAATTTCCAAATAAGCGTTATGTTATTTATCTTTCTTTGATTGGTTGATTGCTGATACATGGCAAGTGACGTATGCCCCGTTTTTCCCGCCATAAATATGTGTGAAACTTTCAGCTCGTTTTTATAAATGAAACTTAATTCTATGTCACCGAAATAAAATATTTTTGTATTCAGGACGTTAATCTTAATCTAGTAAAATGCTAAAAAAACATTATGCATGTTCCCCATTTTAAACATATTTTTGGCATTTCCATGAAACATTATTGGTTCCCTATTATAAGTTATTGCATAAGATTTGTGTGTGATATTTTGTTGTGTGATATTTTACGTTATAAATAATAGTTTTCGATAAGAAAAATAAGTGTAGAAGCAATAAGGAAAAAATCAAAACTTGTAGGTTCTACAAATATTTTGACCAATAAAGAGGTTTTTGTAGTCATTGATATTTTCAAACCACTGTATCATTCATTACCATTACCACGAAAATACAGGTTACTTTTTGTTTTTTTAAAGCTATTCTTTTTCTTAGAAATCAGAATGTATTCAGCTATTTTCGAATACTTTTTATCACGTTTAATGAAGCGAACATTCGATCGAGTTGTGTGGATCTACAAATGACGTTGATTTGATTTACTTTGTTGATATAATTGATTCGTATCAATGGGCTCAGTGGATAGCAGAAAGTTCTGATATTATTGCTTATCTGACACAGCAACAATGTAAGTATTAATTATCGGAGTATCAACATGCCCTGTTGTTAGGTAGTGTGGCAGCCTCCGCATTGAGCTGTAAAGCCTCATTCAGATCTGCTACGACACTTTTGTCTGTATAAACCACGAGGCGTATCTGTGTACGTGTGGCGTGGGTGATGGAGCGAACGTGCGGTTTGTGGTTTTCGGCTCGCTCTCGGCGCTATGCAGACTAAAACACTAACACCTCCATGACACACTGCGGTTTAGCTCTCTGCTATTCTATTTATACCCAACACTTCATTGCACGTGGATACTAGAGGTTGTATGTCCTCCTTGTAGACTATTGGATCTCTATCTTGATTTTAGCCAACAATTAAAATCTAGGATAAACTATAGTGGCATTAATTGAATGAATTTCTTCATTAGTTGAGGAGAATAGTCTAATATCCATGTATATAGCCAAAGTTTGGACGATTACCCTCTAGAGTCAGCAGGGGAGTATGTGAGAGGAAGGAAAATATTTTTAATCTGAGAGCAACACGGGCGTGCGCACAACAACCCACCAAAGTTGTATCGCAATCGGATGAATGGTATAGGAACGCATACTGGACAAACAAACAAACATTCATATATAGATGGAATATGATCATTTGGAACAATTGCTTTCTAAATGTGCAATATGATTGTAATATCATTCCTACCTCCAGGGTCGTTGATTACCCATGCGTTTAATTTCACCCCCCCCCCCCACCCCCCCTCCGCCTTATATGTATTACGATTAATTAAAGTCCCCCACTGCAAATCAGTTTAGTTACTGAGTGGGTAGACTCTAAATGTGAATTTATTTATTTATTTAGTACGTGATCTCATATAACATCGAACAGCCGAGTGATATCCAACCTGTGTTTTCTAGGTCATAATGTGACAGCAAATCCAAAAGCTTGCCGCTCGTAATATATTTTCCTCGTATGACTACCATATACTGATTTGTAATTAAACTGGCTACAAGCATATTATCCATTTAGTACATGACTATAAAGCCAAGTTATACCACAGGTGTATCACTATATCATCTATATACAACATCACAAGTGAATCTAACTAGAGTGGCAACATTTGGATTAATATCAAAACGGTAGTCAGTCGTCACAAAGCATGATCTAAAACATACAAATCTATACGTGTATCCGATTGCTATTTTATGCTTCACTGATGACTGTGATACTGTATCATAGACCTGCACCCCTAAATTAAAATACAATTCCTATGTGGTTGAGTAAGTTACTCACAGCAGAACACACAATTAGCTATAGGCTATAGTGAACATCATCCATTGGTGTTTGAAGCTCGTTCTGTGCAAGTTAAACTGATCTGTACCTAGATTGAGGTGAGTGGATCTCTCTCTCTCTCTCTCTCTCTCTCTCTCCAGCTGCATGCACATTTCACGGCTAATGTACCGTCTTCGTTCTATCTTTTCCTTGACATCAGCTGATCAGTAATACAGATTGATGATGGCGAACCTTACTCTTCTTGTAGCGCATACTTTAGACTTGAGACAATGGAGATAATGAGTGCATGAACATTATTCCCATTAGGAGTATAGGCTACCAACAATATCGACAATATGTTTTGTTATACTAACGAAATCATCTCCCCGCTGTTGTCTCGATTAACCGAACTATAACTATATGACCGAAATATAAACAACTGATGTCATAAAATCAATCAATACCTGTCATTGAACCCTCATCAAGGCATGCATCAGGAAAGGTTATACAATATACACGGTTATACTGCAGGTTACAAATGCACCACGAGATATAGGCCTACGTGAGTTACAACTCTACTAATCTACACCTTATTACATGTGTGTTATAGGTGTTTTCAAATTCAACACGAAATTTATCACAATTTGAATCATCGATTCTTTTTGTAACTTGGTTGTTGCAAAAATGCTATGTTCAACTTCAACATGGTCTTACATATTGATTCTTTGTAACTTGGTTGTTGCAAAAATGCTATGTTCAACACGGTCTTTATCATTACCCAACTTATTGATTCCTGGTAACTTAGTTGTTGCATACACCATGATTCAATATTCAACATGGTCTTTATCATAACCCTACTAATCGATTCCTTGTAACTTAGTTGTTGCATACAATATGCTTCAATATTCAACATGGTCTTTATCATAACCCTACTAATCGATTCCGTGTAACTTAGTTGCAAAAATGATTCTAATTTTGCTTCAACATGATTTATATCAAAATCCCGCTCATCGATTCCTTAAAAATAATAAGAGAATTATTTTGTGTGTACGTGCATAATTAATTAATTTTATTGTTGTTTTCCTGTCCCATGGAAGGACAGGATGGCCAGTGTATAGGGTTATGGGCAAGGCCATACCCTCTTTAGCCTACAGGTACATTCAATAACACAAATTACATAAAATTATATACAGTTAAAAGTTACAGAGTGAAATGTTTCAACATTGAACTTATGTCTCAATTCTACTCATCGTTGGCTTAGCTTAGAACTTAGGTGTTGTACACACGTTTCAATACTCAATAAGATATTCTTTACACCATCCTAACTTAGTTGTTGTTCATATGTTTCAATATCCAATAAGATATTTACACCATCCTACACATCGCTGACTTACTACTTTGTTGTTGCACACACTGCTTCAATATTCGTGTTGATCGTTATCAACGGCTTCGATAGCTTCGCTGTTGCTTGCGTCGGTATGCAACGACGGACATTGATGGTGTTGCACATTGTATATGGCAAATAAAGCTGGAAGTGTTGGTGGCGAAGCCTCCTTCGAAGGAGAGCTACAATTTATGACGTATAATTGTACAGATATCGGCATTACCCACTGACAGCATAGAGTGGATTTAGGTTGGGTTTCTGTATGCGATCTTGTTCACTGTCATTACGAGGAATTGCTGCTCTCCTCAATAACCGGTATCGATGCATCGTTGTATCACTCGGGCAGTTGGGGAGGGAGTCCCCCCACCCACTAACCCGGACAAGTAATGATGTTACAATGTTGCTATGTAACCGCCGGGGCAAGTGGTACTTGTATGAAGGACCCCACAATGCCCGCATGTTGCGCAGTAAGTGGCCGCGTTACGACTCAAGTCATCCCGAAACAACCTTCGTTATAGTTAGACGCAAGATAGGGTTAGGTCTATCTATGCGAACCGCTTCTCTATTTGAATGCATATGAAAGGTTGTTTCCGGAAGACTATACTCGTATATTATATTGATGCCGATTTGATATTTATGGATCGGTCGTCTTTTCGATGCATGAACACCAACAATTGAGTAAATACATTTTTGGAAATTGGAGTGCGTACAGTATTATTTTAAGTGTCAATCAACATGCACACATGAATTAAATGTTCATAATTATATTTATTATATTCATTATATTCATTATATATATATATATATATTTCGTCAGCATGAATATAGTGTAAGCTGACGATAGCAATACAGAACAGAATACTTTGGCAAAATTCCTTCCCATAGACAGAATCGCGTTCTGACCAAGATTGTGTTTCAAAATGTCCATCTTTAATTAATACAATTGACATTTATCACGATACAACACAATACATACTCTCATTCGAGCTAAGTTCTATAATGTTACACTGTGTTTACGTAGCGACTAGAAATATTTTATCAAAAATGCGATAAAAAATATACAAAATAGTAAAGCATGCATGCATTAAAGGCATATTAACCATATTATTGTGTTCCTTCTTTTGCTTCATCTTAATATCTCACATCGTGAACCAATTATATTTTAATACATTATAATGTTTAAGTTGAGAAAATACAAACTCAGTTTAATTTCAGTTAGTTTTAATTATTTATTAAGTTTACACATATTGGCACCAGTTTGTTTACTAGTTTTTATTATAATAATAATAATAATAATAATAATAATAGTAATAATAATAATAATAATAATAATAATAATAATAATAGGCCTAATAATAATAATAATAATAATAATAATAATAATAATAATAATAATAATAGTAATAGTAATAATAATAATAATAATAATAATAATAATAATAATAATAATAATAATAATAATAATAATAATAATAATAATAATAATAATAATAATAATAATAATAATAAAAATAATAATAATAATAATAATAATAATAATAATAATAATAATAATAATAATAATAATAATAATAATAATAATAATAATAATAATAATAATAATAATAATAATAATAATAAAAATAATAATAATAATAATAATAATAATAATAATAATAATAATAACACACAATAATAATAACACCACAACCTTGCTTGTGCATGCTGTATGTTTCGCCGATTGCCCTGCGGCGCGGTCCTAGCAACCGATAGTTGGGGGAGGATGCATGCGGCTGCACTTCGGGATGTGCCTAAAGTCCACCTTGTCGTGGTGTGGGGGCTACCCTGTACTGCCTTTTGACTCGTCACGGGGCGGTGGAGTGGTTCCAACGGACTGGGCTTCACGGGCACCCAAGTGCTCCACCATGCGTGGGACACTCGCGAGTGTGAATCGCGCCCTGGGTTCACCTGGAAAGGGGAGATATCCGGCTTCTTCCCAGTACTAGCTCCGGCTAGAGGAGATACAATGAGTAATGAGTACCAATAATGGCCTCGGAAACCGCGACCGGCTGCAAGGCCGCGCAGGATGTTCTGGTACCGGGCGTCCTGTGTCAAATATGCTACCTGTACCAGTGGACAGCGGTGGACTTGCCTCACAACATCGAGGAAGGCGCGGCGCCGCTCCACTCATGGCTACCGCACGAGCAGCTGCCACAGCTGCACCACCTAGCAGTGGTTTAGGGGAGCCAAGAGTCCCCCTCACCGCCGCTGGGCCTGAACGCCAACGCATGAAGTGGACTAAAGAGCTGAATATAACACTAATGCGTGCGTATTACAAAAGCACCAACGTGGAGACTGAAATGGAAGGGTTCAGGGCAAGGTTCTTCCAGGAGTGGAAGAAGATGTTCCCGGACACGACTTTGGATGAGCAGCGCATCTGCAGCCAGCGGCGATCCATCGCGTCCAGGGGAGTCCTCTCCGCAGCTGAACTCGACCGCCTCAAGCGAGAAGTAAGACAGGAGTTGCAACAACTCCAGCACCATCATCAGCAACAGCAGGACCAAGAGAATATCATCCAGGAGGAATTCGAAGATGGTAATTCCGAAAATGAGGAGGCAGAACAACAGCCAGGACCCCAGGAAGTAGAGCCGAGCAAGCCGGCATGGGACAACATTGATCTTGACCTCTTGAGAGAGTCGTACGAGACTCTCAAGTTGCAGTACCAGGGAATGCCCTTGGGGAATCGACCCCGAATCCCTAAGTTGCAGTGTAGTGCAGAAGTGTACAGGATCACTGCAGTGGTCGACGAGCTGGTGAAGGGCGACATCAACGGAACTGCATCCCTTGAAGAAGTGGCAGGACTTGTCCACTGTGCCGCGTTAGCAATGAGTGAGAGGTTCGTGCAGAATGCCCGCAAGTCAGGGCTGAGAACCTCAAACCCCAGACGCCAACAGAAGCCACGCAAGGTCGAAACACCTGCCTGGATCAAGAGGATTGAGGGCAAGATTACCAACGCCAGGAGGGACATCGGGCACCTTGTAGCATATCTGCAATGTCCACATGACTGCAGCATCAAGGTGTGGAAGGGTGTCAGAAGCGTCGCCAGGAGGATGAAGTTGAGGAAGACAGATAAGGAGTTCGAGAAGAAGCTTCGCGAGAAAGAAGAGGGACTGAAGCAGCGAATTGCAGCACTTGGAGCTCGCATCAGGCGTTACAACGAAGCAGCCAAGCGAAGACAACAAGACCGTCTTTTTGCAGCTGACCAGAAACTCTTCTATCGCAAGTTGGAGACCGAGGGTAAGGAAGAACAACCACAGCAACTGCCCAACGCAGCATCGATGACTGATTTCTGGTCGGGTATCTGGTCTGACCCAAAACGTCACAATGAAGGAGCGTACTGGCTGCAAGAAGAAGAAGCGGATGGCGAACCGTTACCACAAATGCGTGGCGTCACTATCTCTGTAGAGGACGTACGAACTGCTGTTAAGAAGACGCAGAACTGGAAGGCACCAGGTATCGACGGCATCCACAACTTCTGGTGGAAGTACTTCAAGAGTACGCACACTGTTTTGGCCGCACGGTTTCAGGAAGCGCTCGACGATCCATCCGTTATCCCAAAGTTCTTCACGCTAGGCATCACTTACATGAAGGTAAAGTCAGGGGATCCTTTGGACCCTAAGAACTACAGGCCCATCACATGTCTGCCGACGTTATACAAGATCTTCACTTCCATTCTCGCGGCGAAATTATCTGCTCACCTAACCACAAACAACGTTCTCGCGGACGAGCAAAACGGCTGCAAGAAGGGTACCCAAGGATGCGCAGAGCTGCTGGTGATGGACACCGTAGCATCGCGACAAGCTCGCCACAAGATACGCAACCTTTCCACAGGTTGGGTAGATTACAGGAAGGCGTTTGACTCCGTGCCACACTCATGGCTACTGCGCGTCTTGCGACTGTACAAGGCCGACCCTCATCTCATCCGGCTTTTGGAGTATTGTATGGCTACCTGGAGAACCACTCTGCATGTGGGACAAGGTGGCAACAGGGTCGCGACGGAGGAAATCCGCATTAAAAGGGGAATTTTCCAGGGAGACAGTCTCAGCCCGCTGTGGTTCTGCCTCGCGCTGAACCCACTCAGCAAAATGCTGAGGAAAGCCGGGTACGGTTACCAACTTCAGAAAACCCCCAAGGTCAAGATCACGCACTTGTTCTATATGGATGACCTCAAGATGTACGCGTCTAGCCCTGATGAACTTCAGAGCATGTTCGAACTTGTCAAGAGCTTCAGCGACGCAATCTGTATGGAATTTGGACTCGACAAATGTGCCGTCTTACACGTGAAGAAAGGCAAGGTTCAAGAACCTCAGGGAGGCCTGCAACTCATGGAAGGGGATGTGATTCAAGATCTGGGCGTTGAAGACAGCTACAAGTATTTGGGTCTTCAACAGCTGCTGGGCATCAGCGACACCGATGCCAGGAAACAGGTTGAGAAGAAGGTCCTCGCCAGGGTGAGCATGATCTGCAGGTCATACTTGAGTTCCAGAAATAAAATCACGGCGATAAACACGTGGGCACTGCCCGTGGCTTCGTACACATTCGGATCGGTGAAGTGGTCTGACACAGCCCTGCAGGCGTTCGACAGAAAAATCCGAACCATCCTCACAAAGCACAGGATGCAACATCCGAGGAGCTCCGTGGAGCGACTGTACCTGTCGCGCAACACTGGCGGACGAGGGCTGCTCAGCGTCGAGATGCTGTGCCACAGCAAGGAGAAGCGGCTTCGAGCTTACTTTTTAACTCGAGAGAGTCAGCTGCACCATGCCATCTGCGCGCAGGACCAAGGTTATACGCCACTTCATCTGTGCGCCGAAGAAGTACACCTCAGCATTAAGACGCCGGCAGAGAGAATGCAACAGTGGAGGGAGAAGCCCCTTCACGGCAGGTTTGCAGCCGAGCTCACTGGGGAGCAAACCGACTTGAAAGCATCGACGGAATGGCTCCGAACTGCGGGCCTCTTCGCTGAAACGGAGGGGTTCGTCTTTGCCATTCAGGATCAAGTGGTGCGCACCAAGAACTATGAGCGATACATCCTCAAAGCCGACGTCCAAGATCGCTGTCGTCTCTGCAAGAAAGCTGGCGAGACCGTCCAGCACATCGCAGGTGGATGCCCGGTGTTAGCTCCCAGAGAGTATTTGGAGCGTCACAACGCAGTAGCGAAAGTGGTCCACCAAGCGCTGGCCAAGGAGTACAGCCTGGTAGAGGTAGAAACACCGTACTACAAGTGCAAGCCCGAGCAAGTCCTGCGTAACCAATGTGCCAAGCTGCTGTGGGACTCACCCATTGTCACGGACAGAGCGGTCGAGGCAAATCGGCCAGACTTGGTTTTGTTTGACAAGAAGGCTAAAACAGCAACCATTATCGACATCGCCGTCCCGCTAGACAACCATGTGATCAACACAGTAGCTGAGAAGAGGCGTAAATACCAACCACTCGCCGTCGAACTCAAGGACATATACAAGCTGAGGTCCGTTGAGATAGTTCCTGTCGTCGTCTCCGTCAACGGTCTGGTCACCGAAGAGTGGTCAGCTGCGAAAGAGAAGCTCCACCTGAAGGACAAGCACGTGCGTGTCATGCAGAAGGCTGCAATCCTCGGCACAACTAATATCGTGCGCAAGGTCCTCAGCCTATGAGCTACATTGTCACCACCATCTTTCGGCCGCCACCCTAGGGTGCACTCTCGCATCGTCTTGGCTCAAGAGGAGCCCGATGGTGCAAATGAGAGAAGAGAAGAAAGAAAATAACATAATAATAATAATAATAATAATAATAATAATAATAATAATAATAATAATAATAATAATAATAATAATAATAATAAAAATAATAATAATAATAATAATAATAATAATAATAATAATAATAATAATAATAATAATAATAATAATAATAATAATAATAATAATAATAATAATAATGCCGACGACACATTCTGACAATGTGTTATGCGAGGTTAACAGGGACCATGACGTTCCGTGACGCTGTAGTATGGAAGACGTCATTTAATCGGTTTATTACTTTACGCATTATATTTATTTATATTGACTAACAGTTCATGATTATATGCTAATTTTGGTCTCAAGGTTACCCAACGCATTTTTTTTGTTTTACGAATACAGTTGATCTTCGTAGCATTTTGCAATTTGCAAAAATAGTTTCATGTACAGCTTGTTCGTTAGTAGCTTTACGTTTACAACCGCACAAAATTTAATTTTTAAATTATGTCTCAAGATTGGACGAAATCGAAATTTTGAATCAACAGCGCAGTGTGATTTGGTAAGCCCTACAATACATACTGAATGCTCGAAATGTGTCTTACATTATACTCAGTATGGTTTTTATTTCTAATTAATTTTAATACTAGTTATCGATTTAATAATCAAAATAAGTACGCTAATTATTATAATATTTCATTCAGTATGCAGGGTTTACTAAAACACAGTGCACTGTTGACTCAGATTTTCGGTTTCAAATAGCATTCTTGAGATATAATTAAAAAAGAAAAATTGTCTGAGGTTTTTGACATAGAGGTACCCTTCGCTCTTAACGATCTTGAGTTAACTTAAACATGATGTTTATTTTGCCTAATCTCAATTTGGAGCATTTTGTTTCGCTAAACGATGGTTGGTGTATTTGAAACTTAGGGTTAGACAAAACGAGCACGGGTGTCGACAATGAATACTACTGTACTAGACATGTACCTATGTGTATTGTGTACGCCATATTATGAATGACGTGTCACTATGACGTACTGTACCGCACGGTGACAAGGTGTGGCTCTATCATTAGCATTGACAATAATCCTGTGAAGTGATTCCATTTATAATTATTGCAAACCGCGTATTACTATTTAAATATACCCTCTAGGTCAGCGTTTCCCAAAACTTAAAAGCTCGCAGCTCGGGTTTTCTTTTTCTTTTAATTAACAACCTGGATAAACCAATTGCCAATAACGTTTAATAATAACGTTGTATATGTTGCCTTATAAGGGTATGTCTTGAGTTTTAATTTAATAACTTATTGTGTGTGTGTTGCAAACCGCGTATTACTATTTAAATATACCCTCTAGGTCAGCGTTTCCCAAAACTTAAAAGCTCGCAGCTCGGTTTTTCTTTTTCTTTTAATTAACAACCTGGATAAACCAATTGCCAATAACGTTTAATAATAACGTTGTATATGTTGCCTTATAAGGGTATGTCTTGAGTTTTAATTTAATAACTTATTGTGTCTAACTTATAACTTAACTTATTTTAGCGGCATAGACCTGGCGAGGGTAACAGAGTTTTGGTTTTCAGAGGAAATACCCGGAAAATCATTCAATATGCAGAAGTCCAGTACAAGTCGGTCTGGTGCGACCTGGCACCGAACCCATGGCAACCTGGTCGCGACCTGGCACCGAACCCATGGCAACCTGGTCGCGACCTGGCACCGAACCCATGGCAACCGGGTCGCGACCTGGCACCGAACCCACGGCAACCTGGTCGCGACCTGGCACCGAACCCATGGCAACCGGGTCGCGACCTGGCACCGAACCCATGGCAACCGGGTCGCGACCTGGCACCGAACCCATGGCAACCGGGTCGCGACCTGGCACCGAACCCATGGCAACCTGGTCGCGACCTGGCCCCCGAACCCATGGCAACCGGGTCGCGACCTGGCACCGAACCCATGGCAACCGGGTCGCGCCCTGGCACCGAACCCATGGCAACCTGGTCGCGACCTGGCACCGAACCCATGGCAACCGGGTCGCGACCTGGCACCGAACCCATGGCAACCTGGTCGCGACCTGGCACCGAACCCATGGCAACCGGGTCGCGACCTGGCACCGAACCCATGGCAACCTGGTCGCGACCTGGCACCGAACCCATGGCAACCGGGTCGCGACCTGGCACCGAACCCATGGCAACCGGGTCGCGACCTGGCACCGAACCCATGGCAACCTGGTCGCGACCTGGCACCGAACCCATGGCAACCGGGTCGCGACCTGGCACCGAACCCATGGCAACCGGGTCGCGACCTGGCACCGAACCCATGGCAACCGGGTCGCGACCTGGCACCGAACCCATGGCAACCTGGTCGCGACCTGGCACCGAACCCATGGCAACCGGGTCGCGCCCTGGCACCGAACCCATGGCAACCTGGTCGCGACCTGGCACCGAACCCATGGCAACCGGGTCGCGCCCTGGCACCGAACCCATGGCAACCTGGTCGCGACCTGGCACCGAACCCATGGCAACCGGGTCGCGACCTGGCACCGAACCCAAGGCAACAGGGTCGCGACCTGGCACCGAACCCATGGCAACCGGGTCGCGACCTGGCACCGAACCCATGGCAACCGGGTCGCGACCTGGCACCGAACCCATGGCAACCGGGTCGCGATCTGGCACCGAACCCATGGCAACCGGGTCGCGCCCTGGCACCGAACCCATGGCAACCGGGTCGCGACCTGGCACCGAACCCATGGTAACCGGGTCGCGACCTGGCACCGAACCCATGGCAACCTGGTCGCGACCTGGCACCGAACCCATGGCAACCGGGTCGCGACCTGGCACCGAACCCATGGCAACCGGGTCGCGACCTGGCACCGAACCCATGGCAACCGGGTCGCGCCCAGTGGTTTGGGGAACGCTGCTCTAGATAGGGTTAACATCTTATAATTGTTGCAGTAAAAACCTTCTTACAATAACTGTATTGTTACTTCTTATACAAGTGTTTGAGATAAACGTATTATTAGCGTGATGCTTGTCGTGAAATACTACAATGCATGATTCTATTTGTAATTGGTGTTCTTCCACTGAAGCTGTAAACGAACTTAATTTATAGTTCAGTCAACGTATTCAAAGAATGATTATTTTCGTATTCTTGTTATTGTCTACTTAACATTAAAAAAAAAAAACATGTTTAAATACTAACTGCAAATCGCAACGTGTGCGAATGTTCCTTGGACATATCCTTTGCATAGGGACACATTTCATTTGGCTTTTATACATAATTATTAATTTTCGAAGTTTGATTTTTGGTTTAAAGGTGAAGGAAATACGATATGAACAATGACTTATAGTAACACTATTTGTCATGCACGTGCCAGTGTTTCGACATGTTTTGCTCTATTTGTTCGTTATTTCCTCAAAAGGAACAAATTTGTTTTAAACAGAGTTGACTGAAGCTTCGAAGGACGTGAAGATACTAGGCCGCAAGTCTACTTTTTACGTCTACGTTCAGTTTTAAACAATGATTGTAATAGGTTTGTAAGTTATATTTTAATATGTATATTGCATCTAATGTCCAGTCATATGAAGAATAGTGGGTCCCAAACCCGATCTGATTTGAACCAAAGATTGGCAACCGTCGCATAGGATAACAGAGGTAAAGCCATAAACAAAAGATGAACAACAACAACAACAACAACAACAACAACCAACACTATAATGCACTAATGTTTCCTACGTGTTACACCAATGAAGTGCCAGCACTGACCTGTGCAGTGTATAGCCTTGGGCGTTTTGAGAAATTATTATCAAACATTCTATTTTGAAAAATTATTATCAAACATTCTATTGTGTTGTTAATACATTGATTGATTGACGTTAGAATCTAAGTAAGACGTAAAGCCCAACATCAATTAGTTATTGTAAAGTTTTCTAAAAGCACCTCTGGCTAATAGATTTGTTTGGCATATAATCAGTGGCGTATACACGGGGGGGGGGGGGGGACAACCCCCCCCCTTTTGCCAAGGAAACATGGAAAATTACCGTTTACATTTCAATAGACAGTATTCAATAGACAGTATCAATACTCAATAGACAGTATTTCAATAGACAGTTAGATGTTTTACTTTATAATTATTGTATATTGTTGTAATTAAAAGCAAAAGCAATACGAAAAATATGCAAATTATTGATTGAGGTTCCTTTTATTAGCAATGCTGAGGAAAGAATGTGTTGGCCGCTGTAAAACGCACAGATTTGCACTAAAATGACCTTGACGAGAATTGTTTCGGGGGGCAAGCCCCCCGGAACCCCAATTATGTTTCGGCTTCACTCTCTATAATATGGGTTGAAACCCCCCCCCTTTCCCAATTCCTGGATACGCCACTGCATATAATAGAGTTTCACTCCTCGGCGTCGTCGCCGTGCTCGGTCAGAGGATGAGGATCCAGGGGGAGGGCCGTGATAGAGTTTCACTCCTCGGCGTCGTCACCGTGCTCGGTCAGAGGATGAGGATCCAGGGGGAGGGCCGTGATAGAGTTTCACTCCTCGGCGTCGTCACCGTGCTCGGTCAGAGGATGAGGATCCAGGGGGAGGGCCGTGATAGAGTTTCAATCATCGGCGTCGTCACCGTGCTCGGTCAGAGGATGAGGATCCAGGGGGAGGGCCGTGATAGAGTTTCACTCCTCGGCGTCGTCACCGTGCTGGGTCAGAGGATGAGGATCCAGGGGGAGGGCCGTGATAGAGTTTCACTCCTCGGCGTCGTCGCCGTGCTCGGTCAGAGGATGAGGATCCAGGGGGAGGGCCGTGATAGAGTTTCACTCCTCGGCGTCGTCACCGTGCTGGGTCAGAGGATGAGGATCCAGGGGGAGGGCCGTGATAGAGTTTCACTCCTCGGCGTCGTCACCGTGCTCGGTCAGAGGATGAGGATCCAGGGGGAGGGCCGTGATAGAGTTTCACTCCTCGGCGTCGTCACCGTGCTGGGTCAGAGGATGAGGATCCAGGGGGAGGGCCGTGATAGAGTTTCACTCCTCGGCGTCGTCACCGTGCTCGGTCAGAGGATGAGGATCCAGGGGGAGGGCCGTGATAGAGTTTCACTCCTCGGCGTCGTCACCGTGCTCGGTCAGAGGATGAGGATCCAGGGGGAGGGCCGTGATAGAGTTTCACTCCTCGGCGTCGTCACCGTGCTGGGTCAGAGGATGAGGATCCAGGGGGAGGGCCGTGATAGAGTTTCACTCCTCGGCGTCGTCACCGTGCTGGGTCAGAGGATGAGGATCCAGGGGGAGGGCCGTGATAGAGTTTCACTCCTCGGCGTCGTCACCGTGCTCGGTCAGAGGATGAGGATCCAGGGGGAGGGCCGTGATAGAGTTTCACTCCTCGGCGTCGTCACCGTGCTCGGTCAGAGGATGAGGATCCAGGGGGAGGGCCGTGATAGAGTTTCACTCCTCGGCGTCGTCACCGTGCTCGGTCAGAGGATGAGGATCCAGGGGGAGGGCCGTGATAGAGTTTCACTCCTCGGCGTCGTCACCGTGCTCGGTCAGAGGATGAGGATCCAGGGGGAGGGCCGTGATAGAGTTTCACTCCTCGGCGTCGTCACCGTGCTGGGTCAGAGGATGAGGATCCAGGGGGAGGGCCGTGATAGAGTTTCACTCCTCGGCGTCGTCACCGTGCTCGGTCAGAGGATGAGGATCCAGGGGGAGGGCCGTGATAGAGTTTCACTCCTCGGCGTCGTCACCGTGCTCGGTCAGAGGATGAGGATCCAGGGGGAGGGCCGTGATAGAGTTTCACTCCTCGGCGTCGTCACCGTGCTCGGTCAGAGGATGAGGATCCAGGGGGAGGGCCGTGATAGAGTTTCACTCCTCGGCGTCGTCACCGTGCTCGGTCAGAGGATGAGGATCCAGGGGGAGGGCCGTGATAGAGTTTCACTCCTCGGCGTCGTCACGGTGCTCGGTCAGAGGATGAGGATCCAGGGGGAGGGCCGTGATAGAGTTCCACTCCTCGGCGTCGTCACGGTGCTCGGTCAGAGGATGAGGATCCAGGGGGAGGGCCGTGATAGAGTTTCACTCCTCGGCGTCGTCACGGTGCTCGGTCAGAGGATGAGGATCCAGGGGGAGGGCCGTGATAGAGTTTCACTCCTCGGCGTCGTCACCGTGCTGGGTCAGAGGATGAGGATCCAGGGGGAGGGAGGATGAGGATCCAGGGGGAGGGCCGTGATAGAGTTTCACTCCTCGGCGTCGTCACCGTGCTCGGTCAGAGGATGAGGATCCAGGGGGAGGGCCGTGATAGAGTTTCACTCCTCGGCGTCGTCACCGTGCTCGGTCAGAGGATGAGGATCCAGGGGGAGGAGAGGGCCGTGATAGAGTTTCACTCCTCGGCGTCGTCACCGTGCTCGGTCAGAGGATGAGGATCCAGGGGGAGGGCCGTGATAGAGTTTCACTCCTCGGCGTCGTCACCGTGCTCGGTCAGAGGATGAGGATCCAGGGGGAGGGCCGTGATAGAGTTTCACTCCTCGGCGTCGTCACCGTGCTCGGTCAGAGGATGAGGATCCAGGGGGAGGGCCGTGATAGAGTTTCACTCCTCGGCGTCGTCACCGTGCTGGGTCAGAGGATGAGGATCCAGGGGGAGGGCCGTGATAGAGTTTTACTCCTCGGCGTCGTCACCGTGCTCGGTCAGAGGATGAGGATCCAGGGGGAGGGCCGTGATAGAGTTTCACTCCTCGGCGTCGTCACCGTGCTCGGTCAGAGGATGAGGATCCAGGGGGAGGGCCGTGATAGAGTTTCACTCCTCGGCGTCGTCACCGTGCTGGGTCAGAGGATGAGGATCCAGGGGGAGGGCCGTGATAGAGTTTCACTCCTCGGCGTCGTCACCGTGCTCGGTCAGAGGATGAGGATCCAGGGGGAGGGCCGTGATAGAGTTTCACTCCTCGGCGTCGTCACCGTGCTCGGTCAGAGGATGAGGATCCAGGGGGAGGGCCGTGATAGAGTTTCACTCCTCGGCGTCGTCACCGTGCTCGGTCAGAGGATGAGGATCCAGTGGGAGGGCCGTGATAGAGTTTCACTCCTCGGCGTCGTCACCGTGCTGGGTCAGAGGATGAGGATCCAGGGGGAGGGCCGTGATAGAGTTTCACTCCTCGGCGTCGTCACCGTGCTGGGTCAGAGGATGAGGATCCAGAGGGAGGGCCGTGATAGAGTTTCACTCCTCGGCGTCGTCACGGTGCTGGGTCAGAGGATGAGGATCCAGGGGGAGGGCCGTGATAGAGTTTCACTCCTCGGCGTCGTCACCGTGCTCGGTCAGAGGATGAGGATCCAGGGGGAGGGCCGTGATAGAGTTTCACTCCTCGGCGTCGTCACCGTGCTCGGTCAGAGGATGAGGATCCAGGGGGAGGGCCGTGATAGAGTTTCACTCCTCGGCGGGGTCACCGTGCTGGGTCAGAGGATGAGGATCCAGGGGGAGGGCCGTGATAGAGTTTCACTCCTCGGCGTCGTCACCGTGCTCGGTCAGAGGATGAGGATCCAGGGGGAGGGCCGTGATAGAGTTTCACTCCTCGGCGTCGTCACCGTGCTCGGTCAGAGGATGAGCATCCAGGGGGAGGGCCGTGATAGAGTTTCACTCCTCGGCGTCGTCACCGTGCTCGGTCAGAGGATGAGGATCCAGGGGGAGGGCCGTGATAGAGTTTCACTCCTCTGCGTCGTCACCGTGCTCGGTCAGAGGATGAGGATCCAGAGGGAGGGCCGTGATAGAGTTTCACTCCTCGGCGTCGTCACCGTGCTCGGTCAGAGGATGAGGATCCAGGGGGAGGAGAGGGCCGTGATAGAGTTTCACTCCTCGGCGTCGTCACCGTGCTCGGTCAGAGGATGAGGATCCAGGGGGAGGGCCGTGATAGAGTTTCACTCCTCGGCGTCGTCACCGTGCTCGGTCAGAGGATGAGGATCCAGGGGGAGGGCCGTGATAGAGTTTCACTCCTCGGCGTCGTCACCGTGCTGGGTCAGAGGATGAGGATCCAGGGGGAGGGCCGTGATAGAGTTTCACTCCTCGGCGTCGTCACCGTGCTCGGTCAGAGGATGAGGATCCAGGGGGAGGGCCGTGATAGAGTTTCACTCCTCGGCGTCGTCACCGTGCTCGGTCAGAGGATGAGGATCCAGGGGGAGGGCCGTGATAGAGTTTCACTCCTCGGCGTCGTCACCGTGATGGGTCAGAGGATGAGGATCCAGGGGGAGGGCCGTGATAGAGATTCACTCCTCGGCGTCGTCACCGTGCTGGGTCAGAGGATGAGGATCCAGGGGGAGGGCCGTGATAGAGTTTCACTCCTCGGCGTCGTCACCGTGCTCGGTCAGAGGATGAGGATCCAGGGGGAGGGCCGTGATAGAGTTTCACTCCTCGGCGTCGTCACCGTGCTCGGTCAGAGGATGAGGATCCAGGGGGAGGGGAGGGCCGTGATAGAGTTTCACTCCTCGGCGTCGTCACCGTGCTCGGTCAGAGGATGAGGATCCAGGGGGAGGGCCGTGATAGAGTTTCACTCCTCGGCGTCGTCACCGTGCTCGGTCAGAGGAAGAGGATCCAGGGGGAGGGCCGTGATAGAGTTTCACTCCTCGGCGTCGTCACCGTGCTGGGTCAGAGGATGAGGATCCAGGGGGAGGGCCGTGATAGAGTTTCACTCCTCGGCGTCGTCACGGTGCTCGGTCAGAGGATGAGGATCCAGGGGGAGGGCCGTGATAGAGTTTCACTCCTCGGCGTCGTCACCGTGCTCGGTCAGAGGATGAGGATCCAGGGGGAGGGCCGTGATAGAGTTTCACTCCTCGGCGTCGTCACCGTGCTCGGTCAGAGGATGAGGATCCAGGGGGAGGGCCGTGATAGAGTTTCACTCCTCGGCGTCGTCACCGTGCTCGGTCAGAGGATGAGGATCCAGGGGGAGGGCCGTGATAGAGTTTCACTCCTCGGCGTCGTCACCGTGCTCGGTCAGAGGATGAGGATCCAGGGGGAGGGCCGTGATAGAGTTTCACTCCTCGGCGTCGTCACCGTGCTCGGTCAGAGGATGAGGATCCAGGGGGAGGGCCGTGATAGAGTTTCACTCCTCGGCGTCGTCACCGTGCTGGGTCAGAGGATGAGGATCCAGGGGGAGGGCCGTGATAGAGTTTCACTCCTCGGCGTCGTCGCCGTGCTGGGTCAGAGGATGAGGATCCAGGGGGAGGGCCGTGATAGAGTTTCACTCCTCGGCGTCGTCACCGTGCTGGGTCAGAGGATGAGGATCCAGGGGGAGGGCCGTGATAGAGTTTCACTCCTCGGCGTCGTCACCGTGCTCGGTCAGAGGATGAGGATCCAGGGGGAGGGCCGTGATAGAGTTTCACTCCTCGGCGTCGTCACCGTGCTCGGTCAGAGGATGAGGATCCAGGGGGAGGGCCGTGATAGAGTTTCACTCCTCGGCGTCGTCACCGTGCTCGGTCAGAGGATGAGGATCCAGGGGGAGGGCCGTGATAGAGTTTCACTCCTCGGCGTCGTCACCGTGCTCGGTCAGAGGATGAGGATCCAGGGGGAGGGCCGTGATAGAGTTTCACTCCTCGGCGTCGTCACCGTGCTCGGTCAGAGGATGAGGATCCAGGGGGAGGGCCGTGATAGAGTTTCACTCCTCGGCGTCGTCACCGTGCTCGGTCAGAGGATGAGGATCCAGGGGGAGGGCCGTGATAGAGTTTCACTCCTCGGCGTCGTCGCCGTGCTGGGTCAGAGGATGAGGATCCAGGGGGAGGGCCGTGATAGAGTTTCACTCCTCGGCGTCGTCACCGTGCTGGGTCAGAGGATGAGGATCCAGGGGGAGGGCCGTGATAGAGTTTCACTCCTCGGCGTCGTCACCGTGCTGGGTCAGAGGATGAGGATCCAGGGGGAGGGCCGTGATAGAGTTTCACTCCTCGGCGTCGTCACCGTGCTGGGTCAGAGGATGAGGATCCAGGGGGAGGGCCGTGATAGAGTTTCACTCCTCGGCGTCGTCACCGTGCTCGGTCAGAGGATGAGGATCCAGAGGGAGGGCCGTGATAGAGTTTCACTCCTCGGCGTCGTCACCGTGCTCGGTCAGAGGATGAGGATCCAGAGGGAGGGCCGTGATAGAGTTTCACTCCTCGGCGTCGTCACCGTGCTCGGTCAGAGGATGAGGATCCAGGGGGAGGGCCGTGATAGAGTTTCACTCCTCGGCGTCGTCACCGTGCTGGGTCAGAGGATGAGGATCCAGGGGGAGGGCCGTGATAGAGTTTCACTCCTCGGCGTCGTCACCGTGCTCGGTCAGAGGATGAGGATCCAGGGGGAGGGCCGTGATAGAGTTTCACTCCTCGGCGTCGTCACCGTGCTCGGTCAGGGGATGAGGATCCAGGGGGAGGGCCGTGATAGAGTTTCACTCCTCGGCGTCGTCACCGTGCTGGGTCAGAGGATGAGGATCCAGGGGGAGGGCCGTGATAGAGTTTCACTCCTCGGCGTCGTCACCGTGCTGGGTCAGAGGATGAGGATCCAGGGGGAGGGCCGTGATAGAGTTTCACTCCTCGGCGTCGTCACCGTGCTGGGTCAGAGGATGAGGATCCAGGGGGAGGGCCGTGATAGAGTTTCACTCCTCGGCGTCGTCACCGTGCTGGGTCAGAGGATGAGGATCCAGGGGGAGGGCCGTGATAGAGTTTCACTCCTCGGCGTCGTCACCGTGCTGGGTCAGAGGATGAGGATCCAGGGGGAGGGCCGTGATAGAGTTTCACTCCTCGGCGTCGTCACCGTGCTCGGTCAGAGGATGAGGATCCAGGGGGAGGGCCGTGATAGAGTTTCACTCCTCGGCGTCGTCACCGTGCTCGGTCAGAGGATGAGGATCCAGGGGGAGGGCCGTGATAGAGTTTCACTCCTCGGCGTCGTCACCGTGCTCGGTCAGAGGATGAGGATCCAGGGGGAGGGCCGTGATAGAGTTTCACTCCTCGGCGTCGTCACCGTGCTCGGTCAGAGGATGAGGATCCAGGGGGAGGGCCGTGATAGAGTTTCACTCCTCGGCGTCGTCACCGTGCTGGGTCAGAGGATGAGGATCCAGGCGGAGGGCCGTGATAGAGTTTCACTCCTCGGCGTCGTCGCCGTGCTCGGTCAGAGGATGAGGATCTAGGGGGAGGGCCGTGATGAATGCGGAGTGGCCGATATGTCAAGTGATACAATGCGCATTTACTTGGTCGTCTGTGTGGTGTACCACAGGCATGATGATTTGTTGCCAGACGTTATTTCAATTTCTTCTCGTGTTATTGGATAGTTAACGTATTGAATGAGAAAGTGATATATCATTTTCTTACAGCGTACATTTAATGCTTTGGCTAATATCTTGTATAATATTATCAACATTAATATGCGATCCACCTGCCCGTGGGATTCACTTTCATCATTTTTACATTAAGTTACTTGGTCACTATGGTTCAGTCCTTCAGCAGGTTCCACAACAGGCTTTTTATTGCTTGCAGCATCGAGCCAGGCAATCATTTACCTAGCAGGAGTCTTTTTTATTTCTGATGATATAATATGGGTGTTCCCTACATTAAATGTTTCAGATATGTAAACTGCATTAGGCCTAATAGATATCCTTTGAATCACTTTATTTTGCCGAGGAAACACTTTATAACTGAAATTTATATTAGTTTTTTAACTGATGCAATCACCTGTCTCTTTTCTCTAAAGCCTGTCTCTTTACAGGCGCGTGGGAGGGGGGGGGGGGGGGCGAGGGGGCATGGGGGGAGATTCCTTCCCCACTTTTTTTCTGAGACTTACCCAATTTAGCGTTTTAGGGACCGATTCACGTCACATATCCCTACATAGGCCTACACGACGAAAGAAAGTGACGATTTTTTCTTAAATTTCCCATCTATTGGTTAGCGAACTGTCAATAAATTAGTAAATAATAATTAGCATAGGTAGCGTTGGGGTAGCGCTGACCCCACTTCAGTGTGAGGGAGGCGTGGGATGACACAAGGACGTTGGTATCAATACACTTCAGTGTGAGGGAGGCGTGGGATGACACGAGGACGTTGGTATCAATACACTTCAGTGTGAGGGAGGCGTGGGATGACACGAGGACGTTGGTATCAATGCACTTCAGTGTGAGGGAGGCGTGGGATGACACGAGGACGTTGGTATCAATGCACTTCAGTGTGAGGGAGGCGTGGTATGACACGAGGACGTTGGTATCAATGCACTTCAGTGTGAGGGAGGCGTGGTATGACACGAGGACGTTGGTATCAATGCACTTCAGTGTGAGGGAGGCGTGGGATGACACGAGGACGTTGGTATCAATGCACTTCAGTGTGAGGGAGGCGTGGGATGACACGAGGACGTTGGTATCAATGCACTTAAGTGTGATTGAGGCGTGATATGACACGAGGACGTTGGTATCAATGCACTTCAGTGTGAGGGAGGCGTGGGATGACACGAGGACGTTGGTATCAATGCACTTCAGTGTGAGGGAGGCGTGGGGTGACACGAGGACGTTGGTATCAATGCACTTCAGTGTGAGGGAGGCGTGGTATGACACGAGGACGTTGGTATCAATGCACTTCAGTGTGAGGGAGGCGTGGGATGACACGAGGACGTTGGTATCAATGCACTTCAGTGTGAGGGAGGCGTGGGATGACACGAGGACGTTGGTATCAATGCACTTCAGTGTGATTGAGGCGTGATATGACACGAGGACGTTGGTATCAATGCACTTCAGTGTGAAGGAGGCGTGGGATGACACGAGGACGTTGGTATCAATGCACTTCAGTGTGAGGGAGGCGTGGTATGACACGAGGACGTTGGTATCAATGCACTTCAGTGTGAGGGAGGCGTGGTATGACACGAGGACGTTGGTATCAATGCACTTCAGTGTGAGGGAGGCGTGGTATGACACGAGGACGTTGGTATCAATGCACTTCAGTGTGATTGAGGCGTGATATGACACGAGGACGTTGGTATCAATGCACTTCAGTGTGAGGGAGGCGTGGTATGACACGAGGACGTTGGTATCAATGCACTTCAGTGTGAGGGAGGCGTGGGATGACACTAGGACGTTGGTATCAATGCACTTCAGTGTGAGGGAGGCGTGGTATGACACGAGGACGTTGGTATCAATGCACTTCAGTGTGAGGGAGGCGTGGTATGACACGAGGACGTTGGTATCAATGCACTTCAGTGTGAGGGAGGCGTGGTATGACACGAGGACGTTGGTATCAATGCACATCAGTGTGAGGGAGGCGTGGTATGACACGAGGACGTTGGTATCAATGCACTTCAGTGTGAGGGAGGCGTGATATGACACGAGGACGTTGGTATCAATGCACTTCAGTGTGAGGGAGGCGTGGTATGACACGAGGACGTTGGTATCAATGCACGTCAGTGTGAGGGAGGCGTGGTATGACACGAGGACGTTGGTATCAATGCACTTCAGTGTGAGGGAGGCGTGGTATGACACGAGGACGTTGGTATCAATGCACTTCAGTGTGAGGGAGGCGTGATATGACACGAGGACGTTGGTATCAATGCACTTCAGTGTGAGGGAGGCGTGGTATGACACGAGGACGTTGGTATCAATGCACTTCAGTGTGAGGGAGGCGTGGTATGACACGAGGACGTTGGTATCAATGCACATCAGTGTGAGGGAGGCGTGGTATGACACGAGGACGTTGGTATCAATGCACTTCAGTGTGAGGGAGGCGTGGGATGACACGAGGACGTTGGTATCAATGCACTTCAGTGTGAGGGAGGCGTGGGATGACACGAGGACGTTGGTATCAATGCACTTCAGTGTGAGGGAGGCGTGGGATGACACGAGGACGTTGGTATCAATGCACTTCAGTGTGAGGGAGGCGTGGGATGACACGAGGACGTTGGTATCAATGCACTTCAGTGTGAGGGAGGCGTGGTATGACACGAGGACGTTGGTATCAATGCACTTCAGTGTGAGGGAGGCGTGATATGACACGAGGACGTTGGTATCAATGCACTTCAGTGTGAGGGAGGCGTGGGATGACACGAGGACGTTGGTATCAATGCACTTCAGTGTGAGGGAGGCGTGGTATGACTCGAGGACGTTGGTATCAATGCACTTCAGTGTGAGGGAGGCGTGGTATGACACGAGGACGTTGGTATCAATGCACTTCAGTGTGAGGGAGGCGTGGTATGACACGAGGACGTTGGTATCAATGCACTTCAGTGTGAGGGAGGCGTGGTATGACTCGAGGACGTTGGTATCAATGCACTTCAGTGTGAGGGAGGCGTGGTATGACTCGAGGACGTTGGTATCAATGCACTTCAGTGTGAGGGAGGCGTGGTATGACTCGAGGACGTTGGTATCAATGCACTTCAGTGTGAGGGAGGCGTGGTATGACTCGAGGACGTTGGTATCAATGCACTTCAGTGTGAGGGAGGCGTGGTATGACTCGAGGACGTTGGTATCAATGCACTTCAGTGTGAGGGAGGCGTGGTATGACACGAGGACGTTGGTATCAATGCACTTCAGTGTGAGGGAGGCGTGGGATGACACGAGGACGTTGGTATCAATGCACTTCAGTGTGAGGGAGGCGTGGTATGACACGAGGACGTTGGTATCAATGCACTTCAGTGTGAGGGAGGCGTGGGATGACACGAGGACGTTGGTATCAATGCACTTCAGTGTGAGGGAGGCGTGGGATGACACGAGGACGTTGGTATCAATGCACTTCAGTGTGAAGGAGGCGTGGTATGACACGAGGACGTTGGTATCAATGCACTTTCAAAGGACAATCACATATCGGCTTTTGTTTTCCAATATGCATACAACTACCGGCGTCGATAGTCATCGGGAACCCGAGCACGGATACCCGGGTAAATAATCACTAACTAAATTTCATATTTCACCAGTGAAAAATTATTACAGAAACACAGAGGGTCCAATGCCCCGGAGAAAGCCACGAGTCTTCCTCACGAGATACGCACAACATACTGCCTTTGATTTGCACTTTGTAGCATCAGGCAGCATTACAAAATAAAAGCGAATGGGTGCCTGAAGGTATGAGGCGAGGTCAGTGGCGTAATTAGGGAAGGGGCGAGTTAAGACCCTCAAGACGTATTTATTTAAGCCTAAAAAGCGAGAAGTAACCAATAAAGCAACAAAAATTTTGCCATCGGCGAAAAGGCGTCCGTCGGCTGGTGCTCCACCCCAGACACCGCGAATTCTTCGCGCTCGTCGCTCACAAACAATTCTCCCCCCCCCCACCACTTGAAGTCTTTGACAAAACAGCCATTACATTAAGAAGTACAATTAATTTTGTTAATATAAAATGTGTGTGTATTTTGTTCACATTATATATCGTAAAACCTCCATATAGTCTATATAAAATAAGCAGTATTATCGTAAGAACCTTTGGCGGAGCCGGGACACATGGATTATTGCTGACGAAATGTCAACCCTTCTACTCCTATAAGAAGCGACGTCCTCTCATGCCCGAGCGTCGCACTTGTGTCAATACAATTACCGGTACGTTACATATTGATAAGTCGCCAAAATTCAACGGTTCTGTGGAATTCAAATTTTGAAATAACACGAATTCGGGTCGAACACGGTCTACGAACAGCATCACTCAGTCGATTTCAGTGACACGTTTTTGTAACCTTAGTCCGGTTTGAATTCCGATCACGTTCCCTAAATCTACCTACACCATCAACGCACTTTTATAATATTCTACTGGTGTCCATCTTAATTGCCTTTCGAAGATGAATCTACATTTGAAATTACTTCGAACGTGAATAGTGATTAAAGAGTAACGACATAATCTATATTAGAGATCTTGATTATTTGGTAGTGCTTACCTGTGATTAGCTTATTGAGATTGACACAAATACACGGTCTATCTTATTCCTTTAGAGAGGAATTAAAAGTCTTTGAAATTTTTTATTTGTTTTTATTGTTGTTGTTGGTTGTTGGCTACTATTAGACGGAGAGCCAGCAACATAAAAGCTCCCCTCATAAGGTACATATGTTTTGACTTTTTAAATAGGAGCGGAAAAACTACTCTACTAACAAAACGCGCGTCTTACTCCTCAACGTGGGGGCTTTTAGGCCCCACAGGGGGCCAAAAAAGCCGAAAAAAGGCCCAAGGTTCCCCTCATAAGGTACATGGATGGAGTAAACGCCATTTTGTAGAGATAAGTGTCCCAAATAGGAATTCGAAGAGTAAGACGGGATATTAGGGGGCGTTTACCGATCAGACGCCATTTTACCCAAAAAGGGCCATTTTTTATTTTCACACATGCATGCGCTTAAACACTCAAACCATATCCGGAAATGTCTCGAGACGTAGAAAAACATACATTTTAAAGAAATTTTGGGTTATTGTCCTCGCCAGACGCCCTCAAAAGGGGCCCAAAAAGGCCAAGGTTACCCTCATAAGGTACATGAATGGAGTAAACGCCATTTTGTAGAGTTAAGTGTCCCAAATAGGAATTCAAGAGTAAGACGGGATATTAGGGGGCGTTTACCGATCAGACGCCATTTTACCCAAAAAGGTCCACTTTTTATTTTCACACATGCACGCACTTAACACCCAAAACATATCCTTAAATCCTGACATTAATAATAATAAATACTGGTATATTAAAGTTAGGGGTGGGCGGAGCTTCAAAACTATCGCATCTGGATCGAGGCTGTGGGGGGGGGGGGGGGGGCTGGCGAGGACATCACACAATATCTTAGAAATGTATTCACCTCTAGGGGCATTTAAGGATATGTTTTGGGTGTTAAAGCGCGTGCACGTGTGAAAATAAAAAGTGGCCCTTTTTGGACAAAATGGCGTCTGATCGGTAAATGCCCCCTAATATCCCGTCTTACTCTTCGAATTCGTATTTGGGACACTTATCTCTACAAAATGGCGTTTACTCCATTCATGTACCTTATGAGGGGAACCTTGGCCTTTTTGGGCCGCTTTTGAGGGCGTCTGGCGAGGACAATAACCCAAAATTTCTTTAAAATGTATGTTTTTCTACGTCTCGAGACATTTCCGGATATGATTTGAGTATTTAAGCGCATGCATGTGCGAAAATAAAAAATTGCCCTTTTTAGGTAAAATGGCGTCTGATCGGTAAACGCCCCCTAATATCCCGTCTTACTCTTCGAATTCCTATTTGGGACACTTATCTCTACAAAATGGCGTTAATTCCATCCATGTACCTTATGAGGGGAACCTTGGGCCTTTTTTCGGCTTTTTTGGCCCCCTGTGGGGCCTAAAAGCCCCCACGTTGAGGAGTAAGACGCGCGTTTTGTTAGTAGAGTAGTTTTTCCGCTCCTATTCCAATAGTCAAAACATATGTACCTTATGAGGGGAGCTTTTATGTTGCTGGCTCTTGGACTATATGGTGTGATTGTGTTTAAAACTCAATTAGTTACAAAATAATATCAAATTAATTAAATATCATATTTTTACACCAACTTCTACGTTATATTGTTGAAATGAAGTTACCCACTTTCTTGACGAATTTTGAACGCACATTAAAATGTTGTGTGTACCTCTCAAGGGGAGGAGTCATTACAGTATTGTTGTGTAACAGTTTTCTGACTCGATCAGGCCATACATTGCTAGGAGTTTCCTCGTATGAGTCATTCCAGTACGTATCCCATGAGCTTCCACCATCGTCAAATACAACAAACAATAAAATAAACTATGTTCAACGATAGAATAAAATATTATTATGAACCACGTGGCGAACAAGCTATAAACATAAACATGAGATAGAAAACAATCAATTAACATGATTCCTGCATAAATATCTCGATTAGTAATTCTTTCAGCAATAATAGCATTGGTGATTGGTGCACGCAAAGATGGCCACCGTAATTACACCGATGTATCGTCAAACAAAGTTCCATAGTTTAAACTTGAAACAATAACATGCTTCTACAGATCGGTGGAAGTGGTAGCAAGAATCGTCTTAAATAAAGGTAGATGTCTAAGCGTTTGTGAAGAATAACTATTGAACATCAAACACACAAACATACGTCTTTGATTTGTATGATGTTATTTTTCTCTGCAAAAGTCACAAAAGTGCAATCACCTTTGTTACATGCCTGGTCTGGTTTATCTGTTGAAAGGTCGTAAACCAAGCTATCACCCTTCGCGAGTTGGACTGCCTATGATGGGGCTGACAGTTGTATGCGTGAGGCACATTAACAAAACCGCGCACAATCACCGTTTTAAAACATATCTCAAGAACGCTTCTTTCATGCTGCAACGAAAATGGGAGAATTCAGGATTACGAGGTTTCGTGAGCACTAAAAAGTGAACCAATATTGCATACAGTACGTAGTAAGACCACATGCCCTGAATTCTCACTTCTCAAGTACTGTGTGAGTAACGTTCTAGAGATATGATAAAAAAATAAATAAGGTTATGCCTCGTACGACATGCAGAGGTACCCTGGACGTATTCCACCCTTGTCCATGGGCATGTCATACATGTAGTTTCATATGATGTGTCCACATCGACTTGTTGCATTCAATTCAGAAGGTCTTTGACTAATAGTTTGCAACGTTTCTGTTACAGGTACATCCACTCTAAGGAGAAGCCGTTCAAGTGCGGCGAGTGCGGCAAGGGGTTCTGTCAGTCGCGCACCCTGGCCGTGCACAAGATCCTGCACCTCGAGGAGTCTCCACACAAGTGTCCGGTGTGCAGCCGCAGCTTCAACCAGCGCTCGAACCTCAAGACCCACCTTCTCACGCACACCGACATCAAGCCGTACAACTGTTCCGCCTGCGGAAAGGTTTTCCGGCGGAATTGCGACCTCCGGCGTCATAGTTTGACGCACAACCTGGGCGCGTCGTCGGCGACGTCCGCGGGCGGCTACGGCGAGGGCTCCAGCTCGAGTGCCGGCTCCGGTAGTTCTCTGTCCCCCGCAACGAGCTCCTCGATCGCCGGCAACTCGTCCCCACGGTCGTCGGCCATCTCGCCCGCCTTCAGCATCGAGTCAATCATGAGTGCGGCGGCGGCGGCAGCGGCGGCGGCCGGCAAATAGGCCCGGGCTGCTGCGCGCGCACACACACACACCTTAGATCCTAGGACATTCTAGACTTTATTTTATTATCTTTCTTAATGCTTTTGTACTTGAAATAATAAAACCTTTGACATGCCTCAAATACCTATTCATCATTACCAATTACAATCATCTTGCACACCATGAAATAATGCACGACAGCGTTTAGTGCAGTAATATTTCATGCATGCTGTAGTAAAGTCGATAGATAACTGGGCTTCAAGTACAACACTCATGTGTGAGTACAATTACGGCGAGACTGAACAACCTATTATGGTAAGATCATTATTATTGTTGTGTACTCAGTTCATAAGACAGTGTACATTTCTCAAGATCATTTATGACATTGATACAGTTGAAGACTCGGAACTTGTCTTCTTCCATGCATGATTTCATCCTAGCACCGCTACAATACATATTATGATTTATAATTGTTAATCCATTCTACTAATGATTTACTGAAACATTTACGAAATGTATTATAATCCTACGAAATACATCTATTGGCTGGCGGCGTTGCCTGAGAGGTCGAAGCTTAAGGGTTGTATGTGTGGTCCTTAGCCTACAGCATCGTTAGTACAATGCCTAATCTAGCCTACAATAAAAGAGGTGTGAAGTATTATAGTTACAACATTAGCCTTAAGAAGGATTTAACACGTCTTTTTTAGACAACAATGTCAACAACATCTACACCTTGTGTGGTCGGTGTCGAGTACAGATAACAAAACACGACAATATTCTATCCAGATGAGTGGAAAGTACTTTGTGCATGTTATTTATAGCGGGATTAGTACCGGCCTCTTAGGGTATACAAAACGTAACGTTACAGCATTCTTAGAGCTCAACACGATGTTCACATTGACATTTTAGAATGGCAGCCATTGTTAATTGTTCCATTAAGATGTTTCCCAACACAAATGGTCCATCGTCTGCCGCAACCAACGCGTGCCAATCATTTGCTTCGCCACCTTTTGTGGGATCCGCTCCTTTGGGCTCCGAGATAGGTGGCCAGGGATATACAACATGGGCCTACGTCGAGGATGTTAGGGCTCCGAGATAGGTGGCCAGGGATATACAACACGGGCCAACGTCGAGGATGTTAGGGCTCCGAGATAGGTGGCCAGGATTATACAACACGGGCCTACGTCGAGGATGTTAGGGCTCCGAGATAGGTGGCCAGGGATATACAACACGGGCCTGCGTCGAGGATGTTAGGGCTCCGAGATAGGTGGCCAGGGATATACAACACGGGCCTACGTCGAGGATGTTAGGGCTCCGAGATAGGTGGCCAGGGATATACAACACGGGCCTACGTCGAGGATGTTAGGGCCCCGAGATAGGTGGCCAGGGATATACAACACGGGCCTACGTCGAGGATGTTAGGGCCCCGAGATAGGTGGCCAGGGATATACAACACGGGTCTACGTCGAGGATGTTAGGGCTCCGAGATAGGTGGCCAGGGATATACAACATGGGCCTACGTCGAGGATGTTAGGGCTCCGAGATAGGTGGCCAGGGATATACAACACGGGCCTACGTCGAGGATGTTAGGGCCCCGAGATAGGTGGCCAGGGATATACAACACGGGCCTACGTCGAGGATGTTAGGGCTCCGAGATAGGTGGCCAGGGATATACAACACGGGCCTACGTCGAGGATGTTAGGGCTCCGAGATAGGTGGCCAGGGATATACAACACGGGCCTACGTCGAGGATATTAGGGCTCCGAGATAGGTGGCCAGGGATATACAACACGGGCCTACGTCGAGGATGTTAGGGCTCCGAGATAGGTGGCCAGGGATATACAACACGGGCCTGCGTCGAGGATGTTAGGGCTCCGAGATAGGTGGCCAGGGATATACAACACGGGTCAACGTCGAGGATGTTAGGGCTCCGAGATAGGTGGCCAGGGATATACAACACGGGCCTACGTCGAGGATGTTAGGGCTCCGAGATAGGTGGCCAGGGATATACAACACGGGCCTACGTCGAGGATATTAGGGCCCCGAGATAGGTGGCCAGGGATATACAACACGGGCCTACGTCGAGGATGTTAGGGCTCCGAGATAGGTGGCCAGGGATATACAACACGGGTCTACGTCGAGGATGTTAGGGCTCCGAGATAGGTGGCCAGGGATATACAAAACGGGCCTACGTCGAGGATGTAAGGGCCCCGAGATAGGTGGCCAGGGATATACAACACGGGTCTACGTCGAGGATGTTAGGGCCCTGAGATAGGTGGCCAGGTATTTACAACACGGGCCTACGTCGAGGATGTTAGGGCTCCGAGATAGGTGGCCAGGGATATACAACACGGGCCAACGTCCAGGATGTTAGGGCTCCGAGATAGGTGGCCAGGGATATACAACACGGGTCTACGTCGAGGATGTTAGGGCTCCGAGATAGGTGGCCAGGGATATACAACACGGGCCTACGTCGAGGATGTTAGGGCTCCGAGATAGGTGGCCAGGGATATACAACACGGGCCTACGTCGAGGATGTTAGGGCTCCGAGATAGGTGGCCAGGGATATACAACACGGGTCTACGTCGAGGATATTAGGGCTCCGAGATAGGTGGCCAGGGATATACAACACGGGCCTGCGTCGAGGATGTTAGGGCTCCGAGATAGGTGGCCAGGGATATACAACACGGGCCAACGTCGAGGATGTTAGGGCTCCGAGATAGGTGGCCAGGGATATACAACACGGGCCTACGTCAAGGATGTTAGGGCCCCGAGATAGGTGGCTAGGGATATACAACACGGGCCTACGTCGAGGATATTAGGGCCCTGAGATAGGCGGCCAGATATACAAGATGAGCCTTCGACGAGGAGGTCCCTGTAGACGAGCGGTCGACCGATTATATTTAATAAATGATAGTGTTTCGGACATCGGAATGGTATAAATTAATGAAACAAAATATGTATTGATAAGATTGGAGGCTTTCATATCCCGTCTAAAGCACAATAGGATATTTGAATAGGATTTTTATGAGTAACATAGATAATTACAATATTACGCTACCAGCTAAGAATTATTATTGTCGAATATTATTTGTATGTGTACCGACGTTTTAATCGTGCACCCCAATATGATCCGAAAAACCATTTATGCAATTCTTAGTTCATTTGCTACACAGGTTACAAAACTGATTATCAGTGTGAGTAGTGTTGGTGTATCCGTATGTTCGACAGCTATAGTCAGTGTTTACATAATACGGCCAGCATCATACTAACACATAGTTCGATGTCAATTTCAGAAGTTAAAACTCCAGTCCGAGCCAGGATCCCTGGACCTTTGCATTGGATGTTGGAATAAACCCACAGCATGAGAAATTACATAAAGGTTAATTAGTAACCTACTCAACAATTTAATGCTTGAAAAATTGTAATCAAACTAATGGACTGGAGAAGTGCATTTTAATAAATGGCTTATTCAAACTCGTTGAGGGGTGTGTTTCTCAAATACCACGAGTAAAGCGCAGTTTATTCCATAGTCGGTAGAAAATATGTAACAAAAAGATTTATCAGTTTAACGATATAGTTTTCAATTAAATAAGTTTACCCATAAAGAAAAGCAAAATGTAGGGAACCAGCTGTCGATGCAGACTGTATAGTGCAACCATGCTTGTTCTCAAACGAGCACCGGGAGTAATGGAGAAGGCCCTGCGTAGTCTCTGCCTTACATGAAACAGGTAGGTGTTGTTTGTGGAAATGGATGGGCAATCAAGTAACAAGATCATTCTCCTTGAAGAAGAAGCCAATGGTGATTGGAGGACCGACTGGCGACTGCTGGACAAACCAGTAACGCCAATCGTTGAACGAAAAGCGTTACCACCCCAAACCACACAGTTCATTCGAATCTAATTGTGTAAGAGAAATCAGAGTGACTGCTCAAGTTTGGTACATATTACATAACATAGTTTTCTGCGATGCTATTTTACTTTTAGTCACCAACCATCACCTGGATTAGTTAAGTCGATTGATCAAAATTAGATGTATATAGTTGGATCGCAACGCACCGCTCAAGGAGACTCCTCGAACACATAACGCGTTACACATGCTAATGATGATGGTAATTCTCTGTGTCATAAGGGGTACCTTGTTGACTGCCACTCGACGAGTGCAAGTCACCTGACAAAAACACGGCGTGCGGCTTTTGCCCGCCTCAACTGTGGTTATTGTCATCTATTACACACTGGTATGCTTAGAAAATAAAACAGTCAGCAACAGGGATGGATCCACTAAAATTAGTCTTATAGGATTTATTGGAAGCACTAGTTGGTATAGGGTGGTGGTTTTGAAATGAAAAAGAAGAAAACTATGTTAAAGGTGATACGTTCAATTAAGATCAATTTTAATTTATTCAAATTAATGAACTCATATGTCTGTGTCAGTGTAAGTGTCAGATTACGTAGTCATTTGCACATCACTAAGTCACCAGGTACATTGCCTCAGTCACCAGGTACATTCCCTCAGTTACCAGGTACATTGCCTCAGTCACCAGGTACATTGCCTCAGTCACCAGGTACATTCCCTCAGTTACCAGGTACATTGCCTCAGTCACCAGGTACATTGCCTCAGTCACCAGGTACATTGCCTCAGTCACCAGGTACATCACCTCAGTCACCAAGTACATTGCCTCAGTCACCAGGTACATTGCCTCAGTCACCACTCACCAGGTACATTGCCTCAGTCACCAGGTACATTGCCTCAGTCACCAGGTACATTGCCTCAGTCACCAGGTACATCACCTCAGTCACCAAGAACATTGCCACAGTCACCAGGCACATTGCCTCAGTCGTTGATCTAAAAAAAAGCAAAGCTCTCAAGGCAAAACGTTTAGTATAAAATGCCTTATTTTTGTTTAAATAATTTAGTTACTTTGCAGATTAGAGGGTGGGGAATAAGTTGAATATAATCAAGCCAATAACGTGCCAGTATCTAAGACTATTGATGTTAAAGATAAGCAGTCTAATGTTAAAACTGTTCGTAAATATGGCCTCATACTGCCGTCGGTTTTGAGGGGATTGTTAAGTTGGCTGCCCCTCATTAGCCTGTATTTAATTAAATAATAAACTACACAACTATTTTTGCACCGTTTTGTTACTGTAATATGGAAATTGTATCCCATATTGAAATGGTTAAGCTTCCTTGTGCTTACAAGGGCACAGCACAGTCTCCCTCTTTTGGTAAACCAAAATAAATGCTCAGATATCATAGCCGGAACTAGAATAAAATACAAAACTATATGATAATCTATAGAATCCCATGCGATGCTGAAAACGTTGCTCATCGGTAAGCGCGATACTTTTATTCAGGAGATGGCCAGTTCGATACTGCTCACCGGCAATCTCGACTGAACATTTTGTCTTAAGTTTTCCTCAGTAACAAGGTGAATTATGAAATTGAGTTCTATACTAACAGCCCTTGGACACTCCTTCCCAACTACACGAACATCCAAACACGCCTGAAAAGGAGCATATGCGGTACAGCCGTACTGCCATGGTGTTACCACAGATAACAATGTGTTATCTGTGGTGTTACGGCTGTTGCCCCTACAGCCGTACTGCCATGGTGTTACCACAGATAACAATGTGTTACGGCTGTTGCCCCTACAGCCGTACTGCCATGGTGTTACCACAGATAACAATGTGTTACGGCTGTTGCCCCTACAGCCGTACTGCCATGTTGTTACCACAGATAACAATGTGTTACGGCTGTTGCCCCTACAGCCGTACTGCCATGGTGTTACCACAGATAACAATGTGTTACGGCTGTTGCCCCTACAGCCGTACTGCCATAGTGTTACCACAGATAATAATGTGTTACGGCTGTTGCCCCTACAGCCGTACTGCCATGGTGTTACCACAGATAACAATGTGTTATCTGTGGTGTTACGGCTGTTGCCCCTACAGCCGTACTGCCATGGTGTTACCACAGATAACAATGTGTTACGGCTGTTGCCCCTACAGCCGTACTGCCATGGTGTTACCACAGATAACAATGTGTTACGGCTGTTGCCCCTACAGCCGTACTGCCATGGTGTTACCACAGATAACAATGTGTTACGGCTGTTGCCCCTACAGCCGTACTGCCATGGTGTTACCACAGATAACAATGTGTTATCTGTGGTGTTACGGCTGTTGCCCCTACAGCCGTACTGCCATGGTGTTACCACAGATAACAATGTGTTACGGCTGTTGCCCCTACAGCCGTACTGCCATGGTGTTACCACAGATAACAATGTGTTACGGCTGTTGCCCCTACAGCCGTACTGCCATGGTGTTACCACAGATAACAATGTGTTACGGCTGTTGCCCCTACAGCCGTACTGCCATGGTGTTACCACAGATAACAATGTGTTACGGCTGTTGCCCCTACAGCCGTACTGCCATGGTGTTACCACAGATAACAATGTGTTACGGCTGTTGCCCCTACAGCCGTACTGCCATGGTGTTACCACAGATAACAATGTGTTACGGCTGTTGCCCCTACAGCCGTACTGCCATGGTGTTACCACAGATAACAATGTGTTACGGCTGTTGCCCCTACAGCCGTACTGCCATGGTGTTACCACAGATAACAATGTGTTACGGCTGTTGCCCCTACAGCCGTACTGCCATGGTGTTACCACAGATAACAATGTGTTACGGCTGTTGCCCCTACAGCAGGGACTCCTACGAAACATGAGGTACAGTCATGATTCTTCGTAGATGAGTGAGTAGTTTTAGCTGTACAAGTAAATTGGTATATATGTTAGTATTGGTTGTTAAATAAAGACGACAGAGCCCGATTACTTAGTAAAGAATTACCCGTAGACGCTGTTTAAAAAACGTACGATTATATCAGAAATAAAACACGCATAAATTAGCAAAGCTCCGAGGACAATTTAACAGTCATTATTAGCTTGTTTTAAAATGTATTTAGTTTCTTCGTATGGAAGACAGCATTGATGTTTATTCACGTAACAGAATATCAATTCCGATGGTAAAACAGCGACACAAGTTTTACACGCTAATGTTATTCGATCCTCGACTAACTCTGTATTTATTATTTCAACAGCAAGCCAGGCTAGTATATTCAAGTGCAACAGCCAACAGGTATAATACACAACTAGTTTTCAATCTTATAAACAATTAAAGAAAATACGATGATGCAAACAGTCATGGTCGCACCATGGGTATTAAATTTGTTATGTTTAACTAAAGTTTGAGTAGCATTTCATCCAATTTATTTCTTTCTCAATTTAGAATTAAATTACTTCGCATCGCACACACATACTCGCAACATACCTCCAGTCTGGTTGACTATGAAAGTAAACTCAACCACACAGCCTTCCAACCTCGATTCAAACTTGTTCCGTGACGCCCAAGATGTGACGTCGTCATAATCTTGTCCCTAGAACGTTCTCAAAAGTGAGATTTATAAATTAACTCGTTTTTATTAGCGTCGTTACATAAGCACATCTTCCGAGTATAAACACCATGAAACAACCTTGTCAAAATAGTTCAACTTCGTTGTAACTGCAAGCCATGCTAAAGAAGACAATTGGATTGATACACATTTTAAACCAGAACATCCCGATTTACGTTTATGGGCATTATGCTAATGTAAATCGTGGCAAATAGTCATTGTAATTGTATAGACATCATGGGCTTATAAAGGTGGCAAACACCGGCTAGAGGGGAGGGGGGGGGGGGGGGGGGGGGGGGCTTGTTTGACATATTTGTTCCATAATCTCCATAACGTAACATAACGAACATAACAATACAAATCAGAAATCACCCACTGTAGGAAAGCACACATCAGCTGTGCATTGGTACGCTTGCGTTGCGTTGACAATCTTCCAGCAAGTAAATAATTCTAAAGTAAAGTATTCTAGTAAAGAAATATTTCTATTATTAACGTTTATTTATTACTAATATTTTTAGTAAATAATTTCTCTTCTAAATAACTCAATACTGCAAGTGTAGATTATAACTGGTTGTAAGATTATCTACGTAGTTGTGTATATGATAGGATAGGTATACGAACGCGTGCATGGGAACCCCTGCCTGTGTGTAACCAGGTATATGAACGCGTGCATGGGCAGTGGGCACCCCTGCCTGTGTGTAACTAGGTATACGAACGCGTGCATGAGCAGTGGGCACCCCTGCCTGTGTGTAACCAGGTATACGAACGCGTGCATGGGCAGTGGGCACCCCTGCCTGTGTGTAACCAGGTATACGAACGCGTGCATGGGCAGTGGGCACCCCTGCCTGTGTGTAACCAGGTATACGAACGCGTGCATGGGCAGTGGGCACCCCTGCCTGTGTGTAACCAGGTATACGAACGCGTGCATGGGCAGTGGGAACCCCTGCCTGTGTGTAACCAGGTATACGGACGCGTGCATGGGCAGTGAGCACCCCTGCCTGTGTGTAACCAGGTATACGAACGCGTGCATGGGCAGTGGGCACCCCTGCCTGTGTGTAACCAGGTATACGAACGCGTGCATGGGCAGTGGGAACCCCTGCCTGTGTGTAACCAGGTATACGAACGCGTGCATGGGCAGTGGGCACCCCTGCCTGTGTGTAACCAGGTATACGAACGCGTGCATGGGCAGTGGGAACCCCTGACTGTGTGTAACCAGGTATACGAACGCGTGTATGGGCAGTGGGCACCCCTGCCTGTGTGTAACCAGGTACATGAACGCGTGCATGGGCAGTGGGCACCCCTGCCTGCGTGTAACCAGGTACATGAACGCGTGCATGGGCAGTGGGCACCCCTGCCTGTGTGTAACTAGGTATACGAACGCGTGCATGGGCAGTGGGCACCTCTGCCTGTGTGTAACTAGGTATACGAACGCGTGCATGGGCAGTGGGCACCCCTGCCTGTGTGTAACCAGGTATACGAACGCGTGCATGGGCAGTGGGCACCCCTGCCTGTGTGTAACCAGGTATACGAACGCGTGCATGGGCAGTGGGCACCCCTGCCTGTGTGTAACTAGGTATACGAACGCGTGCATGGGCAGTGGGCACCCCTGCCTGTGTGTAACCAGGTACATGAACGCGTGCATGGGCAGTGGGCACCCCTGCCTGTGTGTAACTAGGTATACGAACGCGTGCATGGGCAGTGGGCACCCCTGCCTGTGTGTAACCAGGTATACGAATGCGTGCATGGGCAGTGGGCACCCCTGCCTGTGTGTAACCAGGTATACGAATGCGTGCATGGGCAGTGGGCACCCCTGCCTGTGTGTAACTAGGTATACGAACGCGTGCATGGGCAGTGGTCACCCCTGCCTGTGTGTAACTAGGTATACGAACGCGTGCATGGGCAGTGGGCACCCCTGCCTGTGTGTAACCAGGTACATGAACGCGTGCATGGGCAGTGGGCACCCCTGCCTGTGTGTAACTAGGTATACGAACGCGTGCATGAGCAGTGGGCACCCCTGCCTGTGTGTAACCAGGTATATGAACGCGTGCATGGGCAGTGGGCACCCCTGCCTGTGTGTAACTAGGTATACGAACGCGTGCATTAGCAGTGGGCACCCCTGCCTGTGTGTAACCAGGTATACGAACGCGTGCATGAGCAGTGGGCACCCCTGCCTGTGTGTAACCAGGTATACGAACGCGTGCATGGGCAGTGGGCACCCCTGCCTGTGTGTTACTAGGTATATGAACGCGTGTATGGGCAGTGGGCACCCCTGCCTGTGTGTAACCAGGTACATGAACGCGTGCATGGGCAGTGGGCACCCCTGCCTGTGTGTAACCAGGTATACGAACGCGTGCATGGGCAGTGGGCACCCCTGCCTGTGTGTAACCAGGTATACGAACGCGTGCATGGGCAGTGGGCACCCCTGCCTGTGTGTAACTAGGTATACGAACGCGTGCATGGGCAGTGGGCACCCCTGCCTGTGTGTAACCAGGTACATGAACGCGTGCATGGGCAGTGGGCACCCCTGCCTGTGTGTAACTAGGTATACGAACGCGTGCATGGGCAGTGGGCACCCCTGCCTGTGTGTAACTAGGTATACGAATGCGTGCATGGGCAGTGGGCACCCCTGCCTGTGTGTAACCAGGTATACGAATGCGTGCATGGGCAGTGGGCACCCCTGCCTGTGTGTAACTAGGTATACGAACGCGTGCATGGGCAGTGGGCACCCCTGCCTGTGTGTAACTAGGTATACGAACGCGTGCATGGGCAGTGGGCACCCCTGCCTGTGTGTAACTAGGTATACGAACGCGTGCATGGGCAGTGGGCACCCCTGCCTGTGTGTAACTAGGTATACGAATGCGTGCATGGGCAGTGGGCACCCCTGCCTGTGTGTAACCAGGTACATGAACGCGTGCATGGGCAGTGGGCACCCCTGCCTGTGTGTAACCAGGTACATGAACGCGTGCATGGGCAGTGGGCACCCCTGCCTGTGTGTTACTAGGTATACGAACGCGTGCATGGGCAGTGGCCACCCCTGCCTGTGTGTAACCAGGTACATGAACGCGTGCATGGGCAGTGGGCACCCCTGCCTGTGTGTAACCAGGTACATGAACGCGTGCATGGGCAGTGGGCACCCCTGCCTGTGTGTAACCAGGTATACGAACGCGTGCATGGGCAGTGGGCACCCCTGCCTGTGTGTAACCAGGTACATGAACGCGTGCATGGGCAGTGGGCACCCCTGCCTGTGTGTAACCAGGTACATGAACGCGTGCATGGGCAGTGGGACCCCCCTGCCTGTGTGTAACTAGGTATACGAACGCGTGCATGGGCAGTGGGCACCCCTGCCTGTGTGTAACCAGGTATACGAACGCGTGCATGTCAGTGGGCACCCCTGCCTGTGTGTAACCAGGTACATGAACGCGTGCATGGGCAGTGGGCACCCCTGCCTGTGTGTAACCAGGTATACGAACGCGTGCATGGGCAGTGGGCACCCCTGCCTGTGTGTAACCAGGTACATGAACGCGTGCATGGGCAGTGGGCACCCCTGCCTTTGTGTAACCAGGTATACGAACGCGTGCATGGGCAGTGGGCACCCCTGCCTGTGTGTAACCAGGTATACGAACGCGTGCATGGGCAGTGGGCACCCCTGCCTGTGTGTAACCAGGTACATGAACGCGTGCATGGGCAGTGGGCACCCTTGCCTGCGTGTTTGCAGTAGCACTTAACCCACCACAGGTGTGAAAAAAGCCTCTCAGCTGGGCGTATTGTTCGTATATGAAGAGGTTCTTAGTGGTAAAAAGACTCTTTTGATCAATTCAAAAGGTGTATCTTACATTGGTTGAATTGCTTTTGTAATAAAATTGTCGGCTCATTTTCTGGTCGCGTTTAGAAAGATCTTCTGGAAGTGCTACCCTTTTGTGCCTTTCAGCTAACCAATTCTTGCATCGAGACACAATAAAAGACGTGTGAGCAGTCGGCAGACGCTACAGGAAACTATTTACTACAATCTGGACCTATCTACCTGAACAAAACTGCAACATACCGTTTTCATTTCGTACCATACTTGCGCGCAGACTTCGAAGCTTACTTGTACGTAAATAAACTATTATTTAACTATTATTATATCATATTATAATATTAATTTAATGTAATGAATTTCCTTATCAGAAACTCGTATTAATGAGTAATTCATTTTACAATATATAACAATTCTTGCCTAGTATAAATTAGAAAACTATACAGCACAATTTATAGCTACACCATTATTCATTCATCTTTCATATTATGTTTTGATCGGTGAAGTTGATCTTTTAGTTTTTTACGGTGATGGTATGGAATATGGATATATATTTCTGAAGCATTCGGTCAAGTCTGTAGTGTCTACTTTCACAATAATATATTTGATTATATCTTATTTTATGAATAAAGGATACGTCCTGACTGGACAATGTGTATGAATAATGAATTACTGCACTAATCTCGATTGTCGAGTTTCATAACATTAAGAATAGCTGCACAGATACCGACAGAGGCCAGAGCTCGCCATACAACTTTTAAAGAAGGTAGGCTCAATAGGCTCAACCGGAGGCCGCATTTGCATTTTGCAATGCACACAGTTCTGCTTCCATTCCCCTCATTCCAAATACAACAAAAACACGCGGTGTAAAGAGTTGATTCTCATTATCTTCACGTGTTTCCATTGGCTGAAGACGAAACCGTGACTGAATCCTGATTGGGTATTTTCATGGTTTAAACGACATTGATGCATAACTCATAAGCCAATGAAAATGTGTAATATTAAGTCTAATTTAACCTACAACTTCACGCAGATGGTTAACACTAGAAAAAAATTATAACAAATAGATTATTAATTTTGTTTTCTTCGAGCACACTCGTGCTGGTTCAATAAAACACATTGTTTACTGTATTCTAAAAGCGTCATTATTTCGACCACGGGGTCATTTTATTATTAACTTCTCATCTTATTTTGACAGTCTCAGTCTGTCGTGCGTCTGGTTTAGTTTCTATGTTCTAGTTTGTATCAAGATAAGACATGATATGCCTATATACTATGTACACCGTCACCGGAAGGTGGAAGTAGAAACATCGATGAAAGTTTTCGATATAGTCAAAACATTGTAACACTTAAAAACTAGAGAGAAAAATTCTCAGACAATGGTAATATTTGAGCTTACCGTCTCACATGTTGGCAACGATGCTAATCGAGACGATGGTTGGGTGGTTACTGATAACAACTACACCATCAGACCAAGAATACATCTAATATATGTTGCCGGTTGTATAACGATTAATTCATTATTCAATAATAACAAGTAATTATATGTGTTGAAAGTATTGTACAGCGTTGGGAGGAGGTTTAGCGCGTAAAAGATACTATAAAAGTTATCGGACACTTGATAATGGTAGTAGATAATTAACTGGTAAAAAATATAATGTGAACAATAATTGAATTTTTCCATGTAGAAAATCACACCTTGAATGGGCCATTCGCAGATATTCTCCGCTCCCTGAACAGTCATTGACTGACTGTTCAATGTCAGTCAATGAAGTTTACAATGTTACGTCATATAATTTCCGATAATAGCCAACACGCAGTCTTGAATACACAGGATTTATTTACATATTTTTATGTTCTACCTGTCTCATATTTATTTCAATTTCGGCTCTTGATGAAATATTATTTTAGTGACTTACATAGGATACCGCATACGCATATGGTTAACACACGGCTGCAATTAAAACATTTATTAAAAATACCTACATACAACAATAAATATGGCAAGCGAGCATTAGAATATTCCATCCCTCACCTATTTAATCAATTACCAGAACATTTAAGAAACCTTGATTCGTACAATTCTGTTAAAATTCAACTTAAAAACAACTTACTTTGTTCCTTATAATATGCTAAGTTGTCCCTAAAATGTATATGTACTATGTATTCACTGTTTTTTTTTAAATTTTTTTTTATTGGTTTTGCTTGAATTTTCTTTTTTTGTAATGTGAACGTTATTAATATTATAGAAATAGAATATATTCTTATAATATAATTATAATACTAGAATTCTTCACTAATTCTAGAATATTTTTCTTTTTTGGGTTTATTTTGTTTGTACAGTAGCTACCAGTGCTACAAACTTTAGTTATAATGTCTCTATCCGATCCATACCTTTCTTTTTGTGTACTTATCCACAGACAAGCCACTTGTATGGCTTTGTGGTCAACGAATTTATTTTTTTTTCTTGGAAAGATGTAAACCTGTAATTATGCAATTACAAAAATGTTATTATTATTATTATTATTATTATTATTATTATTATTATTATTATTATTATTATTGTTATTATTATTATTATTATTATTATTATTATTATTATTATTATTATTATTATTATTATTATTATTATTATTATTATTATTATTATTATTATTATTATTATTATTATTATTAATATTATTATAATTATTACTGTTATTAGTATGTTTGTATTATTAATAATAATAAGAAGAACCAACATACAATTATAAATAGTATACATATGCCCCAAAGCCAATTGTTGCTTATCAGTGGGTCTATATATAATATATTACATAATAATAATTTATATATTTTTTTATTGATAATTACCTTTCATTATACATTTATTTTAAGAAGTATGATTCAGTCATCCACAAAGCTGCACGGGGCAGCTTATCTGTGGAATACGTCACATTAAAGAAAATCATGCTAACAAAAATCAATAAAAAAGAAATCTCTAAAAATTAGTAAAGCAATTCTGAAGAGTAATACAAAATAATATCCACTTTCATTTTCTCATACAACCAAATCAAAATTAATAATAAGAAAGATATAAATGAAAAACACAACACAACAAAACCAAACATACACAAATGCCTTTAAATCTCTTTTAATTTCAAAGAATGTTTCTAAATCTTTCATATTTGTCGGAAGTTTATTAAAATAAAACGATTTATAATAACTGAATGTTCTTTTACCATGTTTATTTTTAAAGAGAGGCAGCTGATATACAGCCGCTGATTTGGCCTAAGTGAAAGTACTATGTTCTATATAACTTGTATGAGTTTCTACATATAAGTATTTTATTATTAATGTGAATATGAATTCTTGAAATTCATTGAAAATCTTGAAAATCATTTAATAATCTATAACCATCTGATAAGTTTATACTATTGTTGTCAAAAGTAATCAAATTTATTACTTGGTGGTGAATGGAAATTAAACAATTAAGATGCGACAACGTGGTATTACACCAAATTGCCTCAAATTATAATAATAATAATAATAATAATAATAATAATGATAATAATAATAATAATAACAATAATAATAATAATTAAAATAATAATAATAATAATAATAATAATAATAATAATAATAATAATAATAATAATAATAATAATAATAATAATAAAAATAAAAATAAAAATAAAAATAAAATAATAATAATAATAATAATAATAATAATAATAATAATAATAATAATAATAACAATAATAATAATAATAATAATAATTTAATAATTAAAGTAATAATATTAATAATAATAATAACAATAATAATGAAAATTCATTCTCCACGTTTACGCATTACATTATGTCAGGAATAGGCCTACGCATCCGCCTACTATGTTAACCTTTCAATGTTTTAAACTTTGAAATTTGAATGAACTAACTATACGCATGTGCAATGTATGATGAATAAATGCAATGTGTGGTAATGTAAATGAGATTGTAATGAAAGTAGACACCAACCGCTGAGCAGCGATTAGGAGTAAGTTATTCGAGCACACGTTGAGACGGTTTCCGTCAAGATTGGAACACAACCAATTGAGACCATCTTCCAGATTTACGCTGATAATTTTAAAATTTCCTCATTTACTACAAGTGACAACGTATACTATAAACATTACGTCCGTATTATCACTGATCAACAATTACAAAATTCGATTGACACGACTGTACATTCGGCTATGGTGTTGCAATTCTCGAACTCAACTGTATCATTAAAAGTTTGTCGCATGAGTTCTTTCATTGCCGTTTTCCCGGCCCATGTGTCGAAACATCTGCAGCGCAAGAATTAGCAGCTATGCCTCTCACTTTAGACAATACCATTGCCTGCAACTGAAAGTGACGGTGTGGAAACCTCATCGGTTTGCTATTCAACGAAAGGATTAGGCTGACGAATGAGTTGATAGCTGTGCATGAGCTGGATCCTCGCCCTAACGTTTGTCACCGGTACACCGTACAGTCGTACACGACACGTGTGAGTACGACCAACTAATGTACTTGCTATCGTTGTGTCACCGGTACACCGTACAGTCGTACACGACACGTGTGAGTACGACCAACTAATGTACTTGCTATCGTTGTGTCACCGGTACACCGTACAGTCGTACACGACACGTGTGAGTACGACCAACTAATGTACTTGCTATCGTTGTGTCACCGGTACACCGTACAGTCGTACACGACACGTGTGAGTACGACCAACTAATGTACTTGCTATCGTTGTGTCACCAGTACACCGTACAGTCGTACACGACACGTGTGAGTACGACCAACTAATGTACTTGCTATCGTTGTGTCACCGGTACACCGTACAGTCGTACACGACACGTGTGAGTACGACCAACTAATGTACTTGCTATCGTTGTGTCACCGGTACACCGTACAGTCGTACACGACACGTGTGAGTACGACCAACTAATGTACTTGCTATCGTTGGCACGCTTATAGTTGCCCTAATGCTCCTGGTTTGCTTTACAGTAGAGATTATTCCACCTTCTTTCACGTTTGTTAAAGTGTTATTTAATTTGGAATTTCACCAAATAGACTAATTTAATAATTTAATTACTTCTATCTATTCTGGTAGGTTGTGTAAAAAGCAAATGTTTCCAAAGTCTCGTGTGGAAATAAATAAAACGTGAAAACACGTACAGGGCAATTTGGCATCAAGATTCAAGACTGTACTGAGGGTATGTCTATTTTCAAAACAACATTTGAGAACTCAAAAGCATCTGAATATTTTTTTCCGTTTTTTATGCGTAAGTCTATATTATGTGATCATCAATTTGGTCATGAAACAAAACAACGGAGTCAATCATGACGCGACTTCATGGCAGGATCATGCCAGCAGTATTTGTGATAACAAATAAGTTACTTTACGTTTGATGGTTTATTATCAAGAAACCCCTGGAAACTGGCTTTTATTGAAACGAACAGAAAATGAACAACCCATATTAATACAAAAACAATTTTCAAAAAAGTTTTTGATAAAGCTGAAGATTGTAAGTTCGAGAACAAATGTGCGCTAAAATGGGGAAGACACGCTCATGATGATTATTATACCTTTAATTTAGGTTGGCTGATTGAAGCCTTGGAAATGGAGAAAGAGTGGGATGTGGAATCATACACTGTCTTAAATATGCTAACACCGAATAAGAAAATCAATGAATTACATTTTATTAAATGCACCAGCAACATATTAATATAATTTGTAAATTAATTTTATTAATTACAACTGTTTTTGCATTTATCTTTAGTAATCGATCCTATAGTTCGACAGAAAGTAAAAACATTTAATACAAATAATATTCATGCATTACTTATGTTTTGTTTGTAGGCCTATTGAGCTAGAATAGATCATGACAGTTGAAACCCAATGAATTACTACGCGATAGTAATAATGAGTGAGGCGGAACTGCATCAGTTGAGGAAACTACCGGGGGGGGGGGGAGGGGGGGGGGGACAAACCGTACAGGCGTGTTCGTTCAATGCACAACTTTAGAAGTTCGGAGAAACCGATGTGGGTAATGTTAAGGGTGGCTTTCGCAACAGCCGTACCCAGGTGTGAACATGCGAGGGCCACTCGATATTCAGGGTTCAGGCGTAATCATTTCAAACACATTCGTTACAAAGAAGAAAACATTGACATTTTGGCAGCTGGTATAATGAAAATTATGTAACAGTAATTGCGAATCTATAAGCTGAAAAGTCCAAACCCTTAGGGCGTCAGCGTGTACATAATCATTTCAAGTAGGGATTGATACAATTACAAACCAGAAGTTTCAATGTTTTAATTTTTTATTAAATTATTACTTAGTTTAAACTATTATTTTTGTATTAACTTTTATGAAGAGATAATTATTCATCAAAAAATGTACAGGAATCAGATTAGATCGAAAGTATAAGTATTAAGGCTTCTTGCAAGTTAGGAAGACAACAATGAAACAAATGATTTTAATTGATGGACAAGCCACAGGTTATCAACAAATCGTCTGCTCAGAACCAGACTGTCATAACTACAAAATTGCGTTTTTGAGTTATGCACATCAAAATTCTTAGTTTTTTTTTTCTTTATTTTACTGTCATAGTGTCATATCTACAACTCTAGCCTATCAAAACATTATGCAGGAACACAGTGTCATAAGCAACAATAAACAGAATTTTTGTATTAGTCACAGTGTCGTAACTGACTGATACAGTGTCAAAGAGAAAAATAATATCAAAATTATCATAACATAGTGTAACAAGTCCTGTGCATATAGTGTAATATACGATAACGCAAAATAAATTTATAACTCAGAGTGTCATAATGTAGTTACGTCAACGCATGCCGTGATAGGATCATTAATATTTTCTTCATAGTGTCATAAGTGCATAAATTGTATCAAATCTTCATTCGATTCATTTTGCTATAGTGTCGTAAGTGATGTTATTACGTTGTATCTCACATGATACTATTTCAGGATGCAAACCATTTAGTACCATACAGTCATAATGGATGTAACTGCACTTTAATAAAATGTACTTGAGTTTAAATCTGGTAAATACTACTATTTTAAGCATATAATACAGGCTAAGTGGGAAATGTGACCTATGTTCCTGAAATATTAAACAAATTTTTATCGTTTTCCCTCTCATAATGCAATATCATATCTACCTCATACAACACTTTGAAGGCACTATTTGTATCAATTAACTCTCATCGAACTTGAGACAATAATGTCATAAAAGGTAGTTATGACACTATTTGCCACGGACAATACACTCTTGACAATATTGTGTAATATTGTGCGATAGTAGCTGAGTGTTGTAGTGTCATAACTACCACCTTATATTCAATAGTACATAATATTAAGCATTCTATATTACATCATTTGGTACGAATTGAAATGATAACGAAGAGCGATATATACTGCATTTTAATAAATGGTACATATTAACATGAATATAGAGTAAATTAAAGTGATTTTTCAAACTTCCTTTTTCATTTATCTCGAAATGGCGTTTTTGTAGTTATGACAGTCTTGTTCTGAGCAGACGAAATAACGTTGCTTATATACGAGAGATAATGTTGTAACCATGGAGACTTCCACCAGTTCAAGTTTTTGACGTCACTTGCAAGAACCCTTAACCTGTGGTGTGTCCATCAGTTCATCTCATTGTTTCATTGTTGTCTTCCTGACTTGCAAGAAGCCTAATAACAATAATAAGGACAAGGTGGATGTTACAATGACAATTTCATGGAATTGCATGGATCCTTGGATCCTTTTTTGTATTTTCCTTTTTTTTGGTTCCTTTTTTTTTCCTTTTCATCGTTTCGGTAACACACACAATAAAACACAACCGTAAAATCCTTGACTAAATTTATAATGCATGAATTATAAACACGTTCAACAATTTTTAGTGGTATTTCTACTTTGTGTCCTTTTTCTCTTATTATGACACTTGTGTGCATTTCTATTGCGTTAGTTTATTTTCCATTTTATTTCTTATACATCTATTTATATTTATAGATTTTTCAATTTGTTTCCGTTCAATGTTATCTATACCTGGATACTGGAAGTAGTTTTATTTTCGCTGTTGTTATTAATTGTGTTTGTGTTTGTGTGGCGTGCTGGTCTAGTGGGTTTATCCAAAGTTCGGCCGGGTTCTTTGAAATTGACTTGAATCTACCATGTAACCATCATAGCAACTAACCACATAATGAATTTATGATGTCCTCCACTAAAAATGCAGCTATTGTAACTGAGGGGGTAGACAATAAATAAATAATTTTATTTATTTAACATTGTTTTCTTTTGAGAGTCAAAGAACATTTTCTTCAACGTTACTCGAAACTGAAGGTGATCGATAACAATGAATGATATACAAATAGTATATTTCACCAATAAGACAGCTGTATACAGTCGATTAAAAAAGTATGATTTAAATAGTTTTTAATTAATAACAATAATTTCTTGGTGACTTCGATACAAATTATGACAACGGTTAATGATCCATGTGTCTAACGATAAGCAATACTTCCTCGTGATATCAACAACAAAGTTAGTAGTTGACGAGTAGTACATGCAAGTAGTACAAGAAGTAATGTAAAACTATTAAATTACTGACGTAGTCTGCAAGGAACTTCATAACAACACAATACAGAAACTTTTAAACACATTGGCCTAAAAAGTGGTAAAATTGAGAATTTAGCCTGTTATTAATTATCAGTTAAATAAAATAACCCAACACTCCCTTTCAAACAAACGATCATAGGATATCAAAGTAAAAAGACGACTAGAGGATGGTTCGTGGATTACTCTAAGCCAGTGGCGTATACAAAAGGGGGGGATTATGGATACACCCCCCTTGTCTAAAACAATAACGCATGTGAGCGAGGGGTGGAAGAAAATGAGAAGCAAGATAGAGGAAACAACCATATTTACATGATTACTTATGATAGTCGGCTACATCTACAGCAACTGCAATGCTGAGTTAAAGCGATTGTCCGCTTTAGATGAGTGTTTACAGGTTTTCAAACATGAAGAGAAAATCACCATCCTTCCAGCGGCTGAGACTTCGGCCCAGACTCGTACTATATAAATATTCTACCCCCCAACATTGTCAGTTTCTGGGTACGCCACTCCCTAAGCTGAGAATGTGCTGGTAATCGAGTACCCGACGTGAGATGTACGGAATGGGAAGATGAAACTGCATCCATATATTTAAATGTGAATCGCTCACGAGGTACTTGGATAGTTGGGGGTGCGGCTTGATTGGGTGCGGCTCAAACTGTGCAAGTGTTATCGGGGGTGGGACCAGTTAGCGTCGAGTCATTGCCCAGGTGGGTCATTGTGCCAGACCAGGGGTGAAACAGGCGAATCCACACTATTTTATTACAACTTCTCAGTCGTGGTTTCTTTCTGTCATTGAACACGGTTTTATAGTTGAACATAATAATCTATATTGTATGAAATAACATTGTGACGTTAGCAAATTTTCTAATTTAATTTAGCTAAGCAGGCTAGGTAGGGGTCACACGCAAAATGTTCTATCTATTCAATATTTCTCTGGCGTAAACCAAATTAGAGACTCGATTTTAAAACACTGCCGTTGGTTTATTGCAGTAAGGTCATCTCATTTCCACATACAGAACCAAAAAATATAGAAGCAAAATATGGAGATTAAGTTCTTGATAAGCATTGATTTTTTAATTTGCACACATATTGTATAAAACAAATCAATTGCAAACTGATTTATTATAATTTTGTACTTATTTCTAAAATGGAGAAAACCTCTGCTCAAAAGTCTGGATCCGAGCTAGGGCTATCCGTATTATAAGCTCAATTTTAGGAGAAAACCAAATGATCGACAAGGAAAGCAACGAACTAAGTGCGAAGTTCGGGTTAATATTAATTATTAATTCAGACACCATCATTAATGAAGTAATATGTCTTGCACAAAATTTAAAAAGTCAACTTTATTTTAAATTGCTGTTGTTTTGAAACAACTCACAGTAAACAACCTAAATGACTTTCGTGTATTTCTTCAACATTATTTTTGCTGATTAAGAGTTTCTTATTTTGTTTGTCTACCCATGCACTTAAATTACAGTAAGTTGACTAACACACACGTAATTTTGGAAATGTCACTTTGGGGGAAAAACTCTGGATAAAAGTTATTGATCAAGGAAGAATGGATAAAAATATTCCGCGAGCATTTATACCACACAATATCGAGGTTATGAGTTGCATAATATTAGGCTATCCTTCAGTCTGCTTGTTCTGTGCTTTATGAAAACGTACGCTATACAAGATAAAATATCAAAAATTTGTTGTTATATTGCGTCATTTGAACGTAGGTAAATAGAGAATGATGTTTCTACTGACAACATAAAGCAGGCCTATTCAAAACCCTATTGAACTACACAGGGCAATGCACAGGAATACAATGCAGACAACAGTAGTACATTTAAAACTATCAATTTACTCCAATATTAAAGTTAGTACTTATAACATTGAAGAGGACAACGTTGAAATGCCCCGACTCACACGTTGGCCACCCCTAATATTTCAATTCAACACTTGACATGACATCATTCCGACGGAATTGTGATCAATCATCACCATAGCTGTCTGGTTTCGTTTAGGTTTGCATTCCTCATGTATAGCTGAGTAATCGACAACAAGCCGTGCACTGCCACTCTCGCCCATCCCCAATACCCAATCAATTCGAAGATGTTCAGCTTTTCAATAGAAAAAAGTTCAAACGTGTCCGATTAATAACATCGATTGTTTAGGGAGCATAATGTTATCCCATTTTAAAATAGTTATTGTATTCCACTACATTCTCCGTTTTAAATGTATAATGAGTAATGACGCTGGCGACACTTTTCAGGTTTATTGAAGAAGTAGCGTACAGTTAAATAGTAAACCATCTCCCAGTACCGTATGGTATAATGTAGCACAAATCATGGTCACAATTCCACCAAATTAAGTTAAAGATGGAATAAAAAATATTATGTAATATTATGGTTTAGTGATTCGTGTCTATGGTAATCGCTCAACTTTGCATTTTGAATGTAGTATTAGTTTTTCTGTTTGCTAGGTGATATGATCGTGGAGTCAGAAATAATTTAACAAAACAATGAAACGTTTTGCCAGGGCCGATTATGCGGTTCAAGGAAAACACGTTTGCACCTATGTCCTTCGTCAGATGACGGACGTAGTGGACAAGATCCAGACGGCACTTACGTCCTTCGTCAGATGACGGACGTAGTGGACAACAGCCAGACGGCACTTATGTCCTTCGTCAGATGACGGACGTGGTGGACAAGAGCCAGACGGCACTTATGTCCTTCGTCAGATGACGGACGTAGTGGACAACAGTCAGACGGCACTTATGTCCTTCGTCAGATGACGGACGTGCTGGACAAGAGCCAGACGGCACTTATGTCCTTCGTCAGATGACGGACGTGGTGGACAAGAGCCAGACGGCACTTATGTCCTTCGTCAGATGACAGACGTGGTGGACAAGAGCCAGACAGCACTTATGTCCTTCGTCAGATGACGGACGTAGTGGACAACAGCCAGACGGCACTTATATCCTTCGTCAGATGACGGACGTGGTGGACAAGAGCCAGACGGCACTTATGTCCTTCGTCAGATGACGGACGTAGTGGACAACAGCCAGACGGCACTTATGTCCTTCGTCAGATGACGGACGTGGTGGACAAGAGCCAGACGGCACTTATGTCCTTCGTCAGATGACGGACGTGGTGGACAAGAGCCAGACGGCACTTATGTCCTTCGTCAGATGACGGACGTAGTGAACAACAGTCAGACGGCACTTATGTCCTTCGTCAGATGACGGACGTAGTGGACAAGAGCCAGACGGCACTTATGTCCTTCGTCAGATGACGGACGTGGTGGACAACAGCCAGACGGCACTTATGTCCTTCGTAAGACGAAGGAGTTATGGACGTAGTGGACAACAGTCAGACGGCACTTATGTCCTTCGTCAGATGACGGACGTAGTGGACAAGAGCCAGACGGCACTTATGTTCTTCGTCAGATGACGGACGTAGTGGACAAGAGCCAGACGGCACTTATGTCCACCGTCAGATGACGGACGTAGTGGACAAGAGCCAGACGGCACTTATGTCCTTCGTCAGACGATGGAGTTATGGACGTAGTGGACAACAGCCAGACGGCACTTTTGTCCCTCGTCAGATGACGGACGTAGTGGACAAGAGCCAGGCGGCACTTATGTTCTTCGTCAGATGACGGACGTAGTGGACAAGAGCCAGACGGCACTTATGTCCACCGTCAGATGACGGACGTAGTGGACAAGAGCCAGACGGCACTTATGTCCTTCGTCAGACGATGGAGTTATGGACGTAGTGGACAACAGCCAGACGGCACTTATGTCCTTCGTCAGATGACGGACGTAGTGGACAACAGCCAGACGGCACTTGTGTCCTTCGTCAGATGACGGACGTAGTGGACAAGAGCCAGACGGCACTTATGTCCTTCGTCAGATGACGGACGTGGTGGACAACAGCCAGACGGCACTTATGTCCTTCGTCAGACGATGGAGTTATGGACGTAGTGGACAAGAGCCAGACGGCACTTATGTCCTTCGTCAGACGATGGAGTTATGGACGTAGTGGACAAGAGCCAGACGGCACTTATGTCCCTCGTCAGATGACGGACGTAGTGGACAACAGTCAGACGGCACTTATGTCCCTCGTCAGATGACGGACGTTGTTGACAAGAGCCAGACGGCACCTATGTCCCTCGTCAGATGACGGACGTAGTGGACAACAGTCAGACGGCACTTATGTCCCTCGTCAGATGACGCACGTAGTGGACAACAGTCAGACGGCACTTATGTCCCTCGTCAGATGACGGACGTAGTGGACAAGAGCCAGACGGCACCTATGTCCCTCGTCAGATGACGGACGTAGTGGACAACAGCCAGACGGCACTTATGTCCCTCGTCAGATGACGGACGTAGTGGACAACAGTCAGACGGCACTTATGTCCCTCGTCAGATGACGGACGTAGTGGACAAGAGCCAGACGGCACCTATGTCCCTCGTCAGATGACGGACGTAGTGGACAACAGCCAGACGGCACTTATGTCCTTCGTCAGATGACGGACGTAGTGGACAACAGCCAGACGGCACTTATGTCCTTCGTCAGACGATGGAGTTATGGACGTAGTGGACAATAGCCAGACGGCACTTATGTCCCTCGTCAGATGACGGACGTGGTGGACAACAGCCAGACGGCACTTATGTTCTTCGTCAGATGACGGACGTGGTGGACAACAGCCAGACGGCACTTATGTCCTTCGTCAGACGATGGAGTTATGGACGTAGTGGACAATAGCCAGACGGCACTTATGTCCCTCGTCAGATGACGGACGTAGTGGACAACAGCCAGACGGCACTTATGTCCTTCGTCAGACGATGGAGTTATGGACGTAGTGGACAACAGCCAGACGGCACTTATGTCCTTCGTCAGACGATGGAGTTATGGACGTAGTGGACAACAGCCAGACGCCACTTATGTCCTTTGTCAGACGATGGAGTTATGGACGTAGTGGACAATAGCCAGACGGCACTTATGTCCTTCGTCAGACGATGGAGTTATGGACGTAGTGGACAATAGCCAAAAAAAAAAAAAAAAAAAAAAAGGAATATTAGGGCTAGCACCCCTATATTCTATTCTATATACTAAACATATTACGGTGCACGTTCCTATAACATAACATCGATTAAAGGTAGAATTTTTCATGACTTTAGTACTATTAATGTACTATTATTATTTACTATTACTACTATGTTTAATACTTTTAAATTTTAAGTTTAAATGGTTTATCTTTTCCTTTGTTTTATCTAGTATTTGTAAACCTAGGCCTACATGATACAGGTCTAAGTAATGTCTTTCTATGTCTTTATTTTCTCTGTGAATACTATTCTCTGAATGCTAGTGTTAGCCTACATTATAAATTATACTTTAAGTAGGCCTAAACTACTACATATTGGAAATGTTTCCTTATAATAACCATAATTCTATAACTGTATTGTTTACCAATATATTATATTATATTACAAATTACAAAACTTTAGTCCATAAGCAGCGTAAGTTTGTAAACAAAATGCCTGATTTGTAAACCACACCTTTTTTTAAACTTGTATTTTTACACCGTCTTTAACATCAGTCTACTAACTTCCCCCAATACTTTTAGTTCTAGCTATAATTGTATAAATTGTATTATCACACAATTTTCCTTCAAAGTATGCCTATTGCCGCCATCTGACAAAATTAATATTGTACACTATCTGTAAATGGCCTGCACTCAAGTCTCCATGACTTTGCAGGCTTCTCCAACATTCTATAAATAGACATTTTTAAGTAACATGTATGTATTCTGTGTTGAGAATAAAATTGTCTGAAAAAGAAAAAAAAAAAAAGATAACATTCAAATTCCTTATTTTTCCTATTTTTTGTATTAATATTTTTTTTCCTATCATTTTTCCTATTGGTATAAACACATATATGCATTTATATTTGTTTGCTTTTACTACAGACAGCTCCAAATGGATCAATCTCGGAACGGTTTCCGTGTCACGAAGGCCTGTCAGCTATCACGGTCCGCACTTCCTCATCAGACGGATAAGACCAAGCGAAGCGCCTCCTACCACACGAGCCGTGCTTGCTTGCAACAATAAATAACACTATTTATGGCTTCGTTGTTGCATCGTTCCTCTTCAGAGATCAAAGCTAGATTTGCAGCATATTTTACAGCATTGCCGTTTGCGTTTAGAAAGAATAACAATAATTTATTTCTCCAATGTGCAATTACATCTTTGTGGTTTGGTAGTTAAAAGTGCATTTGGCTTAAGAACGGGCTGACACGATTATGAATAAACACTATAATAAACTCAAGTTGAGAGGTTTGTCCTTAACATAACCAACGAACCAATTTGAAATTTACCACAAAGTTATGGCTCGAATGAAACATCCCTCGCGGTGATCCATCGTTTTCTCTGCTAATAATATTGTTGCAACTAAGATGTAAACATACAATGGCCAGAACATATCAATGTGATTCCAGATGTTGCAGATTTGTTTCTATAAGAAGCCTCTATCTCTTATCAGTAGACAATACCCATAGGATAACACACACTTCTGCTCTCCCTTGTATTTGTCATTGTAGCAGCTGGTTATAATATTTAATTGATGTGATGGTAATGATTTATGTATTGACTTGTAATGTATCTCACAATCCAATATAGTAGTCTGCATACATTTATCTTCATATTCATGGTTAATTTGTTTTATTTTTATAATACAAATAATAAACACTTTGGTCCGTAATTATTGACTCACGCAGTTCGCACATAGTCTGCAACATGTTTTGAGCGTCAGAGAAGCGATCACGTACAGCAGACCGCTTGCTTGGGTTCAATCGGGTTTCTCCGTGGTTCGCTTGGGGCGCTCCGGGCAGCATGGCGAGCCTGTTTGCGTGGGATCGGGCTCCCAACACCCACGCTCAACGGCTGATTCAAGCTATTTCGGGGAATCTACTATATACTGCTTTGGTTTTGCCGCCCCCGGCGCCTTCGACCCAGATGAAACGGTGTAATGCCGATCTGATGGAATGTTGGCAGGAATGCTATCATTTGGCCTAGGTCAGAGGATATAAAAAGAGAGAGAGACCTCTTGGCGTCAAATCAGGCGGACCACAGGTATTTATATTTAAAGGGTTAGTCAGATGAAAAACTAAAAAACTATCATTTGTATATGTGCACCCTCAAATATGGAATACATGACGAAAATACTACATACTTTAAAAGCAGGCGGTTAAAAAATTAAAGAAAACGCGATTTTTTGGCTTGTTGCTACCAAGTAGCACCGAGCAACTCTTCTCATGGTAATTCCCATTTACAAAAAATGTTGCCTCGAGATAGTAAAACCACCACTCACTTATCAAAAATCGATCAGGAGGTTTAATCTGCATCGTTTCTCTACCGATAACATGCTTCTTAGTACGAACGTGTACTTCTACAAAATGCCCTGCAATTAATTTTCTTGTGACTTGATGTGAAGAAAAGTTGTAATCTGTTTTGAGCGGTACTGTCCGCAGTCGTCGAGTGTTTCGCGGAGCGCTGACTGGACTCGTATTACACAATTAGTGCTCTGTCTATCAGGCAGGCGTTAGCGACCTCGGAACCGATACAGCTGTATTATACTATGCTTTAGAAGAAAAATGCAGCAGAGCTTGCGAAGCGAATCTTATAGAATAGCTAAATGTTCACTATTTTTTTTCTTGCATTGAAGCAACCTATATCAATTTTATTTTACACATAACTGAATTTCATACACTAATGACTCATTAGTCATTGGTGATTTTTTTTAGTTTATCAGAACCATCAAAATACGGTCAGTTTGTCTTCGTATTGAGGACGCATAAGAGTAAGACAACAGTTCGTGTGAGATATCCACAGTTACTTCTGCAATTTATCGTTCAATCTTGTTATTTGTTTGGCTGACCGATAGAGTTGGCTCAGCGGTGAGACCTTAGAGCATGTATAGTTGGGCTGTATAGTTGGGCCCAACTATCTATGCTCTAAGGGTGAGACACGAGACCCTAATTCGGGAGGTCGCAGCTTCGATACCGGGCCACAAAGTGAACTCTGGGATTAACTCATACTAACAGCCCTCGGACGTTCCTTCCCAACTATTCCAAATAGTACCGCTATACCTATAGTCCTAGTTAGTCACGAAGTGGGGATGAATTGTCCTGGGCAGGTTTCTTACAAACAATTATTGTTATTGTATGGTTGTCCTGTATGTATCCTAAATTTTGAAGGTGAATGAGATTTCATGATAATTAAGAGAAAATGTAAGAAAACAACTACAATATTTGATCAGTTTTATCTACTATAATTATCGGTAGGCCTCCGTTACATTCGCTATACGACAAATACACTAGAAAAACGCTTTGTATGACGCGTTGATAAGCGAGCGCGTCAATATCTACGAACTTTCTGGCGAAAAGTTTTCAATTACTACGTTTACATGCAGGTTTGAAATCAATTTGAGAACGTTTTGAGTTTTCAAAACAGCATATAAACACTTCGAAAGTGGGTTTGGATCGGTTCGAGTCACGCCTGTTTGCTCGCAGGGGTGACTTGAAAACTAGTTTTGGAAACTGCCATGTAAACACCCCACTGCCGCCAATACGTTTCGACTTGGCGGGCTCATTAGCAAACTAAACCGGCAGTGGCAGTGCAAAGTGAGGTTAGGTTCTCACTTTTTTACCGCGCTTGTATCTTCTAGATGGTAATATATTATATTTTGAAGTCGCAAGTCTTAAAATATAACAAATGTGTGAGGATTACATGTTGTGACAGCTAAATGTGACAGCTTTGTTGTTTTGTTGTTGTTGTTGTATAGATTACCCGCACTGCCCTCTCTGTTGTTCCAATGTCTCTTTAGAAAGCAGTGAAATGTCTTATTGTAAGTGGCGCTGTATACCGGGAAATGTACGAACTAAAAAATGGTTTGAGAACGTATTCAGATCGATGGCATGTAAACGATCGACGGTTTTGGTTTGACTTGAGTCAAAACTTTTTCAAACCTGCATGTAAACGTAGTAATTAATGCTAATACGAACAACAATTAACAAAAATTCAAGAATGCGCTTTGCAAAATTTTTCTTATTTCCATAGCTATTATACTTCCCGACATTGTTGGATGCAGTGCAATGTGCGTACTGCGTTGCTAAGAATTTTCGCTGTCATGTTTTCGCCGCGGTCCGCCACCGTTACTAACAGTTATTGACAGCAATAGAAATGTTATTTATGCCTCTTATATGTATCAGATCGCGTTTACATGAGTATATTCGTGACCGGACAAAACTTTACTATAAGATAGCCACCTCACATTTTGCTGTTACTGTGTTTCAGAAATATATTTTCGAGTAACTTTTGTGTAACTTTGCCAATATTTATTCTATCGCCATAACATGAACATATTCGTGATTGGAAAAAGCTTTAAAAAAATATGGTCATCTCACATTTTGCCGCCATTTTGTTTCAGAAAAATATTTTGCAGTAACTATGGTGTAACTTTGTAACTTTTCAAACGATTTTGCCTCAAAACTATACACCTTCAATCCACATCAAGATTTGTGGATGGTCCAAATTTCAAGTTGATCGGATCTTCTGTTCGACCGCTATCGACGGACATAAAAACACAAAAAAACAAACAAACAACAAAAATAAGAGTCTCGTGGAGACGCTCGCTTCGCTCGCTTAATTAATTGAAATATGTTTCTCGAAGTTTCAACTCAAACGATGAATCCTGTTCAATTTGTCACTTTTGTTAAAATATTCCATACCACAAAATTGGTTCTAAATGACGGCGGGAAGTGATAGGAGGGAAGCGACAAATAGGACGTAAAGGGGAGGCAAAGGGAAAGGGGTGGACGTGGACTGCTTTTCTTCAGGCTTCTTCTCCTCGACCTGTTTGGCTAGGGTGGTCCTATCGGAAGTATGGTACGCTTCCGCCGCCATAGCTCTCGGGATCAACAATCATACAAATATGCCCTCCACGATAAGGTAGCAGTCACTGGGCAGGCCGAATCCCAAAATCTTAACCTTAAATTATAATTACAAAATAATAATAATGATAGTAATAATAATAATAAAAATAATAATAATTATAATAATAATAATAATAATAATAATAATAATAATAATAACGACCGTACATAGCATCTACAGTTCGGTTTGGAAAAAATAATGTGGACAATGATATATTAAGTAGTTCTAAGTAGATTTTAATAAGGTAAACACATGGAAATACTTGACATTTGTGTCCGTACAACATGTTTATGCCGGTTTTGACCGAGTTTGTATGTATTGCAACAATAAAATAATAATAATAATAATAATAATAATAATAATAATAATAATAATAATAATAATAATAATAATAATAAATTATTAAAAAATAATAAAAATAAGGATAATAATAATAATAGTAATAATAGTAATAATAATAATAATTATAATAATAATAACAACAATAACAATAATATATATGTTAAGTTTTAAATTCTCACGGCTATATGTTAAATAATTGTTTTTTGGGGTATTATCACGTGAGTTATAAAATGAGGGTTCTGACTTACCCCCTCCATCCCAACGTTTCGATGTAATATCATACATTCTCTTCAGGGGTTCCACCGAGTCTACCTCCCTCCGCTCGGCGGTGGAGTTTCGACCGGCCGAGCGGAGGGCGAGGTAGACACGGTGGAACCCCTGAAGAGGATGTGTGATATCACATCGAAACGTCGGGATGGAGGGGGTAAGTCAGAACCCTAATTTTATAACTCACGTGATAATACCCCAAAAAACAATTATTTAATATCTTTATATCATATATATATTACTGAACTTAGACTTTCGTGACTATTAATATTGTTAAAATTATAAATACCACGGGTTGTTACGTCACGTATACTGCACTTACTTGTAACCCGTGGTATTTATAATTTTAACAATATATATCGTGTGTATATATTATATATATATATCGCTACTCATTATTCCAACATCATTTAGTTGAGTAAACGAACTTCCACCATTGATATTGGGCATCCCAGGAATCAGTATCGGCATGCCAAATAATAAATATAAATAATAATAATAATAATAATAATAATAATAATAATAATAATAATAATAATAATAATTAAGCGAGCGAAGCGAGTGTTTCCACTTGACTCTTATGGCACTTCGTTCCGTTTTTTTTTTTTTTTTTTTTTTTATGTCCGTCGATAGCGGTCGAACGGAAAGTCCGATCAACTTGAAATTTGGACCATCCACAAGCCTCGATGTGGATTGAAGGTGTATAGTTTTGAGGCAAAATCGTTCGAAAAGTTACAAAGTTACACCATAGTTACTGCAAAATATTTTTCTGAAACAAAATGGCGGCAAAATGTGAGATAGCCAGATTTTTCTACAGATTTTTCCGGTCACGAATATGTTAATGTAATGGCGATCTTATAAACATTGGCAAAGTTACACAAAAGTTACTCGAAAATATATTTTTGAAACACAGTTACGGCAAAATGTGAGGTGGCTATGTTTAGTAAATTTTTGTCCGGTTACGAATATACTAATGTAAACGCGATCCGATACGTATAAGAGGCACAAATTACATTTCTATTGCTGTCAATAACTGTTAGTAACGGTGGCGGACCGCGGCGAAAACATGACAGTGAAAATTCTTAGCAACGCACATCGCACTGCATCCAACAATGTCGGGAAGTATAATAGCTATGGAAATTAGAAACATTTTTTCAATGCGCATTCTTGAATTGTTGTTAATTGTTGTTTGTATTAGCATTGAAATCTTTTCGCCAGAAAGTTCGTAGATATTGACGCGCTCGCTTATCAACGCGTCAAACAGAGCGTTTTCCTAGTAATTAAGCGAGCGAAGCGAGCGTTTCCACTTGACTCTTATGGCACTTCATTCTGTTTTTTTTTTTTTTGTTTGTTTTTTTTTTTTTTTTTGTTTTTGTTTTTATGTCTGTCGATAGCGGTCGAACGGAAAGTCCGATCAACTTGAAATTTGGACCATCCACAAGCCTCGATGTGGATTGAAGGTGTATAGTTTTGAGGCAAAATCGTTCGAAAAGTTACAAAGTTACACCATAGTTACTGCAAAATATTTTTCTGAAACAAAATGGCGGCAAAATGTGAGATAGCCAGATTTTTTTACAGATTTTTCCGGTCACGAATATGTTAATGTTATGGCGATCTGATAAGTATTGGCAAAGTTACACGAAAGTTACTCGAAAATATTTTTCTAAAACGCAGTAACGGCAAAATGTGAGGTGGCTATCTTATAGCAAATTTTTGTCCGGTCACGAATATACTAATGTAAACGCGATCCGATACGTATTAGAGGCAGAAATTACATTTCTATTGCTGTCAATAAGTGTTAGTAACGGTGGCGGACCGTGTTGAAAACATGACCACGAAAATTCTTAGCAACGCACATTGCACTGCATACAACAATGTCAGAAAGTATAATAGCCATGGAAATAAGAACAATTTTTGCAATGCGCATTCTTGAATTGTTGTTAATTGTTGTTCGTATTAGCATTGAAAACTTTTCGCCAGAAAGTTCGTAGATATTGACGCGCTCGCTTATCAACGCGTCAAACAGAGCGTTTTCCTAGTAATAATAATAATAATAATAATAATAATGATAATAATAACTAAGCGAGCGAAGCGAGCGTCTCCACGAGACTGTTATGGCACTTCGTTCTGTTTTTTTTTTTTTTTTTTTTTTATGTCCGTCGATAGCGGTCGAACGGAAAGTCCGAGCAACTTGATATTTGGACCATCCACAAGCTTCGATGTGGATTGAAGGTGTATAGTTTTGAGGCAAAATCGTTTTAAAAGTTACAAAGTTACACCATAGTTACTGCAAAATATTTTTCTGAAGAAAAATGGCGGCAAAATGTGAGATAGCCAGATTTTTTCAAAGCTTTTTCCGGTTACGAATATGTTCATTTTATGGCTGTCTGATTAATATTGGCAAAGTTACACAAAAGTTACTCGAAACTATTTTTCTGAAACACAGTCATAGCAAAATGTGAGGTGGCTATCTTGTAGTAAATTTTTGTCCGGTCACGAATATACTAATTTAAACGCGATCGAATACGTATTAGAGGCAGAAATTACATTTCTATTGCTGTCAATAACTGTTAGTAACGGTGGCGGACCGCGGCGAAAACATGACAACGATAATTCTTAGCAACGCACATTGCACTGCATTCAACAATATCGGGAAGTATAATAGCTATGGAGATTAGAAACATTTTTGTAATGCGCATTCTTGAATTGTTGTATAAATTGTTGTTTTTATTAGCTAATTGAGATCTTTGCGCCAGAACGTTCGTAGATATGGACGCGCTCGCTTATCAACGCGTCAAACAGAGCGTTTTCCTAGTAATAATAATAATAGTAATCAAGCGAGCGAAGCGAGCGTCTCCGCTAGACCTTTATGACACTTCGTTCTAATTTTTTTTTTTAATGTCTGTCGATAGCGGTCGAACGGAAATTCCAATCAACTTGAAATTTGGACCATCCACTAGCCTCGATGTGGATTAAAGGTGTATAGTTTTAAGGCAAAATCGTTTGAACAGTTACAAAGTTACACCATAGTTACTGTAAAATATTTTTCTGAAAGAAAATGGCGGCAAAATGTGAGACAGCCATTGTTTTATACATATTTTTCCAAACACGAAAATTTTCATTGTATGGCGATCTGATAAGTATTGTCAAAGTTACACAAAAGTTACTCGTAAATATTTTTCTGCAACACAGTAACGGCAAAATGTGAGGTGGCTATGTTATAGTAAAGGTTTTTCCTGTCACGAATATTCTAATTTAAACATGATCTGATACGTATTAGAGGCAGAAATTACATTTCTATTGATGTCAACAAGTGATAGTAACGGTGGCGGACCGTGTTGAAAACACTAAACGGAATGACAACGAAAATTCTTAGCAACGCACATTGCACTGCATTCAACAATGTCGGAAACTATAATAGCTATGGAAATTAGATAAATGTTTGCAATGCGCATTCTTGAATTGTTGTAAATTGTTGTTTTTATTAGCTTTGAGAACTTTTCACCACAAAGTTCGTAGATATGGACGCGCTCGCTTATCAACGCGTCATACAGAGCGTTCTCCTAGTAATAATAATTATAGTAATACAAATGATAATAATTACACATAAATGTGAAATGTATATCTTCCGAAATGTATACTTCCGGTAACAATTCCTGACTAGTTCATGTTTAATGAGTTCGTATGTGCGCTAACGGCAGGAATATCCTTGCACAATAAAAGTACATCATAGTGTATGATTTATAGATAGAGATATACATGGCCCTGTGGTAGTACACGAAGTCGCCGGTTTGATACAAGCTACTGCTACTGAAGGTTTTCGCGAGGCTTTCATCAGTCAGATGGATTGACTCATACTAACAGCCCTAGGGAATTCCACACTATAATGCACAGGAGGGACAGGTTATATCTATCCCCTTAGCCCTTCAGATACTGAGTCGCTCCTTGCGGATGCGTTGGACAGATACCAATACCATCGCAGTCGTTGACGCGAAACAGAAAGCACTAATAGTATTTTAATTATGTGCCAATAGTCTACAGAAACACGTCAAATATATCTTTGCGATGCATATCAAGATTTTTGGTGTATGCAAAAAGCTAAAACAGCGCGTTAACTTCTGTGTACCCTGACCTAAACGATTTACAAACGCGCTGTCAACCAGAAGCAAGCTAAGCATTTATACTCGGTGGTTTTGAAGGTAGCCGTACCATAAAATGTAGAGATTTTAATTTGGAAAGGAATTCGCATCTGTTGTTTTTTGTCATATAAACCTTGTGAACAAGAATGTGCGATCGGGCGCATGCTTGAGGGATTGGGCACCGTAAACGGGGGGGGGGGGGGGGGGGGGGATTATAATGGTTACAATTGGTCATTAGTTCGGTCCTGGAAAGGTCTAAGGCTAAGTGTTTTAAAAATGTACAGTTGGTTCAAAAGAATAGCCGCTATCACGACAATCACACATTCAACAACATGTTGTCCCAACATAACCAGTATTTTGCTGACGAAATAACAAAGTCGGCTAATCCAATAGTATTAATATAAACTTAATTTTCTACGTCTCAGACATCTACTTGAAACAGACATCTACTTGAAACAGACATCTAATTGAAACAGACATCTACTTGAAACAGACATCTACTTGAAACAGACATCTACTTGAAACAGACATCTACTTGAAACAGACATCTACTTGAAACAGACATCTACTTGAAACAGACATCTACTTGAAACATACATCTACTTGAAACAGACATCTACTTGAAACAGACATCTACTTGAAACAGACATCTACTTTAAACAGACATCTACTTTAAACAGACATCTACTTGAAACAGACATCTACTTGAAACAGATATCTACTTGAAACAGACATCTACTTGAAACAGACATCTACTTGAAACAGACATCTACTTGAAACAGACATCTACTTGAAACAGACATCTACTTGAAACAGACATCTACTTGAAACAGACATCTACTTGAAACAGACATCTACTTGAAACAGACATCTTCTTGAAACAGACATCTACTTGAAACAGACATCTACTTGAAACAGACATCTACTTGAAACAGACATCTACTTGAAACAGACATCTACTTGAAACAGGTGTAGTGGGAATAATTTACGAGTGTGTATTGGAATTATGGAAATCCCAAACATAGAGGGTGTGACTAACGAGGCTAGTGGCCTAGTGCGCTCTACTAAGGCTGCATTCCGAAACCTCATGACAATGCTATGGGTGTAGCATCATGTAGCACACCTCAGAGTCACATATTGTTAAGTTTTTCAGAACGCGTCCAGCGAAAAAAAAGGCAAAAATTGAAGTTAAATGTTGATAGTAATATTCTAATCTTTATCTATGAATAATAAAAGGGGAAATAAAATCCAACAAAGCCTGTTCTGTATAACGGCGAAATTCCATCGTTCCTGTAGTGTTTGACGAGCATCTGAAGTAATACATTTTAAAACGGCGCCTTCAATTTTGTAACGCTATAGCGGGAAAACCTATAAAAGTTTCACAATTCAACTCATGGTTGCAAGTTGGCTCTATTATATTGTCTATCTATTGTCTACAGTACCTGAGATTTACCTCTCCCTCTGTATTCCACATGGCTCCAACGGTCGAGATTAAATCACTAAATACCGCATTATTATTAAAGTATCGATGTAGTAAATAAAACCAAAATTCTTGAAAACAAGCAAAAATAGTTTAAGTAGTAGTATAGTTGTCCCAAGACTACCTTACACATGCTTTCATCACAGGCGAGGCACTAGAAGCCAACCAGCGAACCGCCCGAACAAGCGCGCGCCAGTACCGATCGCTGATTGGCTACAAGCCAATCGCCACAGCCACAAACCTCGCTTGTGACGGATGCATGTGTAAGGTATTCTTGGGTCAACTATAGTAGAATGGCTACTCCTAGTACAGATATTACATCCTTCCAGTTACATTTTTGTGACACAGTTGTTATAATATTAACTAGGAAACGCGTTGATAAGAGAGCGCGTCCATGTTTACGAATTTTCTGGTGAAAAGCTCTCAAAGCTATCGCATTGTTCAATGTTTAGATAAAGATAAACGTGTCGCAAACGGCCTCGTTGCTCCAGCGCCGTTATACTGAAAACTAATATCATCATCAATATAATAATATTTGTTCAAAAAACAACGATCAACAACAACCAAAACAAAAATGAGCAAAGATTAGAGTTTGTATTGTCAGTTATTATACTTCCTGCCATTGTTCAATAAAGGCCGATTCACAATTGATTGAAATAAGAGTTGCAATAAGAAACAGTGAAATAGTGAAATAACAAGCAACAACTGGTTCACAACCGACGACTAGTTGCTTATTTCAGTAGTCAAAACAGCGCCTTAATTGTGTACTTACTATCATTGACTATAACAGCAAAATATCCGGTGCCACTGTTTTTGTTTTGATTTCCGTAGTTGACCTTCTAGTATGGCTCTTCTGCGTTCTGATTGGTTCGTCATAAGGTGCATCATGGGAAGTTGAAATAAGAAATGGAATTGATTCAATTCTTATGACTATTTCAATCCACTGTGACAGTTGTGAACCACAGCATTGTTATTGCATGTTCCAATTCGCTTAAACCTTATTGCTATTTTACTATTGCAACTCTTATTTCAATTGTGAATCGGGCTTAAAAGATTAATTGTCCATATAAATTAAAGCTTGGAATTTTTGTTGTCATACTTCACTACAAGTCAGAAATACAAATGTAATTTTTACCTACAATACTTACCGGATTGCGTTGATATTAGTATGTTCGTGACCAGACGAAAATTTACTATAATATGGCTATCTCACATTATGCCGCCAGTTTGTTTCAGAATCAAAGTTTATGGATGGTCCAAATTTCAACTTGAGTGGACTTTCCGTTCGATTGCTATCGCGAGACATAGAAAACAAAAAACAAACTAACACGTCACACACACAAACAAACAAACATAACGAGTGCCATATAAAAGTAGAATTTAGACGTTCGATACGCTTTTGTTAAACAAGGAAAACGCTCCGTGTGACGCGTTGAAAAACGAGTGCGTCCATGCGCACTAACTTTCTGGTGAAACATTCTCAAAGCTATCGTCATTGTTCAATGAAAGAGATAAAGATAAAAGTGTGAAAACAAAAATTAGTAACAATACAAGAATGTACATTGCAAATTTTTTTCACAGCTATTATACTCCTCGACATTGTTGAATTTCGCGCAATGGGCATTGCTAAGATTTTTCGTTGTCATTTCGTATAGTGTTTTCTAGGCGGTCCGCCACCGTTACTAAACTTGACAGCAATAGGAATGTAATGTTTGCCTCTTATAATGATCGGATCGCAATAAAAATACTACATTCGTGACCGGACAAAAAGTTACTATAATATAGCTATCTCACATTTTGCCGTTACTGTGCTTCAGAAAAATATTTTCCAGTAACTTTTGTGTAACTCATGGCCAATACTTATCAGATCGCCATACAATGAACATATTCGTGACCGTACAAACCTTTGTTAAAAAATGGCGATCTCATATTTTGGCACCATTTTGTTCCAGAAAAATATTTATCAGTAATCATCATCATTCATACTAAAACATTTTAATAATCCCCAATATACGCTTCAATGACGAATATTTGCATACACGGATATGCAAAACGGTCTAAAAGTGTGATATACGTGAAGTACGTAGCTTATACTGACTTATTGCCTATTGGCTGTCGACGATGTACGCATAATATGTTCACAATCATGCATACCACATGTTTATACCATTATTAAAAAACAACACTTAAGCTGTCACTCACAATGCCCCAATTAAAAAAGATTTGTATTTATTTATTTATTTATTATCTGGATCATTCTAGTGTCAGTAAAATTGAAATGTTCAGTTGTGTCCAATAGAACCTATAACCAAAAAATACAAATTTCAAACAAAAGTCTATGTAAATAAGTCACAAGAAATTATCACAATTAGATAGAAGCTACAGTAGTAAAAAGATGAGAAAACTAAAATGAATTTCTAAAGATCTATTAAATATTCATAAAATATATACTACTGACGTCAGATTCGTAAATAGTTGCATGGGATGGTCAGGAAAGTGTTGTGTTTTCCGGCTTCGAGTTCAAATTAAAATCTTGAAAAAGGTTCGATTATAAAAACAATTTACTTTATAATTAAGGAAACGACGTAAATCTGCAGTCACAAAGACTAACCCCAGGCCACATCAGGGTCACCATCTCTTGGCAATTAAACAAGACGATCCCTACTTCAATGAATCTTCTAGTAGGCTTATAGTCTGCAGCTAGTTGATTTTCTACCTTATAAAATAAATGAATAATGTATTGTTAATGTAAGCTATGTGTACCAACGCGTCTTCCTGCTATATACAATTCGCTTCAGGTTGCAAACCCAACACGTTCTACTCATTCAGATAGTCCTCTTTCCTGCTATATTATTTACAATCATGAAAACATATTATGTAATAAATCTAAGGGTACATTTTTTTCATGCAAACTACAAACAATTGTCATAGAAAATAAAAGCTATTCCAATCATTAATTGTTTTCTTTAGTTGTGATTTATTACAGCATTGTATTATTACGAAGTACAAAATGTAAATATGTAATAAATAAATCCCATTTATTGAACTGATATAGGAACAATCACACTGATACAAGAGTATGTTTGTATAACAATAAAGCTCAGATCGTCTCATGTCGAGCCATGCACTGCACATCTGTTACACGTCTGATGGTATCATCATGAACAATCACACTGATACAAGAGTATGTCTGTATAACAATAAAGCTCAGATCGTCTCATGTCGAGCCATGCACTGCACATATGTTACACGTCTGATGGATGGTACCATCATGAACAATCACACTGATACAAGAGTATGTCTGTATAACAATAAAGCTCAGATCGTCTCATGTCGAGCCATGCACTGCACATCTGTTACACGTCTGATGGTATCATCATGAACAATCACACTGATACAAGAGTATGTCTGTATAACAATAAAGCTCAGATCGTCTCATGTCGAGCCAT
>OX246737.1:85698109-85825609 GCA_945910005.1 Isoperla grammatica
CCGGTATAGCATAAGTGTTAATTGCTTTGATCTTGTTTTTACCATTCAGTTGTGTTTTGAAAATGGATCCTATTCGTTTCTTGTATGCAGAAATTAGTTTACTTTTCATCAGTTTATGATCAATTCGTTTAGCCTGCGCCAATCCTAGATATTTGTATATTATCTTCTTCGTCCATTACTCCAATCCGGTTGTCTTCGTCAATTTCAAACTCTTCTAATTTCGTAATCTTTCCTTTGATGACATGAAGTGACTTACATTTATCAATTCCAAAATCCATACATATATCTCTACTGAATTCTAAGATTCGTCATGTGTGTCGCATTTAAAGCATATAGCTTGAGATCGTCCATGTAGAATAGATGTGAAAGTGTGTGGCAAACCGTATTACCGTCCTTTATCTTGAAACCATGAGTAGATTTGTTTAGTATATGAGATAATGGATTTAATGAAAGACAAAACCATAACGCACTAAACGAGTCACCTTGAAAAATACCTCGTCGGATGTAAACTGACACAGTACATATCTGCTCTTTGCCTACGTTTAACTTTAATGTTGTTTTCCAACTCGTCATCGCTGTCCGCAAAAAGTTTACTATCAATGGGTTTACTTTATAAATTTCCAGTATCTGTATTAGCCACGAATGTGGTGACGAATCATACGCTTTCTTGTAATCAATATAGCTAACGTGAATGTTTCTCTTCTTGTTGAAAGCTTGGTTCATTACAACAGAATCGATAATTAATTGTTCCTTTCACCCTTGCGACAATTTACGACATCCCTTTTGTTCTTCAGCTAATATATTGTGTTCTTCGCAGTGACTATATATTTTATTTGTTATGCACGATGTCAAGATTTTGTATATAGTAGGTAAGCATGTAATTGGTCTATATTTACTTGGATTTTTGGTGTCATTATCTTTTGGTTTATTATTATTATTATTACTATTATTTTTATTATTATTATTATTATTATTATTATTATTATTATTATTATTATTATTATTATTATTATAATTATTATTATTATTATTATTATTATTATTATTATTATTATTATTATTATTATTATTATTATTATTATTATTATTATTATTATTATTATTATTATTATTATTATTATTATTATTATTATTATTATTATTATTATTATTATTACTATGGAGAACAGAGAATTAAACAGGTATTTTGTAATTCTTATTCTAAATCTAAAGTGCACTAATTTAATAATAATCCAATTTTTTAGTAATAAATAATTGAAATGAATTATTATTATTATTATTATTATTATTACTATTATCATTATTATAATTTTGTGTTTAATGACGTACTCGACAACTATATCATATGACGTCGGGGTGAGATTGGAGGAAAGGGACATGTGGGAGGACGAATAGATGGAGTAATATTTAAAGGAAAAGGAAAGGGGACACCTCATTTTTTCGATTGGCAGAGGTATACCCTGGCTAAATTCTACCCTGGACCCAGACGGAAAAGAGGTAAGTGTTGGGGTTTCGGTCCATAGCTAAATACCCATCTGAGCAATGGCCTAATGATGCGTGAAAACTGTAGAAAAACATACAGTCTGGGGTGCAAAATATCAAACATGCGACGTTCCGAATTAGGTTGCAAGTGATAGCACTGAGCCACTTACATTGGATTTTTTATTTTAATTTTATTGTAATTAAGGCCAGTGTATGGCACAATGCCCTCTTTAGCCTGATGTATGATGATTGATGAATGATAATGAGGAAGGGAGGAGGGGAAGCCTGGTACCGGCACGTAGCCTACTCCTATCGAAAAGTACCAAGGGGACCATCGGCTTTACGTCCCATCCGAAAGGACGGTGTAACTTTGACCAGTCATATAGGTTCCTCCACTAACCTGGACTGCCGAGCAGTTGACGAGAAGAACGAAGCTGTTACACAAGCTTTCGAACCCTCCAATCTGCTCTAACCAACGGTTACTAGTGTTTCAGAGGGGAGTGGTCACCCATCCACCTCCTGACCTAGCCAGAGGCTGCTTAACTTCGGTGTTCGTATGGGAACCGGCTAAGTGACCGCGGCTAAACCGCTGGCTTACATTGTATTAGATTCTTGCTAGAACATACGTACATATATAGTCATGTATGGTACACAGTACAGAAAGTAAGTATTGTCAATCCGAATTATATACAAACATTGTTTTCACAAACAAGTTACGAACATTGATGACGAAAAATCAGATATTTGTAAACATCTTCCGAGTGAGTGAAAAAGCATTTTGTCATTGTTTTCATAAATTGTTTCATATCAATCAATAGAAAGAAACTAAATTTCAGGTTCAATATACATTTTAGGAAATTACAGAACGTGTCCCACTCTGACTTATAAACGCGACGCATCAGTATTCTATTTAGTGACCAATGAGTGTGACTCAGTAGGTATATTTTGTAGCGTACATAATTATAAGCAAATGGTCGAAACCTTCCCTAGTCACTGTATGCATACCTACCTATACCTGCAAGTGCCACAATTCCGGAAATATATTTTCTTCTTGAGATTTGTAATTTTGACGTGGCTCTTGAGTTGATTGTGTTTGTGTGGTTAGAAACTGGGTACTTAGAGTAAATACTGGTTTACACAATCGTGTACTGTAAATAGTAGTCATGAGGCAAATGTTGTAAAGAATTCCAATCAGCTAAAATGCATAAACTAGGAAATTCGTCTAGATTTACGAACCATTCCCAATTACAGTAAATTATTCAGAAAAAGGATGAAAAAAAAATGTCTACGAAGTATTCTTGTAATTGAAGCCCATGCCTTTACTTCCGCGAACACTAAAAATGTGAAAGTTTTTATTGGGGCATCTTTTGTTTGTTTGCAGCAAACCGCACAACTGGCAATACCATACCGTGCACGTAGCCCAGCCGTTCCATGCAGCAATAAATCTTCCAAGCTGTTGGTATTTCAACAACATTCGGACAACTGTGACCAAAATGTTTAGTCTTACAAGGTATCCGGTTCCGTAAATGACCCGCGTGCACAGCAGACTTCATTCAATACATAGAAGCCACAGGTCAGTTACCCCGCAAAGTATTGTGGTGGGTTTTGATGACAGTTCAACAACCCTGAAGAATAAATGGACGAAGTGACAGATAAGAGTCTAACGACCTATAGCGTTGTACCCCATTCTTCCGGCAACACAACAAGCAAACGAAGACCGGGCTAAATCGGGTTTATGGGTGTTTTCCAAGACAATGCATCAAAGAGGGGTTTGAGGTTGGAAATGGGAATATTTTTGGTTTGAGTCTTCTCGAAATCGTGGGAAAGGAATCCTTATGGAAATGACTTTCAGGAAGAGAAAGCTTCTTGATTTTTTTGTTCGAACTTCAACCCCTCTTCCAACTGAGTGAGGCAATGACGATTGTACCGACTACTTCACCGTTTTCAAAATAAATTGTGCGCAAGCCGCAATTACAAGTATTACCCTCAGCTTATTTTAGGAATAAAGTCTAATTAGTCTCGTTGCGTTCATGTATGGCAATGAGAGAAGTGGGTTAGCACTGAACCACTTAGCACAGGGTTAGTATGATAGTATGAGACGGGGTAGTTACAGGAATGGGATAGTACATTAAATTATGGTAATTGTGTTTGTCTTTTGTTTGTTTGTGTTTTGTTATCTTGTATGTGTCAGCTAAAAGGTAAAACCTACCGATAAATCCACGTATAAAGTTAATAAATTAATCTTATTCAGCGCAAGACCAAAGCCAGAGGAATGATCATGGAGCAAACCGTGCACCGAAATCTTACACAAAGTGCTCATCTTATAGAATGGGTAATTCCAAAAATTCCAGACCTCCACTTAAGTGTAACTTCACCTTGAACTTCACATACACATTGGGGTCCTTCGTTTTATCAACACACTTTGTACTTCTAGCACTGTGCCCCATGCTTTGACAAGGGAGAGAGTTCAAAATGTACAAAATGTGTAGTTTAATCAAACAAACCTGATGTTCAATTGTAATTGTAAGTAAAACACCAATTGAATCAACCGTGGGGCCTACCACAATTGTTATAATTTTATCCATTATTGCAGGTGAAAATATCCATGCGGTTGCACCTAAGATAAAACTTCGATAAATTTTGGAATAAAGCCTGGGCGACCATCAATGAAATATAATCTGGGCGCATTAGCAGAAATGATGTTCTACGGGAGCGCGTCTTGGAGTTGATAACCCGCTATTAGTTGTTAGAGTTTCACGTTGAGTGTTGTTTAAATATGTTCACGTAGAGTTATAATTACGATCGCTTTAGAATGACTCGACCAGTTGTTTTTATACAAATAAATATTAATTGCTTCAACATTATAGACATGGAAGCACATTTAATTACCTTTGTCAAAATTAATTTCCTACCTTACTTTTTTTACTAAAATAATTTATTTGTTGCGTACTTTGTTTATTTTTTGGTCGGACTTGTTTTTACAAAGGGATATAGGAGCAACTTATCAATTAGACCACTGATGAAAACAGCATGAGATTTATAAACTTGTTACATGAACTGTGTTTCGATGCCATGCTGAGCCGATTGCGTTGGCTACTAATCGAAAATCTATTCGGTAGTAGCTTCCTAATATCTATGAACAACCAGCCCAATAGATTCGTTTAAAATGATTAAGCTGAATCACGGCTGGTTGGGTAAGCTAACACACGCAGACCTGTAATTATCTTTAGCGGGCGCCGGAAAATTAAACCTAAAGACCGCTCGTTTAAATTAGTAACTTAATACCTCGGTATTTCCTTGAGAAACAATGTAGTGCTTCGTCTACAGCCAGATTACAGGTAGCCACTGGACCAAATACTGTAAATAACTCTGGGCGGAATGGATCGTAATTATTGTTCATCATTATCTTCGCCCCATATGAAGTATAGGGTATAAAAAATGGAAAATTCTCGCAAACCGTGTAAACTAGAACCTTTTATCACTGGACTAAACAGCCGGAAATAATTCTTATTTCACGCGGTTCCAACAGGAGTGAATTATTTTTCCCTGAACTTAAAGAGAGTGAAAGGTCTTATCAAATGTTCAAAACTATTACTTTGAGGTTCAGCAGTCAAAAGCTTATCAAAATTATGAGATATGTTGGCTGTAGGTTTAAAATAAACTAAAATAGTCTTATGTCATTATCGACGGTTTAATAACATCACACATTAAAAGGAAATCAATACCACGATTTTATGAATCTGGGGGGCGTGGGGGGCGCATCGTACACTCGTTCCTCGGTGTAAGATACGTTTCACTGGTCAGGAATAACCACAATACTTGTTTATGTGTTGCCTATTCTATACAATTATACAATGGTTTTAAAGGAGGTTTAAAATACAACTATATAATTTACAAAGAAACCATACGACAAACGTTGGACAAAGTACAAAAAAAAAAGAAATGAAAACACAACAAAAAATAAATGAAAATATATATGAAAATTTAAAATTATATAATGCTATAAAATAAAATAAAAGTAATATAATATTAAATTGCCATTTCACAGAAACTATGCTCATAGTTTATTATAAAGTACTTCATTTAATGCGGTTATTTAACTTAGAAACCAGTCTCAAGTCGGTAATTGGAGAGATAAACGTTTCTTTGTTCCCAAGGCTAATTAGTTGATTAATCAATTAATTAATTAATTAATACCCTTTACTATATGCCAGTATTTTAAAATTGTATTCGATATTTATTTACACTCCAACCCAAAGGGAATTAACATCACCACGCACCGCCTCGAATTACGTACTGCAGCAATATCGAGGTGTAAAATAGTTGTTGTTTGTGTTTATTTATTTATCTTCAATCTTCATTATAAGTAACAGTCAAATTGGCGTAACCTGCTGAACGTACAGCCGGTGACCCTCTGCTCACAATCGCAGGGAGTACCCTGCATGTCATAAGAAAATATCACTTCGACACTGGCAGTATGGCTGTTACACTGCATGCCATAAGAAAATATCACTTCGACACTGGCAGGTGTATGGCTGATACACTGCATGCCATAAGAAAATATCACTTCGACACTGGCAGGTGTATGGCTGATACACTGCAAGCCATAAGAACATATCACTTCGACACTGGCAGGTGTATGGCTGATACACTGCATGCCATAAGAAAATATCACTACGATACTGGCAGGTGTATGGCTGTTACACTGCATGCCATAAGATTATATCACTTCGACACTGGCAGGTGTATGGCTGTTACTCTGCAAGCCATAAGAACATATCACTTCGACACTGGCAGGTGTATGGCTGATACACTGCATGCCATAAGAAAATATCACTACGATACTGGCAGGTGTATGGCTGTTACACTGCATGTCATACGAAAATATCATTACGATACTGGCAGGTGTATGGCTGATACACTACATGCCATAAGAAAATCACTACGATACTGGCAGGTGTATGGCTGTTTGATATACATGGGTAGGATCATGTTGTTAATACTATTGGTGAAATCGAAATGTAATACGTACATAATGTCGATATTCATTTGTTACGTGGTCATGATTAGCATCCCAACCTGATAGTCCGCTCATGCATTGAACCACGTTGCTGACGCATCCGCCTGCCAATTTGTGAATCAAATGCTCGCCGGATAATGCGCAGTGGTTTCCCACAGTTGTTTCGCTACACCTCTAATTAACAGAAGACGAACGATTTCATTCATGTGGACGCAAGCACTGTCTCGTATCGGTCGGCCTCTATCATTTAGTGAGGCGCTTTTTGTAGTAATCTGTGTGGGGGGTGTTACCGACATCAAACAGAAACGTTTCCCAGAAAATAACAGAGTAACCAAGCTCAAATAGTAGCGTCTGATGTGGGGCTATTGCGGCATCTTACCGCACCTTACACCATCGTGCAAAAAATACTTCGATACCGGCCTTACCTAACAACAGGTAGATATAGACTTTGTTGGTTTTATGGCAGGAAGGAGGATATATGACAGCGGCGTTACCTGTATAGCGAACAGGTAAACGCAAATAGTATAAACATACATCCATACACACTCATATAGAACACTTTTCAGTCCACTAAACACATCGAATGCATTAAAATACTTTAAACGTTGTTAAAATTATTATCTATTACTATCTCAAAATTACGTGTATTCGGAAATACGGGAGTGGGAGGTCCAACATTAATAGGAATGAAATTGGGACATAAGACAGAACTTGATCGGGATCGGGATCGGGAACAAGAACGAGAGTAGAGAAAGAACGGGAGTTAAAATAAGTGCCTGTAATGGTTTTCGAGAGGCGGAATAATTAAACACAATCTGAAGGTTCCTATTTAAATTATTGATGGTGCGTCAAGCAAACATTGAAGTATGAACCAATGCGGTGACATGTCCCGAGCAAAAACTAAATTTGTATTAAATAATAAAACTAGGGACCACCTAAAAAAAAGCTATATCTTAAGTAATACAAATGTTGATCAAGGCAACTAATTTTATAAAAACGTGCATTTGTCTAACGCGTTTTGCCCTTCGTCGGTGAACCGATATATAGGCAGACGTATAGGCAGGGGAAGGTTATAGACACATCCGAAAATTGAGTATTTTTATCAATGAATGACTTGCTATTATTATATTACATTACTGTATTATTCATAAGTATACACTCTACTTTATTTTATCCTCACACGCGCCTACATCCTACATTGAAGATGATGTGTTATCAAAGACGCTCAAAAATAGTTTATTTTTATATAACAAACTGATCTCTATTAATTCTCCATAAAGACTTTAGTCGTTGGATGCTGTAGGCAAGTTATTAAGAGCAGAGCATTTTTTCTTCTCAAGATATAACCTACTAAGAGCACAGTCATGCTAAACTGTCTATAATTGAACAAAGTTTTCAATTAGCTTGTTTTAAACGTTGTTGGGATTGAGCCGTTCAGTGGTCTTGATGTAGCTCGTATCTACCTCGTCATCGTCTTGTTCGGCCAAGCAGGCGGCAGCATCCGGGTGCATGTTGGTGTGTACATATGTGCACGTCCCCGCTCCCTTGCGCAGGATTCAAGCAGCATCCGGGTGCATGATGGTGTGTACATATGTGCACGTCCCTGTTCCCTTGCGCAGGACCCAAGCAGCATCCGGGTGCATGTTGGTGTGTACATATGTGCACGTCCCTGTTCCCCTGCGCAGGACCCAAGCAGCATCCGGGTGCATGTTGGTGTGTACATATGTGCACGTCCCTGTTCCCTTGCGCAGGATTCAAGCAGCATCCGGGTGCATGTTGGTGTGTACATATGTGCACGTCCCTGTTCCCCTGCGCAGGACCCAAGCAGCATCCGGGTGCATGTTGGTGTGTACATATGTGCACGTCCCTGTTCCCTTGCGCAGGATTCAAGCAGCATCCGGGTGCATGTTGGTGTGTACATATGTGCACGTCCCTGTTCCCTTGCGCAGGACCCAAGCAGCATCCGGGTGCATGTTGGTGTGTACATATGTGCACGTCCCTGTTCCCTTGCGCAGGACCCAAGCAGCATCCGGGTGCATGTTGGTGTGTACATATGTGCACGTCCCTGTTCCCTTGCGCAGGACCCAAGCAGCATCCGGGTGCATGTTGGTGTGTACATATGTGCACGTCCCTGTTCCCTTGCGCAGGATTCAAGCAGCATCCGGGTGCATGTTGGTGTGTACATATGTGCACGTCCCTGTTCCCTTGCGCAGGATTCAAGCAGCATCCGGGTGCATGTTGGTGTGTACATATGTGCACGTCCCTGTTCCCTTGCGCAGGACCCAAGCAGCATCCGGGTGCATGTTGGTGTGTACATATGTGCACGTCCCTGTTCCCTTGCGCAGGATTCAAGCAGCATCCGGGTGCATGTTGGTGTGTACATATGTGCACGTCCCTGTTCCCTTGCGCAGGACCCAAGCAGCATCCGGGTGCATGTTGGTGTGTACATATGTGCACGTCCCTGTTCCCTTGCGCAGGACCCAAGCAGCATCCGGGTGCATGTTGGTGTGTACATATGTGCACGTCCTTGTTCCCTTGCGCAGGATTCAAGCAGCATCCGGGTGCATGTTGGTGTGTACATATGTGCACGTCCCTGCTCCCTTGCGCAGGACCCAAGCAGCATCCGGGTGCATGTTGGTGTGTACATATGTGCACGTCCCTGTTCCCTTGCGCAGGACCCAAGCAGCATCCGGGTGCATGTTGGTGTGTACATATGTGCACGTCCCTGTTCCCTTGCGCAGGACCCAAGCAGCATCCGGGTGCATGATGGTGTGTACATATGTGCACGTCCCTGTTCCCTTGCGCAGGACCCAAGCAGCATCCGGGTGCATGTTGGTGTGTACATATGTGCACGTCCCTGTTCCCTTGCGCAGGACTCAAGCAGCATCCGGGTGCATGTTGGTGTGTACATATGTGCACGTCCCTGTTCCCTTGCGCAGGACCCAAGCAGCATCCGGGTGCATGTTGGTGTGTACATATGTGCACGTCCCTGTTCCCTTGCGCAGGACCCAAGCAGCATCCGGGTGCATGTTGGTGTGTACATATGTGCACGTCCCTGTTCCCTTGCGCAGGACCCAAGCAGCATCCGGGTGCATGATGGTGTGTACATATGTGCACGTCCCTGTTCCCTTGCGCAGGACCCAAGCAGCATCCGGGTGCATGTTGGTGTGTACATATGTGCACGTCCCTGTTCCCTTGCGCAGGACCCAAGCAGCATCCGGGTGCATGTTGGTGTGTACATATGTGCACGTCCCTGTTCCCTTGCGCAGGACCCAAGCAGCATCCGGGTGCATGTTGGTGTGTACATATGTGCACGTCCCTGTTCCCTTGCGCAGGACCCAAGCAGCATCCGGGTGCATGTTGGTGTGTACATATGTGCACGTCCCTGTTCCCTTGCGCAGGATTCAAGCAGCATCCGGGTGCATGTTGGTGTGTACATATGTGCACGTCCCTGCTCCCTTGCGCAGGACCCAAGCAGCATCCGGGTGCATGTTGGTGTGTACATATGTGCACGTCCCTGTTCCCTTGCGCAGGACCCAAGCAGCATCCGGGTGCATGTTGGTGTGTACATATGTGCACGTCCCTGTTCCCTTGCGCAGGATTCAAGCAGCATCCGGGTGCATGTTGGTGTGTACATATGTGCACGTCCCCGCTCCCTTGCGCAGGATTCAAGCAGCATCCGGGTGCATGTTGGTGTGTACATATGTGCACGTCCCCGCTCCCTTGCGCAGGATTCAAGCAGCATCCGGGTGCATGTTGGTGTGTACATATGTGCCCGTCCCTGTTCCCTTGCGCAGGATTCAAGCAGCATCCGGGTGCATGTTGGTGTGTACATATGTGCACGTCCCTGTTCCCTTGCGCAGGATTCAAGCAGCATCCGGGTGCATGTTGGTGTGTACATATGTGCACGTCCCTGTTCCCTTGCGCAGGACCCAAGCAGCATCCGGGTGAATGTTGGTGTGTACATATGTGCACGTCCCTGCTCCCTTGCGCAGGACCCAAGCAGCATCCGGGTGCATGTTGGTGTGTACATATGTGCACGTCCCTGCTCCCTTGCGCAGGATTCAAGCAGCATCCGGGTGCATGTTGGTGTGTACATATGTGCACGTCCCTGTTCCCTTGCGCAGGATTCAAGCAGCATCCGGGTGCATGTTGGTGTGTACATATGTGCACGTCCCCGTTCCCTTGCACAGGATTCAAGCAGCATCCGGGTGCATGTTGGTGTGTACATATGTGCACGTCCCTGTTCCCTTGCGCAGGATTCAAGCAGCATCCGGGTGCATGTTGGTGTGTACATATGTGCACGTCCCCGTTCCCTTGCGCAGGATTCAAGCAGCATCCGGGTGCATGTTGGTGTGTACATATGTGCACGTCCCTGTTCCCTTGCGCAGGACCCAAGCAGCATCCGGGTGCATGTTGGTGTGTACATATGTGCACGTCCCTGTTCCCTTGCGCAGGATTCAAGCAGCATCCGTGTGCATGTTGGTGTGTACATATGTGCACGTCCCTGTTCCCTTGCGCAGGACCCAAGCAGCATCCGGGTGCATGTTGGTGTGTACATATGTGCACGTCCCTGTTCCCTTGCGCAGGACCCAAGCAGCATCCGGGTGCATGTTGGTGTGTACATATGTGCACGTCCCTGTTCCCTTGCGCAGGACCCAAGCAGCATCCGGGTGCATGTTGGTGTGTACATATGTGCACGTCCCTGTTCCCTTGCGCAGGATTCAAGCAGCATCCGGGTGCATGTTGGTGTGTACATATGTGCACGTCCCCGCTCCCTTGCGCAGGATTCAAGCAGCATCCGGGTGCATGTTGGTGTGTACATATGTGCACGTCCCCGCTCCCTTGCGCAGGATTCAAGCAGCATCCGGGTGCATGTTGGTGTGTACATATGTGCCCGTCCCTGTTCCCTTGCGCAGGATTCAAGCAGCATCCGGGTGCATGTTGGTGTGTACATATGTGCACGTCCCTGTTCCCTTGCGCAGGATTCAAGCAGCATCCGGGTGCATGTTGGTGTGTACATATGTGCACGTCCCTGTTCCCTTGCGCAGGACCCAAGCAGCATCCGGGTGAATGTTGGTGTGTACATATGTGCACGTCCCTGCTCCCTTGCGCAGGACCCAAGCAGCATCCGGGTGCATGTTGGTGTGTACATATGTGCACGTCCCTGCTCCCTTGCGCAGGATTCAAGCAGCATCCGGGTGCATGTTGGTGTGTACATATGTGCACGTCCCTGTTCCCTTGCGCAGGATTCAAGCAGCATCCGGGTGCATGTTGGTGTGTACATATGTGCACGTCCCCGTTCCCTTGCACAGGATTCAAGCAGCATCCGGGTGCATGTTGGTGTGTACATATGTGCACGTCCCTGTTCCCTTGCGCAGGATTCAAGCAGCATCCGGGTGCATGTTGGTGTGTACATATGTGCACGTCCCCGTTCCCTTGCGCAGGATTCAAGCAGCATCCGGGTGCATGTTGGTGTGTACATATGTGCACGTCCCTGTTCCCTTGCGCAGGACCCAAGCAGCATCCGGGTGCATGTTGGTGTGTACATATGTGCACGTCCCTGTTCCCTTGCGCAGGATTCAAGCAGCATCCGTGTGCATGTTGGTGTGTACATATGTGCACGTCCCTGTTCCCTTGCGCAGGACCCAAGCAGCATCCGGGTGCATGTTGGTGTGTACATATGTGCACGTCCCTGTTCCCTTGCGCAGGACCCAAGCAGCATCCGGGTGCATGTTGGTGTGTACATATGTGCACGTCCCTGTTCCCTTGCGCAGGACCCAAGCAGCATCCGGGTGCATGTTGGTGTGTACATATGTGCACGTCCCTGTTCCCTTGCGCAGGACCCAAGCAGCATCCGGGTGCATGTTGGTGTGTACATATGTGCACGTCCCTGTTCCCTTGCGCAGGACCCAAGCAGCATCCGGGTGCATGTTGGTGTGTACATATGTGCACGTCCCTGTTCCCTTGCGCAGGATTCAAGCAGCATCCGGGTGTATGTTGCTGTGTACATATGTGCACGTCCCCGTTCCCTTGCGCAGGATTCAAGCAGCATCCGGGTGCATGTTGGTGTGTACATATGTGCACGTCCCTGTTCCCTTGCGCAGGATTCAAGCAGCATCCGGGTGCATGTTGGTGTGTACATATGTGCACGTCCCTGTTCCCTTGCGCAGGATTCAAGCAGCATCCGGGTGCATGTTGGTGTGTACATATGTGCACGTCCCCGTTCCCTTGCGCAGGATTCAAGCAGCATCCGGGTGCATGTTGGTGTGTACATATGTGCACGTCCCTGTTCCCTTGCGCAGGACCCAAGCAGCATCCGGGTGCATGTTGGTGTGTACATATGTGCACGTCCCTGTTCCCCTGCGCAGGACCCAAGCAGCATCCGGGTGCATGTTGGTGTGTACATATGTGCACGTCCCTGTTCCCTTGCGCAGGATTCAATCAGCATCCGGGTGCATGTTGGTGTGTACATATGTGCACGTCCCTGTTCCCTTGCGCAGGACCCAAGCAGCATCGTGGTGCATGTTGGTGTGTACATATGTGCACGTCCCTGTTCCCTTGCGCAGGACCCAAGCAGCATCCGGGTGCATGTTGGTGTGTACATATGTGCACGTCCCTGTTCCCCTGCGCAGGACCCAAGCAGCATCCGGGTGCATGTTGGTGTGTACATAAGTGCACGTCCCTGTTCCCTTGCGCAGGACCCAAGCAGCATCCGGGTGCATGTTGGTGTGTACATAAGTGCACGTCCCTGTTCCCTTGCGCAGGATTCAAGCAGCATCCGGGTGCATGTTGGTGTGTACATATGTGCACGTCCCTGTTCCCTTGCGCAGGACCCAAGCAGCATCCGGGTGCATGTTGGTGTGTACATATGTGCACGTCCCTGTTCCCTTGCGCAGGACCCAAGCAGCATCCGGGTGCATGTTGGTGTGTACATATGTGCACGTCCCTGTTCCCTTGCGCAGGACCCAAGCAGCATCCGGGTGCATGTTGGTGTGTACATAAGTGCACGTCCCTGTTCCCTTGCGCAGGATTCAAGCAGCATCCGGGTGCATGTTGGTGTGTACATATGTGCACGTCCCTGTTCCCTTGCGCAGGATTCAAGCAGCATCCGGGTGCATGTTGGTGTGTACATATGTGCACGTCCCTGTTCCCTTGCGCAGGACCCAAGCAGCATCCGGGTGCATGTTGGTGTGTACATAAGTGCACGTCCCTGTTCCCTTGCGCAGGATTCAAGCAGCATCCGGGTGCATGTTGGTGTGTACATATGTGCACGTCCCTGTTCCCTTGCGCAGGATTCAAGCAGCATCCGGGTGCATGTTGGTGTGTACATATGTGCACGTCCCTGTTCCCTTGCGCAGGATTCAAGCAGCATCCGGGTGCATGTTGGTGTGTACATATGTGCACGTCCCTGTTCCCTTGCGCAGGATTCAAGCAGCATCCGGGTGCATGTTGGTGTGTACATATGTGCACGTCCCTGTTCCCTTGCGCAGGATTCAAGCAGCATCCGGGTGCATGTTGGTGTGTACATAAGTGCACGTCCCTGTTCCCTTGCGCAGGATTCAAGCAGCATCCGGGTGCATGTTGGTGTGTACATATGTGCACGTCCCTGTTCCCTTGCGCAGGATTCAAGCAGCATCCGGGTGCATGTTGGTGTGTACATATGTGCACGTCCCCGCTCCCTTGCGCAGGATTCAAGCAGCATCCGGGTGCATGTTGGTGTGTACATATGTGCACGTCCCTGTTCCCTTGCGCAGGACCCAAGCAGCATCCGAGTGCATGATGGTGTGTACATATGTGCACGTCCCTGTTCCCTTGCGCAGGATTCAAGCAGCATCCGGGTGCATGTTGGTGTGTACATATGTGCACGTCCCCGCTCCCTTGCGCAGGATTCAAGCAGCATCCGGGTGCATGTTGGTGTGTACATATGTGCACGTCCCTGTTCCCTTGCGCAGGATTCAAGCAGCATCCGGGTGCATGTTGGTGTGTACATATGTGCACGTAGCACGTCCCTGTTCCCTTGCGCAGGATTCAAGCAGCATCCGAGTGCATGTTGGTGTGTACATATGTGCACGTCCCTGTTCCCTTGCGCAGGATTCAAGCAGCATCCGGGTGCATGTTGGTGTGTACATATGTGCACGTCCCCGCTCCCTTGCGCAGGATTCAAGCAGCATCCGGGTGCATGTTGGTGTGTACATATGTGCACGTCCCTGTTCCCTTGCGCAGGACCCAAGCAGCATCCGGGTGCATGTTGGTGTGTACATATGTGCACGTCCCTGTTCCCTTGCGCAGGACCCAAGCAGCATCCGGGTGCATGTTGGTGTGTACATATGTGCACGTCCCTGTTCCCTTGCGCAGGATTCAAGCAGCATCCGGGTGCATGTTGGTGTGTACATATGTGCACGTCCCCGCTCCCTTGCGCAGGATTCAAGCAGCATCCGGGTGCATGTTGGTGTGTACATATGTGCACGTCCCTGTTCCCTTGCGCAGGACCCAAGCAGCATCCGAGTGCATGATGGTGTGTACATATGTGCACGTCCCTGTTCCCTTGCGCAGGATTCAAGCAGCATCCGGGTGCATGTTGGTGTGTACATATGTGCACGTCCCCGCTCCCTTGCGCAGGATTCAAGCAGCATCCGGGTGCATGTTGGTGTGTACATATGTGCACGTCCCTGTTCCCTTGCGCAGGATTCAAGCAGCATCCGGGTGCATGTTGGTGTGTACATATGTGCACGTAGCACGTCCCTGTTCCCTTGCGCAGGATTCAAGCAGCATCCGAGTGCATGTTGGTGTGTACATATGTGCACGTCCCTGTTCCCTTGCGCAGGATTCAAGCAGCATCCGGGTGCATGTTGGTGTGTACATATGTGCACGTCCCCGCTCCCTTGCGCAGGATTCAAGCAGCATCCGGGTGCATGTTGGTGTGTACATATGTGCACGTCCCTGTTCCCTTGCGCAGGATTCAAGCAGCATCCGGGTGCATGTTGGTGTGTACATATGTGCACGTCCCTGTTCCCTTGCGCAGGATTCAAGCAGCATCCGGGTGCATGTTGGTGTGTACATATGTGCACGTCCCCGCTCCCTTGCGCAGGATTCAAGCAGCATCCGGGTGCATGTTGGTGTGTACATATGTGCACGTCCCTGTTCCCTTGCGCAGGATTCAAGCAGCATCCGGGTGCATGTTGGTGTGTACATATGTGCACGTAGCACGTCCCTGTTCCCTTGCGCAGGATTCAAGCAGCATCCGAGTGCATGTTGGTGTGTACATATGTGCACGTCCCTGTTCCCTTGCGCAGGATTCAAGCAGCATCCGGGTGCATGTTGGTGTGTACATATGTGCACGTAGCACGTCCCTGTTCCCTTGCGCAGGATTCAAGCAGCATCCGGGTGCATGTTGGTGTGTACATATGTGCACGTCCCTGTTCCCTTGCGCAGGATTCAAGCAGCATCCGGGTGCATGTTGGTGTGTACATATGTGCACGTCCCTGTTCCCTTGCGCAGGATTCAAGCAGCATCCGGGTGCATGTTGGTGTGTACATATGTGCACGTCCCTGTTCCCTTGCGCAGGACCCAAGCAGCATCCGGGTGCATGATGGTGTGTACATATGTGCACGTCCCTGTTCCCTTGCGCAGGATTCAAGCAGCATCCGGGTGCATGTTGGTGTGTACATATGTGCACGTCCCTGTTCCCTTGCGCAGGACTCAAGCAGCATCCGGGTGCATGATGGTGTGTACATATGTGCACGTCCCTGTTCCCTTGCGCAGGATTCAAGCAGCATCCGGGTGCATGTTGGTGTGTACATATGTGCACGTCCCTGCTCCCTTGCGCAGGACCCAAGCAGCATCCGGGTGCATGTTGGTGTGTACATATGTGCACTTCCCTGTTCCCTTGCGCAGGATTCAAGCAGCATCCGGGTGCATGTTGGTGTGTACATATGTGCACGTCCCTGTTCCCTTGCGCAGGATTCAAGCAGCATCCGGGTGCATGATGGTGTGTACATATGTGCACGTCCCTGCTCCCTTGCGCAGGACCCAAGCAGCATCCGGGTGCATGTTGGTGTGTACATATGTGCACGTCCCTGTTCCCTTGCGCAGGATTCAAGCAGCATCCGGGTGCATGTTGGTGTGTACATATGTGCACGTCCCTGCTCCCTTGCGCAGGATTCAAGCAGCATCCGGGTGCATGATGGTGTGTACATATGTGCACTTCCCTGTTCCCTTGCGCAGGATTCAAGCAGCATCCGAGTGCATGTTGGTGTGTACATATGTGCACGTCCCTGTTCCCTTGCGCAGGACCCAAGCATCATCCGGGTACATGTTGGTGTGTACATATGTGCACTTCCCTGCTCCCTTGCGCAGGATTCAAGCAGCATCCGGGTACATGTTGGTGTGTACATATGTGCACGTCCCTGTTCCCTTGCGCAGGACCCAAGCATCATCCGGGTACATGTTGGTGTGTACATATGTGCACTTCCCTGCTCCCTTGCGCAGGATTCAAGCAGCATCCGAGTGCATGTTGGTGTGTACATATGTGCACGTCCCTGTTCCCTTGCGCAGGATTCAAGCAGCATCCGGGTGCATGTTGGTGTGTACATATGTGCACGTCCCTGTTCCCTTGCGCAGGATTCAAGCAGCATCCGGGTGCATGTTCGATAGGCTGTGTCATGATGGTGTGTACATATGTGCACGTCGCTGCTCCCTTGCGCAGGACCCAAGCAGCATCCGGGTGCATGATGGTGTGTACATATGTGCACCTCCCTGCTCCCTTGCGCAGGATTCAAGCAGCATCCGAGTGCATGTTGGTGTGTACATATGTGCACGTCCCTGTTCCCTTGCGCAGGATTCAAGCAGCATCCGGGTGCATGTTCGATAGGCTGTGTCATGATGGTGTGTACATATGTGCACGTCGCTGCTCCCTTGCGCAGGACCCAAGCAGCATCCGGGTGCATGTTGGTGTGTACATATGTGCACGTCCCTGTTCCCTTGCGCAGGATTCAAGCAGCATCCGGGTGCATGTTGGTGTGTACATATGTGCACGTCCCTGTTCCCTTGCGCAGGATTCAAGCAGCATCCGGGTGCATGTTCGATAGGCTGTGTCATGTTGGTGTGTACATATGTGCACGTCCCTGTTCCCTTGCGCAGGACCCAAGCAGCATCCGGGTGCATGTTGGTGTGTACATATGTGCACGTCCCTGTTCCCTTGCGCAGGACCCAAGCAGCATCCGGGTGCATGTTGGTGTGTACATATGTGCACGTCCCTGTTCCCTTGCGCAGGATTCAAGCAGCATCCGGGTGCATGTTGGTGTGTACATATGTGCACGTCCCTGTTTCCTTGCGCAGGACCCAAGCAGCATCCGGGTGCATGTTGGTGTGTACATATGTGCACGTCCCTGTTCCCTTGCGCAGGACCCAAGCAGCATCCGGGTGCATGTTGGTGTGTACATATGTGCACGTCCCTGTTCCCTTGCGCAGGACCCAAGCAGCATCCGAGTGCATGATGGTGTGTACATATGTGCACGTCCCTGTTCCCTTGCGCAGGATTCAAGCAGCATCCGGGTGCATGTTGGTGTGTACATATGTGCACGTAGCACGTCCCTGTTCCCTTGCGCAGGATTCAAGCAGCATCCGAGTGCATGTTGGTGTGTACATATGTGCACGTCCCTGTTCCCTTGCGCAGGATTCAAGCAGCATCCGGGTGCATGTTGGTGTGTACATATGTGCACGTCCCTGTTCCCTTGCGCAGGACTCAAGCAGCATCCGGGTGCATGTTGGTGTGTACATATGTGCACGTCCCTGTTCCCTTGCGCAGGACCCAAGCAGCATCCGAGTGCATGTTGGTGTGTACATATGTGCACGTCCCTGCTCCCTTGCGCAGGATTCAAGCAGCATCCGGGTGCATGTTGGTGTGTACATATGTGCACGTCCCTGTTCCCTTGCGCAGGATTCAAGCAGCATCCGGGTGCATGTTGGTGTGTACATATGTGCACGTCCCTGCTCCCTTGCGCAGGATTCAAGCAGCATCCGGGTGCATGATGGTGTGTACATATGTGCACTTCCCTGTTCCCTTGCGCAGGATTCAAGCAGCATCCGAGTGCATGTTGGTGTGTACATATGTGCACGTCCCTGTTCCCTTGCGCAGGACCCAAGCATCATCCGGGTACATGTTGGTGTGTACATATGTGCACTTCCCTGCTCCCTTGCGCAGGATTCAAGCAGCATCCGGGTACATGTTGGTGTGTACATATGTGCACGTCCCTGTTCCCTTGCGCAGGACCCAAGCATCATCCGGGTACATGTTGGTGTGTACATATGTGCACTTCCCTGCTCCCTTGCGCAGGATTCAAGCAGCATCCGAGTGCATGTTGGTGTGTACATATGTGCACGTCCCTGTTCCCTTGCGCAGGATTCAAGCAGCATCCGGGTGCATGTTGGTGTGTACATATGTGCACGTCCCTGTTCCCTTGCGCAGGATTCAAGCAGCATCCGGGTGCATGTTCGATAGGCTGTGTCATGATGGTGTGTACATATGTGCACGTCGCTGCTCCCTTGCGCAGGACCCAAGCAGCATCCGGGTGCATGTTGGTGTGTACATATGTGCACGTCCCTGTTCCCTTGCGCAGGATTCAAGCAGCATCCGGGTGCATGTTCGATAGGCTGTGTCATGATGGTGTGTACATATGTGCACGTCGCTGCTCCCTTGCGCAGGACCCAAGCAGCATCCGGGTGCATGATGGTGTGTACATATGTGCACCTCCCTGCTCCCTTGCGCAGGATTCAAGCAGCATCCGAGTGCATGTTGGTGTGTACATATGTGCACGTCCCTGTTCCCTTGCGCAGGATTCAAGCAGCATCCGGGTGCATGTTCGATAGGCTGTGTCATGATGGTGTGTACATATGTGCACGTCGCTGCTCCCTTGCGCAGGACCCAAGCAGCATCCGGGTGCATGTTGGTGTGTACATATGTGCACGTCCCTGTTCCCTTGCGCAGGATTCAAGCAGCATCCGGGTGCATGTTCGATAGGCTGTGTCATGATGGTGTGTACATATGTGCACGTCGCTGCTCCCTTGCGCAGGACCCAAGCAGCATCCGGGTGCATGTTTGTGTGTACATATGTGCACGTCCCTGTTCCCTTGCGCAGGATTCAAGCAGCATCCGGGTGCATGTTCGATAGGCTGTGTCATGATGGTGTGTACATATGTGCACGTCCCTGTTCCCTTGCGCAGGACCCAAGCAGCATCCGGGTGCATGTTGGTGTGTACATATGTGCACGTCCCTGTTCCCTTGCGCAGGACCCAAGCAGCATCCGGGTGCATGTTGGTGTGTACATATGTGCACGTCCCTGTTCCCTTGCGCAGGACCCAAGCAGCATCCGGGTGCATGTTGGTGTGTACATATGTGCACGTCCCTGTTCCCTTGCGCAGGACCCAAGCAGCATCCGGGTGCATGTTGGTGTGTACATATGTGCACGTCCCTGTTCCCTTGCGCAGGATTCAAGCAGCATCCGGGTGCATGATGGTGTGTACATATGTGCACGTCCCTGCTCCCTTGCGCAGGACCCAAGCAGCAACCGGGTGCATGTTGGTGTGTACATATGTGCACGTCCCTGTTCCCTTGCGCAGGACCCAAGCAGCAACCGGGTGCATGTTGGTGTGTACATATGTGCACGTCCCTGTTCCCTTGCGCAGGATTCAAGCAGCATCCGGGTGCATGTTGGTGTGTACATATGTGCACGTCCCTGTTCCCTTGCGCAGGACCCAAGCAGCATCCGGGTGCATGTTGGTGTGTACATATGTGCACGTCCCTGTTCCCTTGCGCAGGACCCAAGCAGCATCCGGGTGCATGTTGGTGTGTACATATGTGCACGTCCCTGTTCCCTTGCGCAGGATTCAAGCAGCATCCGGGTGCATGTTGGTGTGTACATATGTGCACGTCCCTGCTCCCTTGCGCAGGACCCAAGCAGCATCCGGGTGCATGTTGGTGTGTACATATGTGCACGTCCCTGTTCCCTTGCGCAGGATTCAAGCAGCATCCGGGTGCATGTTGGTGTGTACATATGTGCACGTCCCTGCTCCCTTGCGCAGGACCCAAGCAGCATCCGGGTGCATGTTGGTGTGTACATATGTGCACGTCCCTGTTCCCTTGCGCAGGACCCAAGCAGCATCCGGGTGCATGTTGGTGTGTACATATGTGCACGTCCCTGTTCCCTTGCGCAGGATTCAAGCAGCATCCGGGTGCATGATGGTGTGTACATATGTGCACGTCCCTGTTCCCTTGCGCAGGACCCAAGCAGCATCCGGGTGCATGATGGTGTGTACATATGTGCACGTCCCTGTTCCCTTGCGCAGGACCCAAGCAGCATCCGGGTGCATGTTGGTGTGTACATATGTGCACGTCCCTGTTCCCTTGCGCAGGACCCAAGCCCCTTCAAATAGGACGTTTTACTCGGCCGCTCAGACCATCGATTCGGGACCGCGCTTTTGTGGGCGTTCAAAATAATATTTTATTTAGTACCCTGGCAAACATGTTTATAATGTGATCATTATCATACAGCGAACATTTTATTTAATATTATAAAGTAAGAAGAAATTAATTAACTTTTTTATTTTAAATATTAGTTATATTTTAAATTACTTTCTTAATATCGTTAAAGATCATAATTTTTTTAAGTAAAATAAGAGTTTTTTTTTAATGCCTAAGAAAGTAGAATAACACATCACATTGTGTTAACAGTCGTGTAGTCGGTCTGTTTGTCTACACAACATTTTGAACATTATCCAAAAATAGTATTGTTCCTTACAAGATCTAGTTCTTAAATGGTATATCAACGTGCGCTGATACATACAGGATTAATTGTTAATTGTCATCCATTAAACTGGATGTTATGTTACAATATGTTTATATTATGGACTTCCAACGAAACTACAGATTAAAGGTTAAAAGATTTTCATAGTGGTAAATCGCCCCGGTTCCGGCTCATTCCACTGACGTTTCTGTGAACTCAGTTTTGTGGTCTGTAAGAAGGAAAGGTAGAGGCTATGTTATAATTACAGCCAGAAATAATAATATTAATAACAACAATCAAGCTCGTATTTAAGCGTGTTCTTGCAGGTAGTGAGACAGTGGCGTCGGTGTACTTAAGTCTTAGAATCCCACCGCGGATACAACGATCAAAGTTTGTGGAAACAAGTGGCGCCATGGCCTAAAACAAAGGAGGCGTTGTGGTCACTTGGCCGGAGATGAAGCTCACACGTTGTAATTAAGAGGAACTACCTCAGCTGCAAGTCCTAATATTAGGTACATATTCGCTGCCAAAACTACGGCTCAGTCCGAGTATTTATAAACCGCAATATTGTGTTTTACTTTGTAACTATCAGTTAAAACCACCTTTTAATGATCGGGAGAAAATGAAACTACTCAAAGGTTGCAAAATGCGTCAGTGTTGGGCTGTGTTAACTATACACCTGTCATTGCACGGTGCACCGTATTTCCCAAGAACACAGGAAGCAGTTATTTAGTGCAAGAGGCGGCATGGCCCTTGGGAAAACCACCGACGTCTATTAGTTCAAGAAACGTCTTCTGAAGAGCTCGATGGAGCTTACTGGAGACGCTGCCAACTGGTTTTTATGTTACATTGGTCAGCAATGAGGTTAATAACGTTTGACCTTGAGTTAGTTTATGTGATATGTGTTCTGTTAAATCTTGAGTCTTAGCTGAAGTGTTATGCAGATATTTTATGCGTTATAGTTATGTGCTATGGGGTGAGACGTATTAATTTAGCTTCTTATACAATAATAGATGCCAAATCGACGAATATTGATTATTGAAAGTATGCCTACTACAAAGATAAAGTACTGAATAGGAATATAATATGTGTTTAATGATTTTTCAACAATAGATGCACAAGATGCTAAACATTCACGTCTTTGAAATATTTCGACGAAATATACTGGGTAAACAAATTGAATATTGGGTGAATGATCATAAAAAAAATGCATTTCAAGCTTTGTTTGGTTCCAAAGTTTACGATTGGTTTGAAGCTACCACACAATTATACCTATTGTATCTATTGAATAGTTTAAAAGTGTTTGAAAACTACCAAGAAGTAAGAACCCATGTAAGTTGCCGAAAAACAAATATATGCAGTACTAAATATGGTTTCTAAATGAAAGTGCTAAACATTCAAATTGAAAATTCAATCTGTACACATCTCTGTTTATGGCTTAATATAATATGTATAACGTGAAGGGAGGGAATCTGGCTGTGATTTCATGTCCATCCCATATGTACTATTACTGTGGGAAGTACTCTGTTCAGGTTGAACAATAAGACCAAATGAAATGATGAAGAACTGTTGACAGAGACTCCGCAAGCACAGTGCGCAAAGAGACCCGCCCATGTCAAGGACGATTCTAGATAAGGTAAATGCGTAGATTCACATCAATATATTGTTTCATAGATTCATGTCTTAAAATCTAATTATCTAACTTCGATAGTAAACGAAAACGTAAAATACGGAGTAGACGGACTCGTCACAGACTTCCATCTCAGCTCCTAATAGTTCCCTTATTGTGCAACAGAGGGTTGCGCTCTTGAGACATCACAGTTGCTGACAAATTCTTCTTTGTACTGAGAGAATATGGACTCTTACTGTTACGTAGGCCGTGGCGGGTTTGTTATCAGAATATTATGTAATACATAATGAATGACGCAAGTGAGGGGTGTGGATACATTAGAAGCATTATTGCGTCAATTGTTCATACCATCTGTACAAGCACAATAACGCTTAGTTTACAATGTGCATTAATAATATACGAACTTTTAAAGTGTAATCCCACTAAGCTGGATCATAATGTAATCTTCACCCATCAATTGACGGAATAGATTGAGTTGTATCCTATAACTAGGGCTAGGATGTTCAGGACATCTCCTTTTTTTTCTATTGGTAAATACTCACCTGGAGAATAGTTTTAAGTGTGTTTTAAGTGGTAGGGACGCTAAAAATATGCATTTTATTTTGCCTAAAAATGCCTATTTACATCATTTCATGAGAAAAGGTCCTTTTTGGGAATTTTTAAGGGACTATTTGCCTATTTTGATATAATTTGCTAAAACGGATGCAAAACGTGCGAGTGCAGTGTCGAGCTTGCCACATCATCGGGCCAAGCATACGCAATGATTTGTTTGTTGTCGAATACTGTAACGATGAGTCAGAGATGAGATGAGCCAGCCGATATCTGCAGCGACGCTAAAATATGTGAAATGATATTAGAAAGATAAAATTATGTTTTTAATTTTTCTTCTTGTGTTTGATACATCGACAAAACTATTCCTCCCCCCCCCCCCCCACTCCATGAAAATATATTGGTGAAACTGAATTAATTTAATTAAACAATACTGAAAGTAATGAAACCAATAGAATTCGATTAAATTCAATAGGTCCTATTAAGGTCCTTTTTTGCTGTTTTAAAGGTACTATTTGCCTGCCTTTTTCTTACTTTGAAAGGTCCTGAACATCCTAGCCCTACCTATAACAAACGACGTAAAGAAACGTAGCAATTACCGTTCAAACTGTAACCTTCGACATAGAAACAGTCATAGAGTATAATAGTCAGGGCAGACGCTCATTTGTATTTTGTTGTGTGGCGAATACTACAGCGAATACTGAAGCGCTCCAGAGTAATCTCGATGACTGAGGCAACAGCTCTAAAGACATATAATTGAGCTTGGCGAAGAACCTCAAATAGTAAATAATTGCATAGGCTGCTTTGTAAATTAGATGGGTTTTGCCGTTTTTGCTCAAGCTGCAAGAAACACTTCCTTTAGCTATGTGACACTCCTTTACTAATAGCTCATTAGAACGATGAACTCAGATGATGTATAAGGTTATTTGTGTATTCAAAGTGTTGGGTACCTACGATGCAGACTTTATTTGTTAGCCGGGGCACTTTCAACCGCAATTGGTTGGGACACGTGACGTGACATTGGTTTTTCAAGTGCCTCGTACGACAAGCTGCGCTAACCTGGTCACATTCTCACCAGGCGCATAAGGGACCTTTGAAAGCCAGTAACATGCCAATTTGAATGGCGAAGTAATTATCTCATACTGAAGTAAAGTAACTGAACACGTTTGTTTATATAAGATAATAAAGTTTCAACACGTTTAGTTACTGGAAAGCTGGAATTAAATTTTGAATTAAATGAATTTTGGAATTACATTTTTTTTGCGTGTCGGAAATAGATGGATTGGGTTATTAACTGTCGTTATTGCACGGTTATCCAAAAAGTAGCAGACTGACTGAGCCACTGTCTTCGCATAGGCCTACTGCAGTTTAGTTCCTGTGACGCCTGATTCGTGCATCGATCTCACCACGATACCAGTGTGCGATCAGCTGGCTGGCGCAAAGCAGATTGACACGGTATTGAGGCCAAAGATTGTGTACATTTATAATATTGGAGACAGGCACGTAGCTAAGATTTTGGTTTGGGGGATGGATACCTATAATCTATAAGTTGTGGACAATGTATATACGGCATACAGTATTTGTAGAATGTAGACCAACGAAAAATAGCTGCCAAAAGTATTAGTTCCATGAAATAAATAAACAATAAGGAAGACAACTTCTTTTACTATAACTGTACATTCCACGATGATAACACATTTTCTAGTTATCCGATTCGTGTGGGTTAGATTGATTTAAAAATCAACAGTGCAAATCTGTGCGATTTATTTTATATTGTGCGTAAATTTGAGTTATAACCTTACATGCTGACCGTGTACCATTTTCATCCCCAATCCTGTTCACATTCACACTAAACAGTAAACAGGGTTACCAAGAATGCGTTTTAGGATTTAGAGAAAAACTACAACAAAAGGTCTTCTTTTCCATACAGGAATGGACTGGAGTCTGATTCTGATGTCGCGATCGCGTTCAGCCCTTCAGCCCCCCCTACCCGCCTAACTCGAAGATCGCATGTCAGGAACAGTTTTCATGGTTCTAATTGTCGCATGCATACCGAGCACGCTCCCAAAGTAAATGATATCTCGTGCTGCGGTATGCGGTGCGTCCATCAGCCGAACACACAGAAGCCGCGTGGCTTCACGCACGGGCTAACAATGTGCTCGACGGACAGATGTCTGTTTTGACCACATACACGTTGTAAGCTGTGCTATAGGTCTACGTATGTAATGAGGATCACACAATCTCACCGAACACATACAATACTTACCGTTGAGGGCGTTACTGCTAATATTTTAATAACGGTTCTAAAAGACTATGATAATTACTTATATAGAATGCAACCAAGTGTTTAGCTTTAGAGAAACATTACGCGTATCTACGGTACTATTTATTTATCTATTTATTCATTTATTTATTTATTCATTTATTTATTTATATTTATTTATTTATTAATTTATTTATTTATTTATTTATTTATTTATTTATTTATTTATTTATTTATTTATTTATTTATTTATTTATTTATTTAATTATTTATTTATTTATTTATTTATTTATTTATTTATTTATTTATTTATTTATTTATTTATTTATTTATTTATTTATTTATTTATTTATTTATTTATTTATTTATTTATTTATTTATTTATTTATTTATTTATTTATTTATTTATTTATTTATTTATTTATTTATTTATTTATTTATTTATTTATTTATTTATTTATTTATTTATTTATTTATTTATTTATTTATTTATTTATTTATTTATTTATTTATTTATTTATTTATTTATTTATTTATTTATTTATTTATTTATTTATTTATTTATTTATTTATTTATTTATTTATTTATTTATTTATTTATTTATTTATTTATTTATTTATTTATTTATTTATTTATTTATTTATTTATTTATTTATTTATTTATTTATTTATTTATTTATTTATTTAATGCCAACCCTATTCAGTTATAAGCACTGAATCATTTGCATAAAATATCATTGAGAGGTGTGACCGATCACTGCGATTTGATTCGGAAGGCCGTCGGTTCGCTTCCTATCTTGATAGTGTAACCAACCCTCCAAAGTTCTACTCGCTAGCTCGCAACTTGGGAGTGACTTTTGATAGGTTGCGAGTAAACTTTTGTTATAGCTGAAACGAAAGTACCATTTTCCCATTAATCATAGGCTATGCTATATTGACTTTCGTTTTATCGTTTCTTTTGAGAAGATATTACCTCAGAACGCGTTTTAAGCAATCAAACATAATGCAGGACCAAAAATGTTTTTCGCTCCGGCGGCAGAGACTTCGGCCCTGACCCCAGCTATATCACCCACCTCGTTGCGAGTACAAATTAGACTATGCGATGCGAGTGGACAACTAGTGGATTTGTAAAGGGTTGCGTGATACGATATTGTTGAGTATATTTTACTTCTACAACACACTTTGGCAATCTGCTTTGGCATACGGAAATTAAATTTCAGAATTAGTGATTCTTAGCTAAAAATGCGCAATGCGTAAAGATTCGTCATAGAATTTAATATGAACACAAACATTACATTTGAATAGGTTACAGCTAAACGTTTTCAACAATGTAATAAATTGCTGACACTATGTTTGTCTAGAAAAGCTGCATAAATGCAAGCTTATTGCTTCTTTTTATTTTTTTAATATCAATCATAGGTTACAATCAACACATCGTTGATAAGATTTTTGTAAAATTTATACTCCCAAGGATAAAGTTTGAATCATGTGGGATATTTTATACTGGCCATGTTAAATCATAGGAAAAGGGTAAGACTTTTTGTGCCCATGTTATTATCGAGTATGTACATCAACTAATCCCAAAATGTTCAGTTTTTACTTTTTGTACATAATATAAAGCACGAGTCTATAACCTCTATTAGCCAGTGTTGGCATGTATAATAAGTGATCTTGGCATTGCCCATTGTATAACATGACATGCAACAATACCCCCATGCTACTGGCAACTGTTACTTTACACATACAAATAACTATACATCACATGTCTCTTACTTATATTTTAAATGTGTTGAATTCAGTTTTAAAAGTAAGAATGTGGTTGACTGCTGGCGGGTACATTCTTTGAGCGGAAGGGGGGGGGGGGGGGGGGGGGTAGTAGATGTGTCATGAAATTATAACTAATTGCAAGGTGCGTTTATACACTTAATGCTTAATGCACCTCAAAGAGAGGGAAAGCGACTTGAAGGAGGAGGGGGTGAATATATTGTTGGAAATCCTATCCTTTACTCTAATTAGATTCACAAGAAAGAATGTCTGTTTCTTGAAATGGTTTTAATGTGAACATCAGCCATCACTAAGTTAATTGATAGCCTATGAATGTAAGTCAGTAGAACCGAGAATGAGATGATTTATGACTTAATAATAACACGTGTGCATCTCAGTTCTGGACATCACTGGAAGCCAATTAAAAACCGGAATAGGTGGGCATTAAATGTTATAAGGAATGCAATAAGAAGTTGATTGATATTTATTATTTATTTAAGTCCTCCAACTTTACATGCAGAATGGTCTGCTAATAAATTAATGCTACAGTTTGTTAGAGGTAGGACTGCATTTTTCTATAGCCGCTCGTTTGTCACAACAAATGTAAATGTGACATAAACGCTGGTAGCCGTCTTGCTAACGATGCCGTCTCGTAGTACCGAGCGGGCGAAACCTTTCATAGTACAGGACTTATATGTGTCTGTTTGCAGATAGCAGACCAACAACTGAAGGGTGTTTCAAATGTTAAAAGACTAAACCAGCACAGCCACTAGACCATCTAAGCCCGAAAAAGGAATCATTTTCTGCGCCCAAAATCGAACTAGTTAAGAATATTTTCATGAAAACTTTTCGCAATCCCGTATCATATAGGTGTGCACAAAATCGAAAAGAAATATAAATTGTTTTCTTTAGAGTCTAATTCTGGTTGAGTGTGAAGCTTTGTATGATCTGTCAACCTCTCTATGTTTCAACTCTTTTAAGTCACGATCAATCATTATTTTGATTAAATATTGAATGCGAAGGATTTATGTAAATGTTCATTTTTTATAACGTTATAATGTGATTGATTCTCTTCAAACGATTGTATGGACATTTGTTGACTACTTAATCATCAGATCATACAATCAACTTTAGATATTATTGATAAAAATGAAAAATGGAAGCATATAAATTCTGGTTGAACATAAAGCAATACTACAATACAATACTACTACAATACTAGCAATACAAACAAAGTGGCAATTTTAGATTCGAACCTTCACATTTTAAAGTCAAACTCATATTTCTAGATTTACATAGCCATTGGGAAATATACTTTCTGGTTCGACACTGCTAAATATTAGTTTTGTTAATATTGTTTTCTAAATATTAAACAGTAAGTTACATAAAATTGCGCATTTGGGGGGGGGGGGGGGGAGACATTTCGGGGCTCTAAATGCGTAAACGAGGATGGTATGTTATACAGATATTTCTAAATTAACACCAGCCTTGTAATGCACATGGTTCTCCGCAAGGAGCAAGGAAAATAAGAAAACGTTTCAACTTCCAAAAATGTTACCAAAAAAATATTAAACGTCAAGAAAATTTAATAATTTTAGCCATCAAATTATTTTTTGTCGCTGCAGTGACTGCACATTTAGGAGCAGTTGCAAAAAAACTAACAATTAAAAATATGCAAATGCTATAGAAATGTCTCGTTAGAAAACTAAGGAATTTCGAGAGAGAGAGAGAAAGAGAGAGAGAGAGAGAGAGAGAGAGAGAGAGAGAGAGAGAGAGAGAGAGAGAGAGAGAGAGAGAGAGAGAGAGAGAGAGAGAGAGAGAGAGAGAGAGAGAGAGAGAGAGAGAGCAGCAGTGAGATCTATATCGAGTACGCCAAACACTCATAGGTCACAACAATAAAAACTACGCACTCTATATGCGGAAACAATAGTGGGAGATGAGTGTCTGTTATTAAACAGGGCGTATGGGGGCGGCTTGGTGAGCCCGGAGCACGATCGTGTCATGTCGGGCGTTGTCGCCAATCTGACCCATGACCCGATCGGGAGAAACCTCCCAACCCCAACGCCAGATTGAAGGATGTGACGATCATTTTAATAATCGTGGATTGAGAATTTATTTGGGCGGAATGATTGTCATTGTTGTTTGTGAAACTGGAAATGTATGACATGTGAAAAGAATGGAAAATTACGCCCCGAAGTCATGTCCAAGTACCCAAAGTCTTTTAATGATGGATGAAAAAGTAAAGGTCTCCGTGAACCTTTGAAACGCATGTTCTTATTTTGGTAACTCCCTCAAGCTCAGCCCAAACGGAGCAAAGCTTGACATTACTTGTGTAATAATTTCTTTTTCTTTGATCCTTTTTTCTCTAATTACAATTGAACCTGCAGCCCTGTGGGTCAAGTTAAGTGAAACGCCATATGGGCAATCACGGCCCTGGCAGGGTGGGGCGGGGGGCGGGGGGAGGGGGGGGGGCAAGAGAGGCCACATGTCCCCCTGCCCTAGAATTCAGTACCATTTTAAAATTTAGCTTGCTTTACGTGCTATTTTATATAAAATCTCGTAATACGTTCATATTAAAATTGGAATTGTACGAACTGAATTTTGGATGGGCTCATCCTATGTTCTATACGTTTTTGCTTTAAAACATTTTTTAAATTTCATTTTTGAAACTCATTTTCTCTGGTTATGCTGGACACTCAGTAATCTTGAAAGAAACGATGTGTTAGTCTTGTGTTGCTCCAAAAAGATGTTTCACAAACAATATAAATTTACTCGCGGAAGAAACAAGCTCCGGAGGGATATAATGAATCATGATTGTTATTAACTAGGTAAACGCTCCGCATTGACAGATGAGCGTGCTTGTGGCAATTAAAAAAAAAATCAAGTTATTTATTTCAATGTTTCTAGTTTAAGTTTAGGTTTAAGTTTCTAAGTGAAATCAGAATGGGCCTTAAATGGTACTATAATAGTATACTAAACTATATAATATGCTTTACTATATAGTACTATAGCTTACTATGTACTATAGTACTATAACAAAAATTAAGTTGTTCATTAATAATATGGTTTATATTGTTAATGAACTAAAAAAATAATTTTAAAAAAATAGTATGAAAATAAACATATTTTTTTACAAGATGGCGGTGTACGGTACCTCCTTAAAAGGTGGTTAAATTATTTAACAATGTGGTGTTAATAGTACTGTGATATATTATTTTATTTGCGTTACAAAGTTTTAATTAAATTAATTGAAATCTGAAAGTTGATTTTTGAAAGGATTTCTGCATAACTTCGTGAAACCGTACTCTACTGAATGGGCGCTTAATTATACATTATTGAACTTATCCGTGTAAACCAAGTGGCACCATGTAAAAGAAGGTTTGATATACAAACACGTATTTTAGAATCATACAACAACCGGATGAAAACCACAATAAAACAATTTAAAATGTCGACAAAATTCGATTTTTAGCCGCACGTGGCATCAAATATCTCACCATTGTTGCTATTCTGTTGCATCTATGGACATTTCAAATGTACAGTTAGAAACTTATGTCTACTGCTGACATTTACCCTGCATGTTATGTGCATCTAACTTCAATGGTCCTCAAATGCGAAGCACAGAACACTGTAAAAACTACAATATAAATTGCCGTAAACAGAAACTGAATATTATTTTACAAAATGGCAGTCCAAGTTAAAATTGTAAATCTTTTGTCCACTGTCAGTCCTATTATAGGGATTATTATTGTAAAACATTATCTAAATCTCTCTTTAAGTTTTAATTAAAACAAATTGAAACTGGATTATTGTCGACTAAATTCTTAGTTTTCATTTGTGCATTTTTGCCGTGAAAGTCATCAAACAAACACGTCATTGTAGCCATTCTACGATAAATATCGAAATTCCAAATACATTGTGAGAAAGGTCTGAGTACGACGCTATTTTGGGTGCTACTATGTGCATCTAGCTTCAACGGTCCGCAAATACGAATCATATCGGCGGAACACTGTATAAATGCAGAAATTAACTGCCGTAAATAAACCAATATTTTGTATAACATGGCCATTTTGTTAACAGCAAAAAAAAAAATTGGTCACGAGTGTTGACTGAAAATTTCAGCCAAATACGTCAAGCCGTTTGACCTGTGCGCGACGAACAAAATTTAGTGCACATACATACATGCATACATACATACGTACATACATACATCCATACATACATACATACATACATACATAAATACATACATACATACATACATACATACATACATACATACATACATACATACATACGTACATACATACATACATACATACATACATACATACATACATACATACATACATACATACATACATACATACACACAGACAAACCGCCGATCGAGTTGAATTGAGAGATTCTTGCCACTACGCTCCGCTCATCTAATAATTAATAATTAAACTCGTATCACCAATGAGATTGATTAATAGCTTGCAGATAACTAGAAACTCTAACAAATATATATTTGTCTTTTGTTTTTTAAGAATGTGTTGTGGAGTGGATTGGATTGTAGATTGTTGATTGTTGATTGTAGGATGGCAGATTCTTGAATAAACAAAAGGGACGTTGATGTATTTTATTTTTTTTAATAATTTAACTAGGTACGCAACACGCATATTTCCAAATTTGGGAGGCTTTTTCTAATAATTATAGGTGTTCCTACCATACCATAACCATGTAATTGTATTTGTATGACCAAAAGTGTTGAATTGATTTGTATGAATTTTGAATTGAGAGAATACCAACCAATAGGTTCAGTTATTGAGTGGAATGGAACACAGACCATGCCTATCGTCCGTATAAGAACTGAGCTACAGATAAATTCACATCTTTGGTTCGTACAGAACATATCGACACATTCATCCCTTCTCACAGACAAGGGTCTGGCGTTCGGATGTGCGTAGATATTAGACTTATACAACATTTCCTTACAGTACAGTATACGACAATATGATGTATGACGAATCGTGTGTGTCAATGTTTGGAACTATGGAAGGGTGGTACCTTCCTTGGCTTTACGTACCTCACTCAAAGAATCAGTTACGGTATGGATGTATAACGTACATTTATCACAATTTTTGTATTAATCTTTTGTGTAACTGTAAGGTACACACCAGCTTTCATTGATGTGCCCCTCTTCTGGCGATTAAAGGCATTGTCTTATGTTGGTCGCACACCACATCGTATCGATAATTGTTCAATTTCGTGGGAACAGATCTTTAAATCAGCTTGATCGGACATCTAGTGGCTAAGTTAATCGAGTTTAAAATATGGCACAACGGAAACCAGTGCTCGTTCAATGACGTCACTGCACGGTCACTCCTCGAGTCAAACCAAGCGAACAGGTAAGAAATGTAGCCAGCTCACGCTACGAAGCGCTCGGCTTTCAAGTTCCTATCAGTCGATAACTTGCAGTTGAGTCATGTGCATTTCGTATACGAGATGACCAATTCATGAGTGAATACAGTATATAGTATATTAATCGTACAGTGATACTGACATGGTTGAAGTAAGACCTTACTTGTTTGAGCCATTTATATGCACAAACACAACACTTCATAATCATTTTATATTTATAATTTACACTATCATGATGTACACCACCTGTCCCACATTGATATCATCGGCTATCGCACTCTTCCCTTCATCTAGCTGTAGCACGTTGTATTTTCCCACTGTCCAGCGAGTTTTTGGACGAGGAAGGCAGGAAGGTACCGCAGTGTCTTATTTACGCGGGGACCGATGCTCGGCCGGCCAGCCAGCATGGCGCCCATTGACGTATTCACGTTTAGCGAGAGACCTTTCTCGCTAAATAGGAATTTACGTCGATGTGGATTTACGTTAATCGCTGCCGAGTGCAGCAGGAATTTTTAAATTTTGTCCTTCTACTCAACGTTGTAATTTGTAAAACGTGACCATCTTTGACATATTAAAAGGGTGCCCAAGATGAGGTACTGGCTTTAAAAATGGCACCTAACTCACTAAAGTGTTTTGTTACTGATATCTTGAGCACGCTTCAAGATATTTAAAATTGATTCCAACGCTAAATTTGGTTTTGTATAAGTTTAATTTAATAACCTTGAAATATTATAAATTTATAATTGTTAAGATTGAGATATCAACATGATCAATTAATTCAATAAATTGATTGTTAATTTAAATTTAATAAGTTACTAATTTTATTAATAACCGTACCAATTATTGGCCCTAATATTTGGAAGTTTTTAAATTAGTTGTTTAAAAGTTAGCTGAAACAAAAAATCCACGGCGGAATCACATTTTCAATATCTAGAAGTAGAAGCGTTCTCTTGTAGGAATGTCCAATCTCTTCAGAAGGAATTATTCCCACTTCTTTAAAACCACCAGTCAGGATTGCCGCGGTGACCGCTATCAAACCGGCGACCTCCTGGGTTAGAGTCTTGCGTGTTACCGCTGAGCCACCTCTTTTGGTGCAGCTCGAGCCTTATATGAAACGCGTCCGTTGAAATGTTTGTCTGACACCGAGTTGGTTATCGTGTGTCGATTCAATGCACACACTTTCCTATAAAGGTCTGGTGCGATCCATATTTCACGCGATTATTGGGTCGAGTCAATAAAACTGCCACCAACATAACAAATAATATAAAATGAAAATGCTATTTTTCACATCAATCGCAATTTTATACAATTGAGGTCCGAATAGGCCTACACCAACTTCGTTAAGCTCCGATTTAGAAATATCGGCTTGTATAACCAGACAAACATTACATTCAAAATGCATGGCAGTCAGTCAGTCACCATGTTTGTTCGTAGCAAATCGATGTGTAATCGATGTGTGGTATAAAAAAACATACATTGTATGGGTGACGTCATGAAATCATGAAGAAAATTGGTTGGTCAGGACCATGTATACTGAATGTTGTTTACATGTAAAATTAATAAAATGTATTACTATATGCTTGAGCATTTCAACTATAATAATATCACTAAATATTTTTGTTTCCTATAGAAAATGCTAGAATACGCACTCTCCTTGTAAGAAAGGAACCGGAATTCAGTTCAGTATTTCAGTGCGTGGCAGCGTGGCAGTGCACATCAACAGGAACACATAATATTGTACTTCACTATACAAAAACAGAAGAATTTTATCGTATTTGCTTTACTATTCCATGTCACATGCAAATTGATATTCCTAAATGAAATATAATTCTATGAAATGACAGCAAACACCTTTAATATGATAGTGAGAGTTACTTACAATGTACAATCGTCACTATCAGTGGCTTTATTATTCTATGATTGTTTTGAAATGACAGTAGTTAGTGCACACAACATGCAACATTATAATTACATAATAGTTATATCAGAATGTATGCGCTTTACTAGCCCACGAATGTCCACTTCCACTTGAATTTGTTAACGTTCATAATGAATTGAGTTATGAAGGTATCTCAAAGTAAATCAACAATAGATGACCTCGCACTCGATGATTTATATTGTTTGAACTCTGAAGCCAGTTAATGGGGTGCCAGAGGCGCAATGGGGCGCATGCGCGGAGACTTTCTCCCGAGCATGGGTCCAGTGGCTGTGTGATGCCGAAGTGGGCCGTGGGAAACTATTTGAGTATCGATTATACTAATAATAAATTGGGTGTGTGTTGTCTCCTGTCCACCACCCACGATCGCTTTGCAAGAAAAGCTGTGTCTGCATTGCCAGAGCAGGTTGACGTGAGACGGGCTTTACTCGCGAGGACTCACGCTTTCTATCTTGACGAATACCTTGCAGACTGGCTACCCAGTAGACTGGCACGTAACAGTGACGTTTTACAACGCCATTGCAGTTTTGGTGTGCGAAAGTGCCACCACTGCATCGGTTGCCGCCATACTAAATATTATGAAGATATGATTTTATTACTTTGCTTCCAAGATTTTACTTTGTTTTAAGACAATCACACAATTAATGCATTTTTTCAAATCACTTTATGCAAGATGTGGCCATATATTGAGTACGTATTTCCATGGGGGTATAATTTGGTACAAACTTAAAAAATAGTGAATTACATTCATCAAATTTCTTCTTGTGTTACATAATTATTTCCAAAAATGAACATTCGTATTCCTCAAATTTAAAGTGTAAGCTTCTCTACACATCATACCATCGGAAAAAAACTATTTCGAACTTTTCAGTAAACTATCCCATTCCACTGTAATCACTAATCACCTACACGTGTAGTTATATGTTGATCACATTGCACGTGTGAGAGTGGGGACTACCCTCTTGCAATAGAGATTCACTTATTACAATTATCATAAAAAACTAACATTTCACAAGTACGTGTAGGTCTAATGTTGTTTCAAGAGCGATACTTATTTTAATGCACCGTCTCTGACGATATACTCGTGAGTACAACCCACAGTTACCGTAAAGAAACTGTGATTATACTTGTTGCGCCAGATCGGTCGTCGACCAAACGTCCATAAACATATATGCATAATTGCGAGTGTTTGATTTGTGCCATACATTATCGCAAGTCGCACTATTAAAGTGATGTGGGTCGTGGGAAACATCGCAGACTCTGACTCTCGACGTCAGTGAAGCTGCTCCACCCACGACTTGAGTAACCATTTGTTATGGTGCGATTATGGTTTGCTTGATAAGCAGTGATGCGTATAAGATGGTTGTTGTCCTAGAGCGACGTGGCCCGACGGACGGGTCGCACAACTAAAACAATATCCAATCAACAGTTTCACCCACAAAACAGTATCCATCCACCCACGCGCGCATATTTCTATAATCAGAAGTAATAAATTAACTGGAGTTGTAAATATTTATAGGCGCGACCAAATGATCAGTCACTTCACTCGGTATTTATGCTCATTTTCATTTCACTTCGCTTTGATTGATGTCACTGTCACCTGTAGAGTGTCTTGCCATATTTATATACACGTACATTTTGCTAGATGATTAACTTCTATATATTTATGTAATGACTATGCACTTTTGAAATATATTTATTGGCCTCAATTTTAATGACAATATTTATTGAAATTTGTTTTCGTCCTCTTCTGTCTCGCGAACTTCTTTGAAGACTGATCGGATCGTCTTTAGTAATGATCACATGCCACTAAACTAAACAATGCGATTATTAAAGTTGGGAGTGTTCATAATAATTAACTAATAGGATGAGTGGAAACTATTCTCGTTAATGAACAATGTGTAATTAAATACGAAACTGTTCAGCCTTTCCCGTCATCTGGTGGATTAACTGAAGAGCGGAAAGGTTGATAATTCCCCGATACATTGTAAATAGTTGTTTCCCCCCATCCTTATTAACTAATACTAACAAATGTAAATTAGACGGTAACATAAATTTAGCAAAGCCATAACATTCATTACAATATCATTTGAAAATATAACTTCCAAACCTGTAACAATTCCTAAACTTAGGACACTCCCCTAATCATTAATTCATGATTATATGCATCGAAAAACCTAATATAATATCAGCTAAACTAATCTAATCTAATGATTGGTAACCAGAAAATAGTGACAACAGACGAATGACACTTTTTCTAAATGTTGTAGCGAGCCAGCACAACATACATGTATAAATCGATCAGTAAGTATACATCACTCGTAGGTGATAATGCACGCTGTATTGCATTTTGATAACTGATGCAAAAATGAATGCAAAGTGGTGATGCCAAGGCTGTATTTCATGTATCAGAAATAATGCAACAAAGCTAATCGAGGCGTCTTATGTACTCACTAGCTCGAATATCAGACCATCGTAAAGTCTTTGCGTAGACTATACCTAAATGAAAGTGCACTTCAAGAATAGTGCGAATGCTTACCTAAATATAAAACATGTGAATACATAATATTTAATATATATTCATAATGTTTCCAGTGGGGGCCATTAATTCTCACAGCTACAACGACTTCACCACATACATCAATGAGATGTATTTCTGATGACTTATCTAGCAGAAATCAACGGCTCAACCTTGCACAATGAAAGGAAAAATATTCCAAAGAGTCTACTGTTTTATTATTTAGACACGTGCACAGGAAGGTATCCCAACTACAACGTGTGCATAGTAGGTCGTATATTGCACACACTGTTATTGCCGCGCTGTTTTCCTCCAACGCATAACTAACCATACATAAACCGCTGTGCATGTGTGTGTGTGTGTGTGTGTGTGTGTGTGTGTGTGTGTGTGTGTGTGTGTGTGTGTGTGTGTGTGTGTGTGTGTGTGTGTGTGTGTGTGTGTGTGTGTGTGTGTGTGTGTGTGTGTGTGTGTGTGTGTGTGTGTGTGTGTGTGTGTGTGTGTGTGTGTGTGTGTGTGTGTGTGTGTGTGTGTGTGTGTGTGTGTGTGTGTGTGTGTGTGTGTGTGTGAGAGACTGACTATAGGAGAGATCGTGCAGCGATTCTCGTTTGGTCACTTCGGTCATCGTAAGTCCGTCAAATATATTACTCACATTAAAAATATAACCATCACAGAGTTTAGCGTGGTGAAAGTTCATTCATAGATTTTACTAACGGAACCAGGACTTTGTTACAACCTGAGGTGTGGGTGATGAACTTTGTGAAGACCAGCCTTGCCCTTTCCCATAGCCTCTGATCCTGCTTCTCGACACTTTCATTGGTTCGCGTGGACAACAAGGTATCTTAGATGAGAGCAAAAGTGTGTTTGTGTTTCCAAATAGGCTACTGCTACTGGGAACACAACATAGTGTTACTCACTAAACGACAACGTGCATAACTAGGACGATATTGATAATAAAGAAGGGACGAAGTAGGAACCTTGATTATTGTACCAGCACGCGTAGACTTACGTCAGACAAAAACTGATTTAAACGATTTGTTGCTGTGTTGCCGGAATAATTTACATACATACATCCGTATACAGTTCAACTTCAATGCTGTATCCATCTCTAGACCACGTGTTTTACGATTCATTTATTGGTTAAATATAGATTGTAAATAACTTGTCTTTTTCTTGCATGAAAACAATCGTTAATCGAGGCTTATATATTTACAAATGTTAGTCGTACTCCCTACAAATTTGATTCGGAAGCTTGTATTCTAAACTTGGCGATACAATACTTCATATGAATGCATAAATTCGAAAATATGCATGTGACTGTTAGTTTGGATTAGAGAATCTTCGGATTTGTCCTAATTGCTGCGTGATTCTTCACGTCAGTCGTAAGATATCTGCCTGTATAACAAACCAGTATAACAAACCTGTATAACAAACCCGACACGCACGGACTTTTAGAATGTGTAATGTTGCCGTTGTATAGCAATTATTCCAAGTTTAGATGTGTTTTATCTTGTACAAGTATAGGAAAATTACAGCTTTCAAAACAAAAAACACGAGTCATGAGTAACCGTAATATTCTTTTTCTTTCAATTTCCCAAAAATGCTAAATTAACAGTACCAGTTTTCTTTGCTATAAATTTCAATTGTGACAAACTGATTGATAAGCTCGGTGCTGTAGACTGACTGTCACAGACCCGTGCCGTGGCGGAGACAGACGATGACAGTCAACATGACTGAGTCAACGTGAGACTGACTGTCACAGACTTGTGCCGTGGCGGAGACAGTTGATGACAGTCAACATGACTGAGTCAATGTGACCGAGACTGACTGTCACAGACTTGTGCCGTGGCGGAGACAGACGATGACAGTCAATGTGACCGAGACTGACTGTCACAGACTTGTGCCGTGGCGGAGACAGACGATGACAGTCAACGTGACCGAGACTGACTGTCACAGAAATTGTGCCGTGGCGGAGACAGACGATGACAGTCAACATGACTGAGTCAACGTGACCGAGACAACTGTCACAGCCCCGTGCCGTGGCGGAGACAGACGATGACAGTCAACATGACTGAGTCAACGTGATCAGTGTTTTCCTAGTCCAAGAAGACTGAGTGACGCGCGGTCTCCCGCCGCGACCACAGATCCTCTATGACGAGCCACGAATTCCTCGCGGCCCGATAACGTGCAAGTCTGCGTCAATGCATTGTGAGCCAATTGATGAGCAATGGGGGCCCCGAGAGGCGGCAAGCACGGGTCAAAGTGCAGCCGAGCCGGTGTTCAGAGAATATTCATCATACGCTGCGAGCCCAGAGCGGCTGCAGTCATTATTTCAGCTGGATTCGATTAACTACGGTGCTAGAATGCATAATGAATTTCATTCCACCGTTTATTGTTTGTCACTGGTTCTCAACTCTAAATCTCGTGTTTGGGATTTGTGCGCTATTTCTAAGGGGCTGCCTCGTATACTCTTTTGATGGGATTATCAAGCATGAAATATACCGTCGATAAAATATACCTACGCAATGTGACGTAATGGTTATATGAGAATAAAAACCGGAGGACTGACAAAGTGGATGCACGTTATGCAAAACACCTCCGTTAGAAATTGCTGTAGAAACATTACATGCATTACGAAAGTGAAAACGAAATTATCTCACGTAAGCCGCTTGACTTTGATTCCGAAACTTTCAGCGAAATAGTCGTGGGTTCTATTGCTCTTTAGGTTGGCCTGTCAGTGTCATATTATATTCCCTCAATTGAACCTATGAAGTTGATAATATTTGATAAAAATAAAATTATACTTACACACACTGCCAATTTGTTGGAATTGAGTCTAGTTATTTCAGTGGTCCACCATGCTTGCATGGCCGAGTGCTTTAGGTCTTAGGAGGTATTTCAAAAGCCTTTCCTGAACCACTAACAACACATAGATGTACACAATAGGAAATGTAATTGATTCTTGTTCAGTTACGTAGCTAGAAAACTACGGGCCCCCGGGCAAAAGAACCTGGTGGGCCCCCATCATAGACTCGTAAACGTAATTTTGTATTGGGTCCGGGATTATGTTCATGCTCATTATAACCGCGAATCTCAAATCAGGTATATCTATCAAATGCAGGTATCACACGAAGAAGTGGTACTTTTTAATAACAATATGTTAGTTCTCTTAGAAATTTTTCTTGTTTTTCTATCCACTCAATTTCATTTTTTCCGCATTTTAAACATAAATAAATTATTGTACAAGAACATTATTATTTACAAACTTTTAAATCATAGCTTTTACGATGACCATGCCCACAAAGAGAAAATCACAAATTATCAAAAGCGAAGAAATCCGCATCATTGTATTCCAAAGGGTTGAAGAGTGGGGAGATCCGTGGAACGCGAATTTCATTTTGGTGAACAATAAAGTTTCCTCATAAATATCGAGATGGCACACGGGGTAGGAACAGGGGGGCAATATCTTACTGTTCAGTGAGATGGCCCCACAGGGTAAGGAGGAACAGGGGGGCAATATCTTACTGTTCAGTGAGAAATATATCTTGCAATTCTATACCAATTACATAATTATTGTAAACTCTCTTTTTAAAGTACTTTTAATTTTTTCTTATGTGAATATAATATCAGGTTTTCAACTCAAGTCAGTCTACAAACCGGGCCCCTCTAGAGCCCAGGCTATTCCTACGCCACTGTTCTTGTTTGCACTTCTCTATTATTGCAATCATGCTATTCGAGACTACATATTATATGAGGACATTCGTAGACGGAAGCAAGCGAGATCTTTATTATATATATTATAATTTTCGTGGTCCATATTTGTATGGTAAATTACCATGTTATGTAAATAACAAATATTTATTTAAAATACCCTACGTTTGGAAAGAATTGCGTCTTTCATTTTCAAGGGACAAAATCAATATCAGGAATGCAAACATGAGAACATAAAATTAACAACTGAAAGAAAACCAAAAAACAAACACGGTCTACAAGAGAATTCTGCACAATGATATACCATGATCAACGCAACTTAATCATTGTGCAGAATTCCTTGATTGACTTATCGTCACCCTTCGGGAACAACCTTGCTTCTCCTCGACGACACTAGCCAGAACATGTGGAACGATTGCATTGTTAGAGAGTAGTTTGACATTCAGAAGCACCCTAAGAGAGATGATGCGAACGTTTGGCTCCATCGTGGAAACCTGTTTTGGCCACCGGGTTGTTGCCACTCGTTCCACATGCTTTGGCTAATGTCGTCGACGAGAAGATTGTGGATATAGCGAATAGTCAAGATTGTTCTCGAATGGTGACGAGAAGTCAATCAAGGAATTCTGCACAATGATTGAGTTGTATTGAGCATGGTACACAATCATTGTGCAGAATTCTCTTGTTTATTGTTTCGGTTTTTCTAGTTGCTTATTTTATGTTGTCATGTTTCCATTCTTGTTATTGATTTTGCCCCTTAAAAAATATAGATGCAATCCTTTCGGAACGTAGGGAATTTGATATGAATATTTGTTATTTACATAACGTGGCACTTTACTGTAAAAATGAATATAATTTTTATTTATATATATATTCTAACATGCACATTGTTTTTAATTTACTATTTTATTGACTGTATGGCACTTTAGTTAACCATGTCTCTGTATTTCCCTACAATGCCCCTCACTCGTGTACTTTAAATAGGTACTCAATACACTTTCCACTTGCTGAATGCAAATATGGCGAAAGTGATAATTATTAAATGAAGTGAATCCGATATCTTGTGAATATAGGTCTCTTGTGGTGGGTGCACGCGCAAGAGTTTGACAGCTATGACGAGCTATGACGCGCTATATATTATATTGTTATTGTTATTATTATTATTATTATTATTATTATTATTATTATTATTATTATTATTATTATTATTATTATTATTATTATTATTATTATTATTGTTGTTATTATTATTATTATTATTATTATTATTATTATTATTATTATTATTATTATTATTATTATTATTATTATTATTATTATTATTATAATTATTATTATTATTATTATTATTATTATTATTATTATTATTATTATTATTATTATTATTATTATTATTATTATTATTATTATTATTATTATTATTATTATTATTATAATAGGCAAGAAAAAGAAAGAGTTAGTAGATGAGGTTATTAAAAAGTATCTGGGTAAAAGTGAGTCATCTGTTACTATAGCAAACTCATTTGCAAACGTTTTTGTGGAAGAGGTTGAGCGTATTGTTCATAACTGTGATGTGATTTGTAGTGAAATGGTTCAAGAAGAAAACAGATTAATTAACGTTCAGAGGCAATCAGTATACATACCCCCTATTGATGCAGAAACAGTGGAAAAAATTATCGAAGAAATGAATAGTGGTAAACAAGCTGGGTTTGACGGAATAAGGGTTAAAGACTTACAAAATATTTAGGATCAGGTCAGTCCATCACTGGCTTTGCTGATAAATTTATCGATAAAAGAAGGTGTCGTTCCAGAAATGTTAAAAACAGCTATAGTGAGGCCGGTTTATAAAAAAGGAAGCCACTACGAGTATTCCAACTATCGTCCAATTGCCTTATTGTCTGTAGTCGACAAGGTAATGGAAAGATATGTGGCTGATTGTTTAAATAACTATTTGACTAAATTTTCTATCATAAACAAAAATCAATTCGGCTTTCAAAAGGGGAAAAGTACATCTGATTTTTTACTGAAATTCTCTGATCTTATTAATTCTAAGTTAAATGAAAATTTTCATGTAGTATGTATGTTTGTGGACTTCACAAAAGCATTTCATACTCTAAATCACAAGAAATTATTGCAAGCATTGGACAATATTGGTGGAGAGGTCCAATTCTACGGTGGCTTGAGAGCTATTTAGATAATAGAAAGATAATTGTAAACATTGGGGAGGATTATAGCACGGCTAAAATGATCAAATCAGGGGTGCCACAAGGATCTATCTTGGGACCATTGTTATACTTAGTGTATGTAAATGAGATGGTGCGAATTTTTAAGAAGTGTTTTGCATTTTTTTCTGATGATTCTGCACTTATTGCGATTCACAAGAGTATTGATATTGCGGAAAAGTATTTTCAAGAAGACTATATAAACTTGCTGAGGTGGACTCATGATGATGGCTTGATTGTAATTGCTATAAAAACTAAAATTTTACATATATCTACTCCTCTGAATACCAATCATAACTCGATAGTTAAAGTTATATCACACTCAGTCCAGTGCTTGCATAATACTTTTAACCAAAATGCCACGAACATAACATGCAGTTGCGATCAAGTAATTGAGTCGGTGTACAGCCATGAGTACCTGGCTGGGTATTGTGATTGATAAATGCTTTTCTTGGGATAAACAGATTGCTAGGGTATGCAACCGGATTAGACCGTGTGCTGTGCAACTTTATCGTTTGAAGGATATTCTTCCATACAGTTTACTTCGCACAGTGTACATCGCCTTGGTGGAGTCTTTAATCTCGTACGCGGTGTTAGCCTGGGGAAATGCTTCTCATATGTATCTTAAACAAATTATTAGCCTACAGATCAGGATGATTAAACACATACTCCCAAATCACATAACTGACCATTGTTCCTCAAATCAGCTTTTTAAATTATTAGACTTGCTTCCTGTAGATTGTTTGTACATCTATAAGTTAATTTTCAAATTCTATTTCACTAACGAATTCAAAATTGAAATTGACCATAGCATTTGTACAAGAGCAAAAGCCTCCAAAGTGTACAGAGTTCCCAATTTTGTTAATAAATATGGTGAAATATCATTGCATGTAAAAGTGCCACAATGTTTTAATATGTTGCCGATTGAACTGAAAGATTCGGATAGAATGAATCAAGTAAAAATATCAGTAAAAGAGTTTCTTTTGTTACATTCGCTTTAATTTATTATATTTTCATTATTAGTATCGTCAGTGTTTTTGTCCTTGCCATGTATAGGCCTTCGTTAATTGCAGTGTGTAGTAATATGTAGGTGTTAAACATAAGTTAGTGATTGTTTGTTTGTTTTGAATTGTAAGGTATTCTGTATATTGTATTTGCATTACGCAACATGTTCATCTTTGTCCGTAACTTAGTCAGTATTATCATTTTCATTGGTATATAACCCACAGACAAGCTATGAACTTAGCTTTGTGGGATGTCGAATGTTTATTTAATGATTGTATTGTACATGGTTATCAATATATATATATATATATATAAAAAAAAAAAAAAAAAAAAAAAATCATTTTGCCAAAACACCTAACAGAAGACGGCTCTCATAATGACTAAATTAAAATTTCGTATTTATTACTTACATTTGTTATATGCATTTAAATTATTAATGTATTTCTACTACAAACCTGATTACAAACTAGATATTGAACATAGTGTGTATACGAGAGCGAAAGCTTGTAAAGAATATAGAGTTCCTTCAGTTATAGTGTGCCGTTATGTTTTAATATGTTGCCATTGGATTTAAAGGATTTAGATAGAATGAGTGAAGTTAAGATTAGGATTAAAGAGTTTCTTTTGTTTGGTAGTTAATTGTAAGTACTTAGAAATTGTGTATTTATTTTCCCATTGTAAGAAATTAGGTTTTGTTTAATTTTATCTTGTTAATCTATACTTAAATACAAGTTCATTGCGTTGGTGCGTCCACATATAAATTTATTTTATGTTATTAACCCACAGACAAACTTGTCATCAAGCTTTGTGGGAATCGGATGTGAATTTGTGTGCGGTGTTGTGTGCTGATGTGAAATAAAAAAAAATATATATAATTATTATCATAATTATGAGGTTGTTAACAGCTTACTAATAGATCACCAAAGCACTCAGCTTTCCTTAGCTTCAAGATTAGTGACTTTACAACACCACAGTGCATACGGTGACTATATCATTCATTATTATATTATCATATTATCATATCATTCGTCGTGTCTGTATTTTGGTCAATAATGAACTCCCTTTATTGATAATCCATAATTTAATTTGTCTCGATTTGCACCCATATTATTAATACAATACTAACGAGATATTTGTTTGTGTTCTCGTCGACTTGTTTTGTATGGTCTCAGGTCTACAATATTAATGAAAAGACAAACATATACGGCAAAGTAATAAAAGCTCTCGTTGGGACCGATCTCGTAAAGTTGTTCCACGTATCGGTTGACTTGCCATAATGTCGTTTGAGAGCTATGTTGGAGGTTACCTACAGTACAGCCTCTAAAGGAATGGACATAATTTGATGATTCAATGGAATAATAGGGACATAACTGTGCATGTTATTATGTGAGCTGTTTTTATTGACTAAAAATCATCACTATACAAATTACAAGTAGGCCTATTTTAAAACTAATAAAGCAAGTTACATTAGTTGTTTAAATAATCATCAAATAAATATAATTTCTCTGGGAAGGAAATTACCTTTGACATTATTAAATAACATTTAAGTATCAAAGGTGTGGAAATAGTAAATACAGTCCACAGAATGTTTTATTTACAAAGAGATTTAGCTGAAAGCAAGAGTTATAACATCAAGATGTCGTAAATACATAAAAGAGAAAGATAAATTAATTATTAATTTGAAGATATATCATCTACAATATAATTAAACCAATATACCAATTAATAAATTAGTAATTTTTATCTGTTGAGTCTACTATAAGACATACTGTTATTATTACATTTTATATGTATGTACAATAAGTCATGGCAAATGAATAATAAAATATATAATCCAGTCGTTAGTAGGCCTAACATTTTAGTGATAAGACTTTTTACCATGTGATTTGTTACTTTTATAAGACTAGAATTAACATTGTGGAGGAGTCATTCTATCCAGAAAACAATTTAGATAAATTCTCACAATACTCTTGTTCCAAATATTCAACATTTTGAAGATGGTAGATAGTTTTGTTTTATATAAATAAATTTCCTATATTACGTATATAAAATTCTTTAATCACATTTCAAAGTCTAGTTTACACGACCAGATTTCAATGTTCTACATATTTACAAAAATTAACAATCGTATAAAAACATATATAATCAGTTGGAAGACGAATATTGTTTGTTTAGAATGCTGATTCTGTTTTGTGATCTGTACTGTGGGATAAAGTGGGCAACTACTTACCCTACATTTACAATCAAATATGTAGGAAGTATTCTTCTAACTTTACATGCACCAAATTCAAGGGGTTAAACATATATATGGCTCAACCGATATCGGTGTAAACGGTGCTCACTGTATTGTAGGCTGTATATTTGATGATCTATGTTTGAAAACATCGTAGTAGGAATTTTCTGCCTAAACTCTAAATGTAATATTGAATACCAGCTATCTGTATACAGTTATTTTTGCTGTAATTGCAAACTCATATTTTTGTTTCCAGTATGACACGTCCGTGGTACGTGTATATGGTAAGACAACATTCATTGTTGAGTATGTAATCGCATACACTGTGGATTGAAGGCGGTTATTGATAGGGTCATTGTCATAGGATGGAATTGATCCGTATTGAGCACCTGTCGGCTGTTGTTGTTGTTGTTGTTGTTGTTGTTGTTGTTGTTGTTGTTGTTGTTGTTGTTGTTGTTGTTGTTGTTGTTGTTGTTGGGGTTGTTCATTCACTGATCAAGACAATACCTCAAAAGTTTTATTATTAGTCTTCTGAAAATTACTTTTGAGAGCATCTTGATTCGAGTTATAGCAGTTGTCGTTGAAATGTACACTGGTTTTCCGAAGCAAACTATTTATTAATAGCACTTGAATGGTTAATGCATGGGGCAAAACTTGTGGTTCGTTGCAATTATTGTTTGTAGTTGCCGTGTTTGACGGGGTCTGTTACGACTGGAGCGGAGCGTTAAAGGGCATCGATGCTGCGTTGGAGCGATGACGCAAGTGCGCTGAGGCTTCGGCAGAAGGGAGTTCTGGGACGTTTGCAAGTTTTAGTACTGTTCAAACTGTTTGTATCGCTGGGGCGTGTACAACAAAATAGGTTGATATTTTAATATCGGTATGAGAATCCGTTGGCGATTTTACAGCACGGCGTGTTATGGATAGATCTGAAAGAAAAAATCATAAAATCAAAACAAGAACTTACGAATAATATATCATTGATTTAGTGATCACCTCGTTATCATTAAGATAGTTAATTGAATTGAACAAGCCATGCAATATAAAAATTATGTAAAATAATGCTTTGTACATTTTAATGAGCAAAATCCATTTGATAAAAAGCGAAGTAGCAGTTAAATGAAAGAAGCACCAAGATATGAAAAATATATATAGCCGAAAAACTTAGCATGTAGCCAAATTGTTGAAATCATGGTTGGTGTGTTGGTAAATATTAACACAGATATTGAATAACACCATGGAGATTTAACGGCAAACTAACATTGCATGCTTTTAGGAAAACAGACCTATGGATACAAAAACCGTGGGGCATTGCATACATTCTGGTATCGAAAACTATACACAGAAATGGATCATCATTCTATATTATAGTAAGTAACAAATTATTAATATTCCACTAAAGGGCTTAGACATGCAGGTAAATAAACTGCAGTTTGTCACATTTAATTGGCCCTTTAAATTAAATTAAAGTCACGATTCAGACCCATAATTTTAATATTTAATAAATTATTAATAAGAGACAAAGCATCTTATAACGCAACGAACCTTAAATTACTAGAAACCCATAAATTGCATTCGTTGTCAATGCGATTGCATAACACAATGTATTGAAAGATGCCTCTAATAAATGCATCGTTATATTAGAGATTGTTTTTATTTTTGATTTCCATACCCATCAATCGGTCTGTAATTTTTTTTAAATTTAACTCCTCAATCAAAATATGTTTCAAATTTCGCCAAGTTGTTGGAGTAAGTTAAACATCAACAGGTAACCAACAGTCCAACACATTCCGAGTATAAGCCAAACGTATGATCATGTCGGCTCCATTTATGATGTATTCGTAAAGAGTCGTATAATACTAAGTATTCCCGGTGGGTGAAATGTTAACACTCGACTAAATTTGAACCACAATAACTAGTGACAACTTTAAGCTAAATGTGCTTTAAGTCACTTTACCTACCCAACAAAACTACTAGTCGACAAGGAACGTTTAGTTGAAATAGTGACGTAAAATAATGCCCCGATAGAAAATGTATCCCATGCCCCGTGCACACTGGTGTTGTATGTACTGTACTTGCTTACAGCGAGGCATGTCTGGAGGTCTGTCGAGGACGACTCATCACCGCCACCCACATCTACATTAGGGCAGAACAAACCAAAAACTTTCACCACAAAGAAAATAAATCAGTTTCAAGATTATTATGTACAAGTATTATTTGAAATGCATTCTAGGTTTGAAGCTAACAAGGTTGTAAATAGAATGTTGTTATGCCAGAAACTCTTTCACTACATCGAATTGAGACACAATTTTCGGTTGGTTGGTGTAAATCTGTCTGTTGGACTTTTAGGTGATGGCGAATAAACTAGTATGCAAGACATTTCTGTTTTAGTTTTATGTTGTATCATAAACCTTTCACATTCAGATAAATAAATTGACGTGTCTAGCAATCATCAATTCTTGTGGACACTGTTCAACGCTGTGAAATCAATTTGTCGAGCAAATATCTTTATACCAGAACAAACACGTGTATCATATGTTAAACTGCTTACAGGCGCCAATTATCAGGTGGATAGAGACCAAATAGTTGGGTAATGGAATAGGCAATAAGATTGATATCGGAATAATTCTAATTTGGTTTGAACTGATTGTCAATTGATAACAAAACACGCGCATGGAATGATGAGAGGGTTGTTTGAGCCATCAGAACAGGAATGTCACATTCGCAACAGTTGTGAATTGGTCTGTAGTGAAATTGTTCTCATACTAAATCAAGTAAATTATTGACAGTTTATGGCAAACCAACGCAATCAGATCTCTCGAAAAGATGACTTTCCTTAATCGCTGTACTTTATTCGCCAGGATTCCTAGTTTCAATCTCAAATTTTGACATATATATATATATATATATAAGGTTAACACCATCAAAAGATAGAACATTAAAATAGTTATTCACCAGGTAAACAATTTATGTAGGCCTATATGTGTAAGTAGAAACTGTGTAATAATTATAACACAAAATAATGTAAATTCAAGAGGAATTAGTAAGTTAATTGTAGTCAGTAAAACACCATTTCATGAGTGTGTCATTACAATACACCATAGAAGAAGAACAACAATAAAAAGCAAATAATTACAAACACAGCCTCGGAAAACATAGACAATTATTTTTTTGAGAGTAATAATCGCTTAAATTATGGTATAGTCTGGGGGAAATGTTAAAGTATTGTTCTAGCAATGATTCTAATTACTATTTTGTAAATTCAATCACATATATACATGCCGATGTAATTATGAATACTCTTTTTGTCACGGTTATTAGTATAATATTATTAGTACGAGACTAGAAAATAACAGATAGAGAAGGAAAAATCATTTTGTTGTTGTTAGAAGTCGTTAAACTCTATCGTTAAACAAATTTTTATTTAATCATAATTTTGAAAGGAAAGTGATACTCTCTTTAAAAGTAGTAAATTGGTGTTATCTTTATTATACTGGAAAACTAAACTGCAATTATCAATTACAAGCCACATGTATGTTATTTACAACGTGTGTTCTCTATAACTAAAATTGTTTAATTCTCGATGGAATATTGTGAAATTAAAATACATCGTACATCATTACTGTATACACACACTCACTCAAACTGTACAGTATGTTATCCGAGATATGCGATATGGTTTTGAATTTCAAATTTATCCCCGAGCTATTTTACAAAACAAAATAAATACAATGTTATACCAAGTTCACATTTTAATTTTAAAATGAACATTAAAAAAAAAGAAAGTAATTAAAAAGCTAATTTCAATAAAACTAAATTGAATAAAATCAAGGTATATAAATGGACACGCTACCTGTGCTGCTTGAGGTTGTCTTGACGTTTGAACGTTTTGCCGCAGGTTTCGCAGGTGAAGGTGACGTCATCCTTGTGCGTGCGCTCGTGGATCATCAGGTTGTAGGGCTTGGTGAACCGACGCTGGCAATATTTGCAGATGAATTCGCATTTGGCGCGCATCTTACGACGGAATTCCCGACGGTCATCCGTCTCAATTGGCATTATGGCGAACATCGCGGATGGGTGGAATGGCGGCTGCCTTTTGCACAAGTCGGGGAAATATCAACAGCCCGCAAACACACCACCGCACAAAATACTACTCAAATTATAAATAAACCTAAAGTAAAGGGAAATAACCGAATACCTCAAGTTTCCGGATTATTTCCGCACAAACTAAAGTTTGTAAACGAAAAATGATTTCACATCAACAGTCTTTATATTCGAGTGTGAAAGAAATAGTTTCTATTTGCCACCGAAGTATATTTCAGCACATCGTTTGCTAGAGACGTCTAAGTCGAGAAGATGTCACAGAGCGAAGTGACTCCCACGCACTCTATGAGACGTCAGACGAATGATACCAGTGAGTGATGATAGCTTGCGTCTCGTACCTGTGGACAAGAGAGAAAGCCAATGAGAGAGATGGAACACGAAACGCTCCATTCACGTCTAGGGAAGCATTGTGTTACCAATATCTCTACGTTCAGATGTACTATGTTTGCAATTCTTACATTACAAGTAAAACACAATTAACCGCCGATATTATGAACAGCTATTAAAAAGTTAGTAGCTAATAACTTGTTTTCACCATGGCAGCCACCAATCAGAAGCCTTATAGCTTATTGGCTCCTATTACATTTTTATTTTCTGTTCATAATACCGATAGTTCGAAAATAATAAGCTACACGGTGTTTTTAGCTATATATATTACAAACACAATAATATATAAAATATATTACACGAAGTATATTATGGCATAGTCTTTAAAAACGGGTTATACACTCAAGACTTTCGGTTTAGATTATTTCGTTCAGTAGAGATTTGATTTGTCTTATACTCGAATTGCAAATTATACTTTGTTTATGGGCCAAATATCTAAGCACGTTAAAAATGCAATTTTGAGGTCAGCCCGAACGCTTTTCTGAAACTATTATCATATTGAAAACCCGCACACGAGCAATTAGCACATTGAGCCACAAGCCTGTGTTCAAATAAGTGTCCTGGCACTCATCGTCCAGGCACTCATCGTCCAGGCGCGAACTCCATAAAGCCCATGTTGTGCTAATGGAGCCGTTACCGATTACTGAGGAAGCATTTATATCTAAATGATACTCGTCTTCAAGTACAGTGTTGATACCACGTGACAGCTGTGCCACTCATTAGGCGTGTGTCATACATACTCCATGCAAGCTAGGTGCAAGTACAGTGTTGATACCACGTGACAGCTGTGCCACTCATTAGGCGTGTGTCATACATACTCCATGCAAGCTAGGTGCAAGTACAGTGTTGATACCACGTGACAGCTGTGCCACTCATTAGGCGTGTGTCATACATACTCCATGCAAGCTAGGTGCAAGTACAGTGTTGATACCACGTGACAGCTGTGCCACTCATTAGGCGTGTGTCATACATACTCCATGCAAGCTAGGTGCAAGTACAGTGATGATACCACGTGACAGCTGTGCCACTCATTAGGCGTGTGTCATAAAGACTCCATGCAAGCTAGGTGCAAGTACAGTGATGATACCACGTGACAGCTGTGCCACTCATTAGGCGTGTGTCATACATACTCCATGCAAGCTAGGTGCAAGTACAGTGATGATACCACGTGACAGCTGTGCCACTCATTAGGCGTGTGTCATAAAGACTCCATGCAAGCTAGGTGCAAGTACAGTGTTGATACCACGTGACAGCTGTGCCACTCATTAGGCGTGTGTCATACATACTCCATGCAAGCTAGGTGCAAGTACAGTGATGATACCACGTGACAGCTGTGCCACTCATTAGGCGTGTGTCATAAAGACTCCATGCAAGCTAGGTGCAAGTACAGTGATGATACCACGTGACAGCTGTGCCACTCATTAGGCGTGTGTCATACATACTCCATGCAAGCTAGGTGCAAGTACAGTGTTGATACCACGTGACAGCTGTGCCACTCATTAGGCGTGTGTCATACATACTCCATGCAAGCTAGGTGCAAGTACAGTGATGATACCACGTGACAGCTGTGCCACTCATTAGGCGTGTGTCATACATACTCCATGCAAGCTAGGTGCAAGTACAGTGATGATACCACGTGACAGCTGTGCCACTCATTAGGCGTGTGTCATACATACTCCATGCAAGCTAGGTGCAAGTACAGTGATGATACCACGTGACAGCTGTGCCACTCATTAGGCGTGTGTCATACATACTCCATGCAAGCTAGGTGCAAGTACAGTGTTGATACCACGTGACAGCTGTGCCACTCATTAGGCGTGTGTCATACATACTCCATGCAAGCTAGGTGCAAGTACAGTGATGATACCACGTGACAGCTGTGCCAATCATTAGGCGTGTGTCATACATACTCCATGCAAGCTAGGTGCAAGTACAGTGATGATACCACGTGACAGCTGTGCCACTCATTAGGCGTGTGTCATAAAGACTCCATGCAAGCTAGGTGCAAGTACAGTGATGATACCACGTGACAGCTGTGCCACTCATTAGGCGTGTGTCATAAAGACTCCATGCAAGCTAGGTGCAAGTACAGTGATGATACCACGTGACAGCTGTGCCACTCATTAGGCGTGTGTCATAAAGACTCCATGCAAGCTAGGTGCAAGTACAGTGATGATACCACGTGACAGCTGTGCCACTCATTAGGCGTGTGTCATAAAGACTCCATGCAAGCTAGGTGCAAGTACAGTGTTGATACCACGTGACAGCTGTGCCACTCATTAGGCGTGTGTCATACATACTCCATGCAAGCTAGGTGCAAGTACAGTGTTGATACCACGTGACAGCTGTGCCACTCATTAGGCGTGTGTCATAAAGACTCCATGCAAGCTAGGTGCAAGTACAGTGATGATACCGCGTGACAGCTGTGCCACTCATTAGGCGTGTGTCATACATACTCCATGCAAGCTAGGTGCAAGTACAGTGATGATACCACGTGACAGCTGTGCCACTCATTAGGCGTGTGTCATAAAGACTCCATGCAAGCTAGGTGCAAGTACAGTGTTGATACCACGTGACAGCTGTGCCACTCATTAGGCGTGTGTCATACATACGCCATGCAAGCTAGGTGCAAGTACAGTGTTGATACCACGTGACAGCTGTGCCACTCATTAGGCGTGTGTCATAAAGACTCCATGCAAGCTAGGTGCAAGTACAGTGATGATACCACGTGACAGCTGTGCCACTCATTAGGCGTGTGTCATACATACTCCATGCAAGCTAGGTGCAAGTACAGTGTTGATACCACGTGACAGCTGTGCCACTCATTAGGCGTGTGTCATAAAGACTCCATGCAAGCTAGGTGCAAGTACAGTGATGATACCACGTGACAGCTGTGCCACTCATTAGGCGTGTGTCATACATACTCCATGCAAGCTAGGTGCAAGTACAGTGTTGATACCACGTGACAGCTGTGCCACTCATTAGGCGTGTGTCATACATACTCCATGCAAGCTAGGTGCAAGTACAGTGATGATACCACGTGACAGCTGTGCCACTCATTAGGCGTGTGTCATAAAGACTCCATGCAAGCTAGGTGCAAGTACAGTGTTGATACCACGTGACAGCTGTGCCACTCATTAGGCGTGTGTCATACATACTCCATGCAAGCTAGGTGCAAGTACAGTGATGATACCACGTGACAGCTGTGCCACTCATTAGGCGTGTGTCATAAAGACTCCATGCAAGCTAGGTGCAAGTACAGTGATGATACCACGTGACAGCTGTGCCACTCATTAGGCGTGTGTCATAAAGACTCCATGCAAGCTAGGTGCAAGTACAGTGATGATACCACGTGACAGCTGTGCCACTCATTAGGCGTGTGTCATAAAGACTCCATGCAAGCTAGGTGCAAGTACAGTGTTGATACCACGTGACAGCTGTGCCACTCATTAGGCGTGTGTCATAAAGACTCCATGCAAGCTAGGTGCAAGTACAGTGTTGATACCACGTGACAGCTGTGCCACTCATTAGGCGTGTGTCATACATACTCCATGCAAGCTAGGTGCAAGTACAGTGATGATACCACGTGACAGCTGTGCCACTCATTAGGCGTGTGTCATAAAGACTCCATGCAAGCTAGGTGCAAGTACAGTGTTGATACCACGTGACAGCTGTGCCACTCATTAGGCGTGTGTCATACATACTCCATGCAAGCTAGGTGCAAGTACAGTGTTGATACCACGTGACAGCTGTGCCACTCATTAGGCGTGTGTCATACATACTCCATGCAAGCTAGGTGCAAGTACAGTGATGATACCACGTGACAGCTGTGCCACTCATTAGGCGTGTGTCATACATACTCCATGCAAGCTAGGTGCAAGTACAGTGATGATACCACGTGACAGCTGTGCCACTCATTAGGCGTGTGTCATAAAGACTCCATGCAAGCTAGGTGCAAGTACAGTGTTGATACCACGTGACAGCTGTGCCACTCATTAGGCGTGTGTCATAAAGACTCCATGCAAGTTGCTTTGACACGAACAAAGCATGTCGTAATAGCTTTGGTGAACCTTAGTGAAGTTCGGTCACACTTGGGATTAGGTGGGAATTGCTTTTACTAGACATTGATAGATACAAGATGAAATCTTCATTGGGTTGTAACTTGTAACTCATAAAAAAATCAAACGAAAAGCCGTGCAGAAATATGATTCCAATGTAAAAGAATATGCGATACATAAAATATGTCTTGTTCAAAATGGCATTAAATTGCTGTTCGACTCTCTTTATACTCGTGTCCAGTCGAAGATATCCATAAACATAAATAACGTATTAAATAAAAGCATCATATTACAATATATACAAAATGAAATATGCACATTTACCCTTTATCACAAAACTTTGTTGCAAAAACCAAGCGGGCAGAGACCGTCGCAGTTTATGCCTTGAAAGGTTTTTATACTTTATTGTTGCTTATTATGTAATATTTTCGAGGCGTCCATTCCAGTCGTAAAACCTGCTGTTAAATGTATAGAAAAGACGAGTGCAAATTAGTTTACAGTGAACTAAGCCTTTTATTTATTACCATCAATATCTTTATTGGTATTGGTTAAGAGGGTATTGGTTGGTGAGGTAGCTTTCCATTATGGTTGAGTTGAATCTGTCGGAGGGCGCCGTGTCGTAACTGTCACACTATGAGCCGTCCACGTGCTGTACATTATTACCAATAAAACCTCGTTTTCATTGAACCACGTGTTGATAGGCAACATGGCTCACCGCTAGCGCACTCGACTCTCATTTCTAAGGTTCCGAGTTCGATTTCCGCCACCGGCAATCTTGTGTGAAGGTATTCTCGATAGTTTACTTCAGTCATAAGGTGAATCATAGAATTCAGACCCAGATAATCCATTGGCATTCGTTCCATACTAAGCTAAGAGAGGTACCAAACGTACACTGACCTGATCTTTCAGCATGCATTCTAGCAAACACGAACGTAGGTTGGCTTACGAAAGTAAATGTGATGTTCTTAACTACATAACCTAGAGTTTCTTAACTACTATAAGACTATATTGACAGACTATCTCTAGGGAATCAATGTTTTGTACCGAGGAAACTAATACTTTTAGTCGTTCATCAAAACCATCTTTTCAGTGCAAAGACGTTTGAATATCAATATAATAATAATAATAATAATAATAATTTTTTTTTTTTTTTTTTTTTATTGAGAGCCTATATTGACACAAAAGTATACATAGGACATGTATTGTTATCCCACTAAGCCCTTAGGCTTGACTGTGGGGTTCTCCCCAAAAGAAACAAAATACACAAAAACCACAAATAATTCCATATTAACATAATTAATTTAAAAATGAAAATAAAAAAATTATTAAAATAATTGTGAAGAAAATGAAGATTTACAAACATTAACATACACATTATAAGCTACCAAAGCAAAGAGAACACAACCGAGACTAAACTTAACTGTGTCAATAATTATTTTTATTTATATAGAAATCTTTAACTTCTCTTTTAAGTTGACTAAGTGAGGGAAGCGCAGTTATATACAGAGGCAAATCATTAAAAATACTACACTAGGAATTATTACTTTGAGAGTCCTGGCGCCATGCTTATTGTTATAAGTCGGCACATAATAAAAAGCTGTATTTTGAGAACGCGTTGCGATGGAACGATGGATGGGTGTTTTAAAGTTAGATTTAAAATTGAATTGTATTGCAAGCCTGTAGGTACATGTATAATTGATTAACCGGTAACACATCTCCTTTTAAATAAATATTATCTCCGGTCTCATTTTCAACTGAGTTAGTGAACAAACGAATCAGTCGATTCTGTAAGCTTATTAATTTATTCAAATTAGATTGCGACGCGTTACCCCATGCTAAAATACCATACATTAATACGGATTCTGCCAGAGATTGATAAATTGTTTTAAGAACGTTAGCCGGAAACATGCTTTTGATCGAATACATTTGGCTAAGACATGACCATAATTTACTGCACATTTTGGCTATATGTGGTGACCAACTAAGTCGGTTGTCAATTATTATTCCTAGGTACATATGGCTATCCACACATTGAACGACCGATTTACAACTACATGCTTCACCATGCAAACAATCATAAGAGTGAGAGATGACCTTAACAATAGAGTGACGATCTTGGTTTAAGGGGTTACATATATGAACAATTTTTGTTTTATCTACGTTAATGACCAGCTTATTATCGTGAGCCCACAATAATAATCTGTTGAAGTCTATTTGTAAATATTGTATGGCAATTGATAAGTTTTTGTGTACAGCTTTTATTGCTGTGTCATCTGCATATAAATAGATATTGCATTTACGCATGTAATTGATAATATTGTTCACATAAATCAGGTAGAGAATTGGTCCTAAAATTGAACCCTGAGGTACCCCGGTATTGACAGGTAATTTTTTACTGGTTGTTTTACGAACTTTGACCGATACTTCTCTATCACTTAAATAGCTCTTAAACCATTTAAGCATATTGCCTCTTATTCCTATTTGTTCCAGATTATCTAATAGTATGTTATGGTTGAGAGTATCGAAAGCTTTGCTAAAATCAATAAACATAGCTACAATATGCATATTATCGTCTAGTTTTGAATTAACGAAATCCGTAAATTGTAACAATAAATCTGACGTGCTTCTCCCTTTCTGGAAGCCATATTGTTGATTAGTTATAATGTTGAAATTAGCCAAATATTTTGATAGCGCATTTTCCACACAACGTTCTAATATTTTTTCAATTACTGGCAGTAACGCGATAGGTCTGTAGTTACTATAATCAAGATGATCTCCTTTTTTGTAGATAGGTCTAATTATAGAAATTTTCAACTCTTTAGGCACCACACCTTCTTCAATTGATAAGTTTATAAAGTTAGCAATATAGGGGCTTATCTCATCGCACACATTCTGTAAATCTTTCACTCGAATACCGTCAATACCCGGCTGTTTACGTTCCATACTATTGATAATTGCTGCGACTTCCCTTGCTGACACTTCCGGCATATAGAACGATTGATTTTGACCCCTCTCTATATATGGAGTGCAGACCTTTTTGTCACAAGTATGCTGTAATTTAGTCACACCCTCAACAAAAGAGTTCACAAAGCAATCTACAATTTCCGCGTGCGAATTTTTTTGCCCTAAGTATCTGTCAATAATGTCATCGACAGAATCTTTCGGCTTTCTTCCCATTGCATTATTAATAGTTTGCCACGTTTTTTTAATGTCATTTTTATAATGTTCAAATTTATTCTGAAAATAATGTTTTTTTGTTCTTCTTATAAGGCTGTTAACTCTATTCCTTATCTGTTTATACTGTTGGAAATAAAAATCCTTTAAAGGATTTAAAAGATTAGCGCTTTTCCATTTTTGAAAACATTTGTCCCTACATTTAGTCAACTCACGTATCTCGTCTGTTACCCATTCTTGATTTACTATAATAATAATATATATAATAATAATAATAATAATATATGATAATATGATATATATGATAATAATAATAATAATAATAATAATAATTACAATAATAATAATAATAATAATAATAATAATAATAATAATAATAATAATAATAATAAATAATAATAATAATAATAATAATAATAATAATAATAATAATAATAATAATAATAATAATAATAATAATAATAATAATAATAATAATAATAATAATAATAAGATCATATCATAATGCAGTGTATACTATGAACAAGTACTAATAAGACAGTAACGACTGAAGTTGAACAAGGTACCTCATGGAAATACTTGACATTACATCTGTATTGTCCGTATAACATGTAAACACCGGCTTTGACCGAGATTGATGACTGTTTAAACTAGTAACATGTGATTAGTGAAGTTAAATAAGGTAGACACATGGAAATACTTGACATTACGTCCGTATAACATGTTAACACCGGTTTTGACCGAGATTGTATGATTGTGATACATTCAATAAAATAATAATAATAATAATAATAATAATAATAATAATAATAATAATAATAATAATAATAATAATAATAATAATAATAATAATAATAACAATAATAATAATAATTACATGTTTATGCCGGTTTTGACCGAGTTTGTATGTATTGCAACAGTAAAATAATAATAATAATAATAATAATAATAATAATAATAATAATAATAATAATAATAATAATAATAATAATAATAATAATAATAATAATAATAATAATAATAATAATAATAATAATAATAATAATAATAATAATAATAATAATAATAATAATAATAATAATAATTAAAGACTTACAAATTGAAACCCAGAGAATGTGGGGGATGCGGACAAAGGTAATCCCGATCATAATTGGAGCGACAGGTGCCATCAGCAAAACATTTCAAAATTATTTAGAAGATATACCAGGACAACATAACACAAGGGAACTACAGAAGACAGCCATTCTGGGTACTGCTCGCATTTTGAGAAAGGTTCTATAATATTTTGATATCAGTTTTTATATTGAAGTCTTTATGTTATGTTTATATAATTGTTTTATGTAGAATTTATGACATTGCGTGGTCCTGCGATGCGGTGCGGGTGTTTTGGGTTGGCCCGGGTTCGTACCGCGTCGCACCGCAGGGCCACGCGGTGTCATGAATTCAACTATATTTGATTTATGTGTAATATAATAATCTTTGTGATATGTAAAATCTTTTTAAAATGTAATTATCTTTGTAATGTGTAAAATCTTTGTAATGTCATATTTTGTAATGTGTGGTTGCAGCACCTAAGAGGTGAGGATCACCTTTGGTGCTGTAGACTAATAATGTACCTGCCATCTGGTGATGTGATAAATAAAGATAATAATAATAATAATAATAATAATAATAATAATAATAATAATAATAATAATAATAATAATAATAATAATAATAATAATAATAATAATAATAATAATGAAATAAAATTATAACTTGAACGGGATGTTTTGCCGCGTCGTGGGTGATAAGTGGCTTAACCTAGACGTTTCGTCCCTTCTGTGAGGGACATCTTCAGGAGTGCCTAGCGCGTTCCCTAAGTCGACCACTCCGCCTAGATTCTCGCCGGACACTGAGGGGGTGACTGTCAGCTTGGGTACAGGTGATAATAATAATAATACCAGTGGCCAACAAGAGTGTATGAGATGCAGTTACATTGTTCGATCTGTTCAACATAGATCAGGTTCGTCCGATGCATTTGTCAGCAACCGCTATACAATGAGGGAACTCGGCTAAATAACAGTTGTTATTGGCGTCGGAAAATAACATACGGTTTATGACCAACATAAAGTAGCTCGTAAAAGGTACTTGTTAGCAGTAAGTTATCAAACCTATCTATAGGGGCAACGCACAGGAAAGTGTTCTACTTTTACAAGGCTTCGTAACGTTCGATTTGTGTTTCTTCTGTGACTGAATGGAACTGAACAATTACAAATGCATATCTCTTATTCTGCATTCCAAGCAATTCGTTATATTAGGCATACACTAAGATAAAATTACATTCAAGCTTTTAAACCTACCCAAAGATACAAGCTACCCAAACACGCAGTGGATAAAATAATGTTATCGACATATTATATACGCACTTCATAATTTTTATTGAAAACGATATCAAATATATATATATTATAGTTTTCAAGTTTTCGCGAACATATGTGTACCTGTTGCAACTTTCTGGGGATTGTTGCCGCGAATAATGTACTTAAGAAGGAGGCACTGACTTACCCTTCCCTTCCTGCAACATGTACATATATATATATATATATATATATATATATATATATATATATATCATAACTCGTGAATTGTGGTTTCTTTAATTACCATGTATAAACGTTGGCTAATTGTATGAATCATAACTATGAATTATATTAAATTATTAATGGTGCTCGGAGTAGAAGGTATTTCGGAAGACAGAATTGTCTGCGATATTTTAATTACTGATGACAGCAAATCAATATAATTACAATTACGATTTATAACAGCAAATTGAAATTAGTTCGTTATTTCTCAATTATTATTTCTCACTCGAAATTAAGTACATTATTATGTTATTTTATTTTATAGTATAGCAATCTGTAGCTTACTTAAAACTACATTTTCAACCGTATTTAACAAAACATAATTTGACATAATAGGCTTACATAGCAAACGAGAGGCGTTATTGTAACAGTTACTCTGCAGCCTGATTAAAAGAATAAAGATAGCTCCAGCGAATTTTGTAAACAGATAGAATTTCGTACATAGTTCTTGAAGATTGTGGAATGACTAAGTTCTCTCAGGCTGCACATAGTCTACTATATTCTTCGTTTATTCCAGCATTCAACATTGTGTTTATTCAACATTCACACAAACGTTTTGTTTTCTTTAGCATGATTAATGTACGTAGAAACAACTTTGGCAGGCAAGGCAAGTTTCTGATTGGTTTACGGACCTGCCGGTCCGAAAAAACTTGTTGCTATGAAAGCGCATGTTGTAAGCGGCTAGGGTATGGCTGATTTATTGTACATTGGTAGAAATGGCTTATTTGATTCGGTTGAGTGAAACAAGTGCGTGAGTGATGGTGGCGGTGCCGAGTCTGGACCAAAGCTGGCAGCCCGCGCAGTGCGTGCTGCGCAGTGCGTGCTACACAGTGCGTGCTGCGCAGTGCGTGCTGCACAGTGCGTGCTACACAGTGCGTGCTACACAGTGCGTGCTGCGCAGTGCGTGCTGCACAGTGTGTGCTGCACAGTGTGTGCTGCACAGTGTGTGCTGCACAGTGTGTGCTGCACAGTGTGTGCTGCACAGTGTGTGCTACACAGTGCGTGCTGCACAGTGCGTGCTACACAGTGCGTGCTGCACAGTGCGTGCTGCACAGTGTGTGCTACACAGTGCGTGCTGCACAGTGCGTGCTGCACAGTGCGTGCTACACAGTGCGTGCTGCACAGTGCGTGCTACACAGTGCGTGCTGCACAGTGCGTGCTACACAGTGCGTGCTACACAGTGCGTGCTGCACAGTGCGTGCTGCACAGTGTGTGCTACACAGTGCGTGCTGCACAGTAAGTGCTGCGCAGTGCGTGCTGCGCAGTGCGTGCTGCACAGTGTGTGCTACACAGTGCGTGCTGCACAGTGCGTGCTGCACAGTGCGTGCTGCACAGTGCGTGCTGCACAGTGCGTGCTGCGCAGTGCGTGCTGCGCAGTGCGTGCTACACAGTGCGTGCTGCACAGTGCGTGCTACACAGTGCATGCTACACAATGCGTGCTAAACAGTGCGTGCTACACAGTGCGTGCTACACAGTGCGTGCTACACAGTGCGTGCTGCACAGTGTGTGCTACACAGTGCGTGCTGCACAGTGTGTGCTACACAGTGCGTGCTGCACAGTGCGTGCTGCGCAGTGCGTGCTGAGCAGTGCGTGCTACACAGTGCGTGCTACACAGTGTGTGCTGCACAGTGCGTGCTGCACAGTGCGTGCTGCGCAGTGCGTGCTGCCCAGTGTGTGCTACACAGTGTGTGCTGCACAGTGCGTGCTACACAGTGTGTGCTGCACAGTGCGTGCTACACAGTGCGTGCTACACAGTGCGTGCTGCCCAGTGTGTGCTACACAGTGTGTGCTGCACAGTGCGTGCTGCCCAGTGCGTGCTTCCCATTGCGTGCTGCCCAATGCGTGCTGCACAGTGTGTGCTGCCCAATGCGTGCTACCCAGTGCGTGCTGCCCAGTGCGTGCTGCACAGTGCGTGCTGCACAGTGTGTGCTGCACAGTGTGTGCTGCCCAGAGCGTGCGGCAGTGCGTGCTACACAGTGCGTGCTACACAGTGCGTGCTACACAGTGCGTGCTACACAGTGCGTGCTGCGCCGTGCGTGCTGCCCAGTGCGTGCTGCGCCGTGCGTGTGTCACAGTGCGTGCTGCGCAGTGCGTGCTACACAGTGCGTGCTGCCCAGTGCGTGCTACACAGTGCGTGCTACACAGTGCGTACTGCCCAGTGCGTGCTACACAGTGCGTGCTACACAGTGCGTGCTACACAGTGCGTGCTACACAGTGCGTGCTACACAGTGCGTGCTACACAGTGCGTGCGGCAGTGCGTGCTGCACAGTGCGTGCTACACAGTGCGTGCTACACAGTGCGTGCTACACAGTGCGTGCTGCCCGACTTCTGTCTGTTAAATAACTTTAAAATGTGTATAGCACCAAAATACCAGTGCCAGAGGCTCGAACGCAATGAGTATTCATATATACTCAACTGATTGAAGACCTAAGCGTATATTGATCATCCAAGGGAGCTAAACGGAAAATAGCGGTCAATGAATTTGTTTGATGAAATGATGATGGCCACAACCACAACTACAGTTTTACAAATGATTTGCTGCCACTATTCAGAGTCAGAATCGAAATACTGAAATAAAATGTACTCGCACATATAACTCAGTTTTATCGTACCTAGTGAAAGGATAAAATTGTGCAACTTATAAAAAGTATTGTGACTTATACAACTTCACTTCTAACGCGTGGAGCTCTAGTAGCCGACATAGTTAGTGTGACTATACAACCTATAATAATAAAATGTCTGCCACAGAAATACCTATTAAGCAGATATAATCTTAGTTATTTTTATGCAACAAGATATAACTTGCACATAATGGGTCGAACAGCTTGTGAAAGAAAATAAACCACAACAGAAGAGCGTATGCAATGCACATCTTGATAACAATATGCGCACCAATCATTTAATAACGACAGTACTGGATAATAATATATGGATAAAAATAATAACTGCGCTTATTTTTTAAGTAATACATTTTGTGAATATTAGAAACATTGTGGATAATTTGCATACTCGCGTATAACATCACAGACTAAGTAAATCTGATGCAATTGAGAGTTGAATTTATTAATATTATATTCAGTGCATTCGAAATTGAAAACTAACTGAAGTAGGTTAAGGTTTTAAACGACGCACTTAGCAGCAATACCATATCAAGCAAGGAAAACATGGGTCTATTATCAAACTATACTATACTGTACTATACTATACTATAGGCCTCTTCGGATACAGGCAGGGACGTATCCTGTATTACTGATCTAAGTTGCTATAACTTAACGAGCGAAATGTTGATAAGGAGGAAAAGAAAATATAAACTGTCCTTTTTATGATCAATTATTTATGAATTGATGTGAATTATTACTCAAATAGAATTTAGGCACATTAAATTAGCATATTCTTTATGTTTTTGTTTTTAAATTTTTAAACTCTTGACCCAGTGAATACGTTTATGTAAAAACGCATTAAGACATTTCCTTCGTCTATACGTTTACATGAAATTGTTTGTTGCAAACTAAAAACAAACAAAGAAGCAGCAGCTAGCACGTGACTTTCAAAAGCGTATGAGCCGGACTAAAAAGTGTCTTTATAACATAATACTATTTACGTCAGTATACTCCCCATACTAGAGTTTGTTCAAATACGCTGTTACTTATTTTAAAATACATCTATTTCATTAAATAACTTATTTTCAGTTAGTACAAAATAATTTGAAGAAGTTAAAAATCACCAGCTGAATTCGTTTTACGATTTTGTATTATAGTTAGTTGTTTACCATCCTGTCCTTCCATGGGACAGGAAAACAACAATAAAATTAATTATTAATTACCCATTTCATGATAAATCAAACCATTTATTTCAAGATGTTTGTAACAGGATTGTTTGTTGTGTTTGTAGAAAGCATTTGTGGTGTGACATTATTTTTGGAAGTTATTCTAGTTGGCAACATAAAACTTATGATAAAGTTCCTACATAGTCTCTTAAATTGTCATAACAGCTGCGTCTACAGAAGAGTTTGTGATCATATTTTAATAAAATAACGTTCCAACGCCTGGTTTGAAAAAGCTACCGCTGCAAATTACGATAATGTATCCACGTTGTTCACCCTCCGTTTGACAAGAATGGACTCCTGCGGATACCTCCGGTTTTCATATGGAAATAAATAACATCTAATTAAAAAGGTATTTAATGCGCATTCAGCTTCGTGGGTTGCAGCAACCCTTTTATTGTGTAGCTGAATCGCCACTTTTATCGCAATGTAGACCTTGTATGGTGATTTGTATCAATATAAAAACAAAGCAGCCATTTATATTTGATATTATTGTGTTATAAACTATGTGAACATTAAAGTCACCAGAACTGCTAGTTTTATAACAAGTAATGCCTAAAGAAGAAGTCCCATCAGTTCATTAATTTACATTCCCAAAATGTTTTATACATTTTAATAATGGAAAATGAGCGCCATAATCCATGATATTACATTCAACTGAGGTATGCAGTTAACATTTAATTATATTCCAGTATGTTTTCAACAAGTTGAATGAAACTAGATAGTTACATCATTTGCTGACTTAATAAATGGGATGTGACTTGAAACCACTCTTGGACAATGTTAGGTAATTTATCAATGTTAGTTGGGAGTGTGAGTGAATTATACGACTAGACTGCACAACAAGTAGGCCATGATCAATCGTGTACAGCATTAATCAAGGATGAACGCGAACAATTTAACATTATACGTATTCACTTTTTGTAACCTTGAACGCTTTCGTTCTTGGTCAAGTTAGAACAAGTACTTTAGTAAAGGATCCTGTTTTGGCTGGCCAGCAACCAGCAACCAATGACGACGCACACGAATGAGAAATTTTAACGATTAAGTTATAAAAAAAATATACTGCAGGCAAATTAGTGCTCACTTGGGCTACGAGGTTTGGCAATATGGCAGATACATTCAAGGCTAGATTGTTAATGATTATTATGATTATTATTGATGGCTGCTAGCCGTCATTGTTTTGGTGTCTATTCTTGGACCAGGCTGAAGGAGAGTGGGGGGGAGGGGTACCTACTGTAGCAGCGTCGCATTACGGCGCGGAGAGTGGGGGGGAGGGGTACCTACTGTAGCAGCGTCGCATTACGGCGCGTGTACACGTCCAACAACTAGGGTGTATAACACAAAAAGCGGCACTCTACCGGAATAATATTATTACAATCACAAACAACAAACAATTGTACAATGAACAAGTTGTGAAACGTTTATAAGATATTGGCTGGAATGTATGAACATATTTATACTTACAAAATTGTTATTACAAATTATTTATTTAAAATTACTGAACTATGGTATGAAAAAATAATTGGTTACGGTCAGTAGTTATTGATCGATTTTCAATGAAATATTGTAATTGTATTGAATGTTGTGTTCAGTGTTTATAATAAATGTGATTTTTGTGAGTAAAAATACAATGACCAAAATGTAATATTTGTTCGCTCCATTTTGGAATATAATATTATTTTAGTTTTCATTGATCTACGACGGAATTCTACAACATGTATTTATAGATACACAAGTAGCAACCAAACACGTAAATTCCCAAGTATCTCTAAACCCATATAATGAAAATAATGTCTATTCCCTTCACGATAAAATTTTATGATGCTACCAGGTAGTCAACTGGCTGTCGAGATAAATTTATTCGTTTCCATTCTATAAATTCCGTCTGCTGTTTTAAGTGTTTTTCTTTCAAAATTGTTGTAACCATATAACCGTGTGTTAAAAATACATTAAAACGAGGCGATTTAGAACCACGTTATAATTTAAAATTTACAACTTGTAAGAATGGTTTCAGGTAGCATTCGGTCACCGTTAATGGCTTTTTAAATCTTTAAATTTAGGTCGACATGACCGAAGTTTCCACAGCATTGTGATTATAGTATATAGTATATAATTTAAAAGAAGCACAATCTAAATGTCATTTAATTTTGTAGTTCTCAATACTTATCTGCTAACAGTTGGTTACGCGTTCCGAAAACTGGTCTTCAGAAAAGTTATGAGGACCACAATAACTGTAGTCAACTGCCAAGTTTCCGACTAAAGAATAAAACTAAACATTGATCTGAAAGGTATGGGAATCTTTCTATGTTTCTATTAAGATGGTTGATACATAATTGTTTTAAATTTTTTTAAATTGATTGCAATAATTGTACAAAAATAGTCGTTAAATATTGCATTTTCACATATTTCTAATGCTATAGTATAACAACATTTGAAATGTAAACAATGTTTAAGCATATAGGGTAGTTAACCCGGTCTGATGACTTCTAACTAAATAATGTGGTGTCAGATAACCTGATTTCAAGGCTTTTGATTGGTGTGGAGGTCTATTGGGGAGCATAGAGGTGGATCTTTCATAACTGAACGTGATTCGGCCCGGGCCCTGCATGCGAAACATAACTACTTTTTTAATACCAACTAAATCTAAGATAAGGATTAACTTCTTACTTCTAAAAGGACATTTAAAGTTTAAGTTAACATAAGCTAGTAATGCCCTTTTGCAATGACAAAATGAATTAGAGACAATTGCAATTTATTTTTGTATTATTGATTCATATAAATTATTATTATTAGGCCGCATTCATAATAGCTTGGAGGAGCACCAACTTGAACAAATCGATAACTGTGGCATGCTTCAATAAGTTGGAGGATTATTAGTTACTAATTACTATATATGTCTAGATGCCCATAGAGAGAATGTGGGATGAAAACAATAAATAAAATAAAATAAACAAAATTCACATTTAGAGTCTACCCACTCAGTAACTAAACTGATTTGCAGTGGGAGACTTTAATTGAAAGTGAAATACTTCTAAATGAATTATTCATGTAATTGTATGTTTGTTCGTGTCATATTCATTGGCATTATACAATTTACTCAAACAACTTTAATTAATAAAATTATAGCTGTTAAGTGAAGTTAGTATTGTTAGTATCGTTAATGATGCACGTTTGTCCAATGGCTCTTATTGAAACTACGAGCATTGTATATTAGTTTAGTTGGTTCAAACTAAATTCTGCGGTTATGTCTATGACATGCCGATTACAGCAAACTCACATTGAGTCGTCTCGTTGTTTATAAAATAATGCATATACAGTACACAACTGATCAAAGACGAACCACGTCTTAAGATAACGGCTAAAAAATCATGAAAAGAGTTACCAAAAAAATGTCAGAACCTCAACTACTATGTCGAAGTCATGATTTATTTGATTCGACAGACTTGTAATGATAAGGTCCTTCACGTCTTTATCCCCGACAACGGTTTTCCTTATTATAGGTCCGGATGATTGTCCGTGGTCCGTACCCTTCTGCTCGGTCGACCTTCCTACAAAAGACATTAGCGCATAGTTTCCCACAGGCTTCTGTAAGGAGTCTGTGACAACGAGTGAGCAAAGGTTAGCGCCGTTTTGGACGGAGCATGCCTGAGGGCGCCGTACACGCCCCCTAGAAAACCGTGCAGGCTACTTAATGGACCCTTGACCACGTGGGAATACAAACCCGCCGTCCCTCTGTTGACCTTCGTAAACACAGGTATGTGTTACTGCAATTACACAAAACAATAACGGAATCCGTCATTGTTTTGTGTAATCAGCAGTAACACAGTAATCCGTAATCCAGTACAGTAATCCGACAGACAGATTATATTTACTTTTTCTTACGGGCTATATTTATATCTCATGCACCTTTTTCTAAAACTATGGTGAAACGAAATCCATTAAATGCGCAAAGAATGTATATCGCAGTTCATAACTGGACTAAAAAATTAAAAATGAGAAACTTATTTACCGACAAATTACCTTTCTCAGCTCGGAAAGGTCCTAGAGCTCTCTGTCTTATGTTAAAACACAATTACTTTCGTGCCCCAAGTAAATTGTAAATACATTTTTTAACGTATTTATTTGTTTATGTAGTGTATGCTTTGTTTGTGCTGTGACATCCGTTCCGCCACGTAAACGCACGAACGTTACTAGAAAGTGATTACAACGACATGAGGAACACGCGCAATAATTGTAAGACTCAGCACGCTAGAAACTACACACTGAATCTCTGGGGAGATCGAATGTTCTAGAACAGATACCCGCCAGCTGTGGATGCAAGTTGTATGGCAATATAACACTTTCAAAATGAACTAGGACTCATAGACAGTAGAATCACCGTTTTCTAAATCTCTAACATCTATTAACCTATATTTTTAAATTCTATATTCTATGTTTTTCTTATATAATTCTATATTTATGTGTGCACATTTTTGTCGTTAAAGATATAGAGGGCGGTGATTAAAACCTCTATCTACGGTTACTAGAATTTCGATCAGCTATGAACTAAATAAGACGCTTCAGAAGCACGTCTAAAAGCTTAGGGGGAAACAGAAGTTAAAAGTGTATTGTATGACGTTTACTGTACCTCGTGCACTCAAAAACATTTCCACTGCTGCTTAGTTCGTATATTATATTAAAATATTAGTATGTATAATTAATTGTATGTTTCTTTATGTTTATGTATGTCTATATTGAATTTGCACTAGTGGAATTTGTATTCTGCTGCAAATAAAGGCCTAATAATAATAATAATAATAATAATAATAATAATAATAATAATAATAATAATAATAATAATAATAATAATAATAATAATAATAATAATAATAATAATAATAATAATAATAATAATAATAATAATAATAATAATAATAATAATAGAAATTACGACTGTATCGAAGATTGTGAAATCTCCATTATGATATGGGCGATGTGTTATTTTGCATGAACCCGAAAAATAGACAACGAACCCCTCAGCAACACTGTGGTATCCCTCAAGGCATTGTTCTAGGATTATTATCATTAACGATTCGCAATGCCAAATTAAAATGCTAAGTCCTAGCATTTGCAAACGATACGGATCTAATTTTCTCAATTAATTAATAACGGGAAGTCGATATACAAAACAGCTTAAATCGAGATGGGAAATGAAAAAAGTGGCATGATAAAAACGTACTAACCATGAATGAAGATAAAACTTTGCATATCACACTATCCCACTCAAAAGGGAACCAACCAGAGAATTAACTACATAATTAAGTTCTCAGAATACACGCTAACACTTGTTATAAAAACTCTATGGTATGTAACTATAACAAAATTGGAAGAAAATAAAAAACCAAACACATTACCTTGGTGTAACAGTCGAGTTGACAAACGCTTGGAATGGACTTCCATTTAAAGAACATTATGCATAAAACTAAAAAAAACTCCCTCTTATTAGACTCTTCAACCCTTCGCTATAATATCGTCCCTCAAGATGGTATTATGTTATAAAACAGACACTAATTCAGTATGGAATAATTGAGTGGGGAGGTAGGCTCACACTATCATCTCATGCCTCTCATCACCCACAAATCTGTAATACACACATTATGAAAGAATGATCCATTACCCAACTTCAATTCTATATAATGAGAAAAAATTCTTGGCATTCGCAAATAATATGTACACAATTGAGCAAAAACGTACATATGCATATCAACGCAAGTACAGAAATACATCCATCCCACCCAATGAAACTAACCTAAAAATAATCTGCAGTAGACATACACTGCATATTAGTCTATTGACATTACAATCCAACCTCAACCCCAAGTAGCTCTTGCACAATTGCAGTCCTCCGCTATAGTGTGTTTAATTGTGCACTAGGCCTAAAGAAAAAGTAACCGGAATTCCCGAACTAGCCTATCTTTATTTTATTATCAGCTGGAAATTGCCACTTTAGATTCACGAAAACATTTCATTTGTGAAGATAATATTATACAACTTTTAATTGCATCAGTTTCTAAGCGTACCGGTAGGTATGGATATTTAGTCTATACGTACATACCACATATGTTTGGTAATTATAAATTATAATTCATATTAATATTGCATCAGTCACCAATATTAGAATGCAATGTGTTATCATGGCTTGCATTGAAGTATTGGCTGACGTATTGAATGCCGAATATGATACTTTCTCTATACTCAATTCGTGCTATTATTTGTATCAACATTGTCTTGATCTTCAACACATGAATCAATATTTTATCATTTCTTAATTTATTTTTTCTCACTTCCTGAATAGATACTTTCTTATACCTACACCGAGCACATTGGCTTGCCAACACTTATATTGTGTGACTTCAATAACAAACAAGGCAGAATTAATAGAACAAAGACTTAAACGTGTAGAACTTTGTAATAATAAAACTACATTAACACTTAAAAACAGCCGTATCACGGAGAGCATGGGCTCCGCAAACCCCCCGCTGCTCAGAACACCCGCCCTATTCACTTGATAAATGATCACGAGGGCGACTTCTTCAAAAGATGGATGTTGAAAAATTTTTATCACCAGGTGGGATAAACGATTTCGATGTGGTAATTGTCTGTGTGTGTGACTCCGTGATCCCGCGCTCTCCAGTGACGCAGCCAGTGGCGGAGTGTGAGGCAGTAAGGTAGCAGCATAGGCCGCTAATCACGCAAGGGGCCTTGCCCCCTGCGGTTTGGTCACTGCCGTCTTACTACATAATTTAGATGGGGACTGAAGGCGGGGCGGAACGAAATTCCACAGATGAAATTTGAAAAATATAAGCGGCGAAATCTATTTCTCTTTAGTCCGCTCATGGTTTTATATACATATATGTGTGTGTGTGTGTGTGTGTGTGTGTGTGTGTGTGTGTTACCTTCTTGTGGTGAAAGAAAGCATTAAGTATGATAATGAAATCCCTTGTTCAGAAAACGTTACCATAATTTTCGGCATGTCTGTGTTTTACAGTTTTAAAGAGACCTTCTGTGGCCGTGCCTGAGTTATCGCTGTGTCTTTATCTAGCCGCTTGAAACATAAACTTTATTACAACTTCTTTCGTAGCAATATTGCTTTTGTTGAGAGTCGCGTCCGGTTGTCAATGAAGATCAAACTATAATAATGTTATAACTTAAATATATAGGGCATTAGGATTAAATGAATATGTAGTAATAATAATAATAATAATAATAAGTATGAAAGAATAAGCAAGTTAAGAAAAATAAGTTGTGAATGTGGCCATTATGAATAAAAGTACTTTCTAAGAATTTCAATTTGTTCATAATATACTCTGTTCAAATCAATCAAGCCTTTTCCCCCTTTTCTCTAGGTAGAGTCACTCTATTTTTATTATTATTATTATTATTATTATTATTATTATTATTATTATTATTATTATTATTATTATTATTATTATTATTATTGTTATTAATAATAATAATAATTAATAATAACAATAATTAATGATAATTAATGTTGGAAACGTGGTCAAGATATATATTATTATTATTATTATTATTATCATTATTATTATTATTATTGTTATTATTAGTATTATTATTATTATTATTATTACACCAGGAAGTCAAGAATGCTGAGCTTGCATGTACCGGACTTTAGAATGACAAACACGAGAAACCAATTAACTTATAAAGGGCCACAATTGTTCAACACCATTATTAGTCAAATGCCTGAGTTCTTTGTTTCCATGAAATATATTACTTTTAAAAAGCTGGCAGAACACACGATCAAAGAGGGAACGTGGTTTCAGTTGTAGTTCAACATTGTTTCAGTATTGTTTAGGACTAGTTTCGTATTATTTTAGCATTGTTTTACAATTTGATAACTACTGTTTACCTGTATAGATAATCAAACATGGCTTTTGTAATTCTTACTTTTTAACAAATTTTAATTTGATTTAATTATTCGCAGAACGCTTAACTTTTTAAATGTATATACAGCATTGTTTTAGAAGTGTTTTAGCATTGATTTTAGTATAATTACACCAATGTATTTTAACAACTGTTCGATTGTATAGAGAATTAAACATGTTTTTGTAGTTCTTAGTGTAAATCTAAATTTGTATTGATTAACGTTGACTGTGCACTATTTTATTCATGTATGTAAAAGCAAACCTTCGAGCGAGCAGAGAGCTCATGAAGGTGTTTGCTCAATATTAAACTTGTGTAATTGTACAGAATAATAAATAAATGAATGAATGAAATGAATTATTATTATTATTATTATTATTATTATTATTATTATTATTATTACTATTATTATTATTATTATTATTATTATTATTATTATTATTATTATTATTATTATTATTATTATTATTATTATTATTATTATTATTATTATTATTATTAAGAGATGCGCGTTGCAATAGAAAATATGAATGTGGATTTTAGAAATTTACAATGTTGGACTCATGATAAGGGATTAGTAATCAATGTTTTAAAAACTAAATCGGTTCATATGTGCACTCCATTAAATTCAGACAGAAATACGGCAATAACATTAATTTTCCATGGCACTGATTGTATACATAAACGAGACGCAAATCTAGTTTGTGGGTGTACGCAGCAAATAGAATCTGTGGATCATTTGGGGGGGGGGGGGGGGGGGGGTATTTGGGAGCGGTTATCGATAGAGATTTTTCATAGAAGCCGCATATCGATTACATTTCTTCAAAACTTCGTTCTTGTGCATATCAGTTATATAAATATAAATTAAAACCAGTCGCATCTGATAATCTTTAAAGATTAGTTTACATTGCTTTAGCTGAATCGGTAACGCTTTGCTCTCATGGGGTAATGCATCTGCGTATCACATTGGTGTGTTAGTAAGGTTGCAAAATTCATTTATCCAAATAGTTTGTATTAAATCATACAAGTGAAATGCATGAAATTTATAGACATTGCTATTTTATTGCCTCTAAAAGAGCTATTTAATTATCGTATGGTGCTAAAATATTATTTTGAGAGTATGTATAAATTGGTACGCGTTCATTCACAGGCCACAAAATCTTTAAGTCAAGTAAGTTTAATGTTCCAATTACAAGAAACAAACATGGGGAACGTTGCCTTAAATATCTGGTACCAAAATTATTTAATCCTCTGCCCAATCACGTCAATACATCAGAAAAGATATTTTTGGTAAAGACAACATTAAAATCACACTACCTCCAAAATATTTCATTACCGTCTATCGTATTCGTAGTATCTTAGTCTGTTTCCGGCTCGTTCTAAATCTTGATGTATGTATTGTCTTATATCGTTTACATTCTTCTTGCTAATTAATAATATACTATTATATAGTTTCTTTATGTTGTATTTTGTCTAGGAATAAGTTTGTAATTTTCATTTATATTGTGCCTTCCGCTAAAACATACTTCTCATGTAATATAGACCCACTGATAAGCCTTGTTTGGCTTAGTGGGGCATATTTATGCTATTTTTTGGTTGTATGCTGATTCACTTGAAAATAATAATTATAAGTATTGTTATTGTTATTATTATTATTATTATTATTATTATTATTATTATTATTATTATTATTATTATTATTATTATTATTATTATTATTACTATTATTATTATTATTATTATTATTATTACTATCGTTATTATTATTATTATTATTATTATTATTATTATTATTATTATTATTATTATTATTATTATTATTATTATTACTATTATTATTATTATTTTAATAAGCCTTTCTAAGCCTTTCTATTATACAGTGTTATCAACTTTCTGGTGTGCTCCCAATCTCGTTTTTACTTACTTTTAGATTGTTGCTTGCTTATTATTTCAATGATAAATATAAAGTTATAAATGATATCAGTAGTGTGAATCTCCGTCATAGAAATAGATATTTAGTGCCCTCCTATATAAACAAGTACGGAATGAGAACTTTAAAATTTATAATCCCTTATGAATTCAACAAGTTGCCATCAAATTTAAGTGATTTAAATAGCCTTAGTTTAGTTAAGTTTGCATTAAAAGAGTGGATTTTGTTAAATTTAACGTTAGAGTAATTGGGAATTTGTATTGCGTGTTCCAACTAATTGATTCTGTGTTTTTATTTATATTGTACCCATCTCATATTTTTTCTCTTTATATATGTTTGTTTTTTCAGTTTTTGTCGTTCAGTTGTTTTTTTGTATATTATTTGACTTTTTGGTTATCTGCCATTACGGTTTAATCATTTGTGTGTACTTTTCTTGTTTATGCCACAGATAAGCCCTTTTAAGGGCTTTGTGGATTTTATAAAGATGTTAAAATGTTGTGTGCTTTTGTTTAAATGATAACTGTTATAATAAAAAAAAAAAAAAAATTATTATTATTAGTATTATTATTATTATTATTATTATTATTATTATTATTATTATTATTATTATTATTACTATGGTCACTTTTGCGTATCCTCTTTGATCGAAATCTTCAACAATTGTATAATTTACTATTGTAGTTATTGCTCAGAATGTAGAGTTGGTTGTTAGTATTAAATATAATACCGAAATGAATATTCTTTCAGTAGCATACAAATACAAGTAACGTACAACAATTTATATTATTGTTAATAATGTAGGAATATTACTTGTAAAGTAAAAAATGTATCGTTCAAGAAGGGTATATAGATTGGTTCAAACCACAAAAAATAATAAATTTAAAATAATATGAAGTAAAAGTAATATGATTTTGTAATAATCACATTATATACATACAATATAAGTTTAGGCCCACACACTTTCTCAGTCTTAGTGCACGAAAAATGATTATAAATTATATTAACAATATAGAACGGTATTGTTATAAAGTATAACATTTGCAAAATTGTGCGTGTCTCAGAACATTAGTCCATTATCAGTTAGAAAAAACAAAAACTCTCCAAAACTTTAAATTTCCCTTCAACGTTTAAATAAACAGCATTTTCTTATGAAACCTGGTTGTATGCAGGAGCAATAGAACAACAATTAACATTACTTGTGAAACGTGTTGAGATGTTGAGACTGAGTCGGGCGAATAGAACCGATTGTTCAGCATGCGTGTCGAGTTCCCTGGCGACCACTCATTCAAGTCTCCGTGCCCGCGCTTACACACTCGCACGCCCATCGTACGTAACTGCACGAACCGGTAGCCGGCTTTTAAATCAAATAAAAAAACAAAATGAACACCGTAGAATAAGGATTAACTATTTGTAGAGGAAGCGCAGGTGTGTCTACGTGATTGGTTATTATTCAGACCAGAGGCAGCATGATTGGTGGGTAGTGAAGTAAGTTGCATGGTTAGCCAGTAGCCAGAACGATAATTGAAAGGGTTTCAGCTACTGGTCTAACTGGAACCAATGGAAACAAAAGAGGAGCGGCGAATCAGCCTGCAGCTACTGTTTGGTAAGGAGGAGTCGTTTGCTTTTTTTACTCTTTTTAACTCCCTCCTCGTCTTCGTATTCACCGCGCACCCAGCTGCACATTTCTCTTCGTGCATACGTTCACCAGCGGAAAACAGATCTATTCTGTTGCTAGCGTGTTTATTAGTACACGAATACCTTTACGACAAGCTTTCTTTGGTTGACGTTAGTGCGTTACGCATGCGCAGCTTTTTCCTTATTGTTAGCGCGAGATATTTGACATTATCGTGTCTATGCGTAAATACAGAGTAGGCCTAATACTGAGAATGTTGAATTTTTTTCGTTCTGGATAATTGCCTTAAAAATTATGGATAAGCCTACGTCTTCACTTGTGTTAGAAGAAACCGGGCCATACCTTAGATTTATCAGTATACATTCTATGCTGGCTAACGGGCGACACTGTCTATTAGCTCACTTTCATTAAGGAAGGTGGAAACAAGTTTAAAATGCAATTGCAAGCGACAATGTTTATAGTATGATTATGTTGTATATATTTATGAAAAAAGTAATGAAGTTAGTAGCCTAATGTCGATCTTCTATTTCAAAATGGTGCAATAATGACTGTACGTCAAATCGCTTGTGACAACAAAACCTCGCGGTAACGACTAAAGACCCTTCACACACGCTTTATTGAAACCCTCAGCTGATCTTTTTCGTTGAATATTGATTAAGTTATATGAAAGGGTTCTAAGAAAATGTAACCAAACTTTCAGGACAAATCATCATATTATGTTCATAGTTTTTATTTGAACAATACACATAGGCTATCGGTGTGTATATTTGTTGCTTTATTGTTGCTTTTTTTGGGAGTCAAGTAGGCCCTATTCTATTTACCAGACTATTTCCGTTCTTTTCGTGTTTGATTGTGAGTTTGAGATGGCATGATGCCTCTTGCCAATTGTCTTTAGGCCTTTTATAGTAAAAATAATAATAATAATAATAATACTAATAGTAATACGGTATATTACGGATAATAATGATTTTATTTCCAATATTTCCCGAAGGTATTGGTGTGGTATAGATAGGCCTATTTTAATGACGAATGAAAAACCTTTATAACATGGTATAAGCATATACGTTAACTCGTCAAAGCCATTATAATATTTAAGAAACCTCGGGCTAGGTCAGGAGGTGGATGGGTGACCACTCGCCTCTGAAACACTAGTTACCGTTGGTTAGAGTAGATTGGAGGGTTCGAAAGCTTGTTCGTTCTTCTCGTCAACTGCTCGGAAGTCCAGGTTAGTGGAGGAACCTATATGACTGGTCAAAGTTACACCGTCCTTTCGGATGGAACGTAAAGCCGATGGTCTCCTTGGTACTTTTCGACAGGAGTAGGCTGCATGCCGGTACTAGGCTTCCCCTTCTCCCTTCCTCATTATCATTCATCAATCATCACTCATCAGGCTAAAGAGGGCATTGTGCCCTACACTGGCCTTAATTGCAATAAAATAAATAAATAAATATAATATTGCTTGCACCACTTTATGGATAGCCATTACTACCTTTAAACTCAATTTTATTGTTTCATAGAAAGTCACGAAATAAACTATAACAATTAAACTGGGTCTATGATCATTGCTTGAATTTTGCCAATATTTGACCATATTTCCGATTTATACTTCGGATCGTGTTTAGTGAAAAATGAGCCCGAAACGAGAAAGGCCGTGGCACATGATTGTTTTTGTAGCACCCTCGTCAGTTTCCAGTATAATGTTGACAGATCGTGCTCAAACTTTAGGTTCAGTGTTTTGCTAAAATACTGCGGACGCATGCGGAGGTGTTTTCTTTTGCTCCTATTTAGTGAATTCCACTGTCAATATACACGCCCTCGTATTGACGTATTGATGGGGCTCCGGCTGTAGATCTGCTTACTGCAGCTAAGCTTTTGCACATTTGAGAGCTGTATGCGTGAAAATCTGCACTTTGACAAATTAATATAACCACCTCCAAAGGCGTCAATACAAACTATAATCTAACCAATACTTAGCTATTAGCCAGAATTGTATTTTAGCCTTTCGCGACCCCATCTCCGTAGTTTCATTTTCGGTATTTGTAGTTGTGGCCACTACACAACAAAACGATTTAATTAATCAATATTACCAAACTTCACACACATGTCTCTCTCCACGATACGCAATAGCTATAACGTTTTAGATAATAATTTAATCACTCTTAATAAATAGAAGAAGCTTAGTTGAATAATTGAAAGAAACGCAAACCAATCTGATAATGGGGAGGGGTACATTTCTGTGAGAATACTGTTCGCATACCCTTGATTTTGATCTTTTGATAATTTGATAATGTTCAAACCGTTTATAGTAGCTACCTATCTTTATTAACAAGCTTGCATTATGTATATTGTGATCTATCGTTCTTAGGGCTTTGTCGTTTGTAGTGCAAATACAACCCCAAACACAATAGCTAACACAAGAGCTATATACACCATTTCTAAAAATACATTTTATGTAACTAAACCTGTATCTCAAATCGCAAACGTGTTCCGGCGGATAAGTGGTATACTTTGTTTGGGTAATGTTGACATTTACAGTCATACGCTGGTCAATGTTAGTCAGCTATGAATGTGTGGAAGTGAAGGTTTAGTAATTTAGTAACATAGTCTAATAGTATAATTAGTCAATGGGTTATAGTAGTTTCTCGTAACAAAAAATGCTCATCATGATACAGCAAAATACTCCCGGCTATTAGCTCACAAAGCGGCATGTCATACTCATATATACGTAGGTATAACAGTATAATGACAGCTTTAGAAAAAGTGTCAATATTTTCTTTACCCCGGTCGACTATGCCCCAATGCACTAAGTATAAACACTTGCAATTCGTTTAGCAGTTGCTCGCTTCAAGTGTTTGCCGATCGTGCTGATCGCTGTACAATGCAGATCTAGGCTTGTCTGGTTCAATGAGGGTGGTCACTTCATGACAGAGTGCGTATGGATAATATTAATGCCATATAAGCGTATGTATAGGTTATACGTCCACATGTGGGGTTATAAAGCGTTGGTTTCGTAACTTTCAATGTGATCCAGTATTTGCTCATATAACGTAATTAGTGGACTCTATATCCAAATAAAGGGTTATGGTTACCCTTCAACTTTTTATTTAAAGTCAAAATGTGTATATTATGTAACTGGTTAACGTGGTGAAAGGGGATGAGTATTGTTTACTATCGCTAAGAATAGAGAGGCGGGGAGGTGACAGGTGTGCAAGATATTGATAAGAAAAACATTTACTGTGAGACGTCTTATGGGAAAATTCATAATACCTCCTTCCCCTTGAGGTTGTGAAAATACAAACAAATTAACCGTTTATACCTCACGCGTGATGTATATAATGTTTCACGCATACATTACACACGATAATTTCTTAAGTGCTTTACCCCAATTTCGACGAATTGTCATTTTTGGTTTAAACGAGTATGACCTTTCAAAAATAACTGCATGGCCATGTCTCACATTTGACCTCCAGACGACATTTAATTTGTGATGGATCACGCCTCCCCCCCCTCCATTTTCCCCCTCCCCCCCCCCCCTAAATTAGAATACCTGAATACAAATGAATGAGATGCAATAATGACATAGGTTTATACACCAATAACGTGAGTGATTTATGCAAATCTTGGTTCATGGTAATCACCTTTCCTGGTAACCTATACTGCATGTTTATAATAGGGAGCATGAACAAAGATAACTGGAGACTGGATTCTCGAAATTATAATTATCTGACTATATATATTCAGACTTTAATTAGGTACGCCTGTTTAATTATTTCGGATACTTAGGATATATACTGGCATGGTATGGAAGTATTGTGTATATGACCATCCAAAGCGTTGGATCGAATGATTTGAATCAAAGTAACGCAGACCTCCAGATGTGTCTTGTAAACATTGGAGTCAACAACGCCTTGGTAAACGCTACACCGGCGACGCTCATTGATCGAAGAATGTCATAAATACTTGCAGAAGTTGATAGCCCTGTTTACAGTTGCTAATACAGATGGCCGTAGTCTAACTGGTGGTGTGCCTCTATTCGGCAGGCAGGCATGATTGCTAGGCATCTGTTTCACGCGGAGTTTTATTTTATTGCTAAATGTTATAAAAAATGTAATACGATATATAATAACCCTGCCGATTCAATTAAAATCAACTCAAACAGTAAAAGAAACGACAAAGGCTAAACTAGTATAGGCTAATCCTAGTCCTACAAGATTATTCGTATGAAAAAATGCATCGATCAGCGGGTGGTACATCTTTAACTATATTAGAAATAAAACACAGACACTTTTCATTGTAGTTATATTATTTGTATGCATCACGAGTGTCGCATGATCCACAAACCGTCAATACTGAACTGAATTGCATGCACTGTGATTATACGTATAGATAGCCATACGGTATAGGCCTACCGATACAACCAAACACTGTAATAGACGCTATCGCCTATTACAGTATTTGATACAACGTTGGCGAGACTTGTATTTACACGTAATCCGTAAACGTAATTATGACCCGTAAACTAAATGTCATTTGGGAGAGGGAAGAATATTTGTGAGCGAGTAATTATTATGCGGTGCGCGTCACGCGAGATGACGTGGTATTCTGTTACAGATTCAACTATATATACATTTCTTTCAATGTGGTTGACGATAACACGTAGTATAAATATGAGACTAAACCGCCCCTGGTACAGATAACGATTGCAGGAGGCGTAACAGCTATCAATTTTCACTTTCGTCCGGCTACTATGCAGACAGACAGCAAGCCGACCTCTCGGAACCCGATAAGCTGTCGAGCCAGCTGATCCCGAAGTTGGGAGCCACCCCACGTGGTAGTAGGAATATGACAGATATCACACGTGCACGGTAGCGTGCGCCACGGTGCAGCCAATCGCACGCCGCCCCGAAACCATACAAGTAGGCCTATATACGAGGTAGGAATTTCGTTTTAACTGTCAAATATAGGCTAATATTTCATTGAGCTTTGGATGTATCCGAGTACCATGGTAGGAAGTTATGAGGCTATTACAAGTTGCGTGTTACGCAAAGCACGGTATGTAGGCCTACTTCCACAGTAGCACATTATTAAAACAGGTTATGATGAAACCGTTCTGAGCACATTGCTTTCAATTGTCACAGGAAATCTCCATGGTAATCTTATTCATAAAACGTTATGTTGTCTGATGGATTTCAAGCAATAATAATTCCAGTGCTAATATTGGCAATTTCGAATGTAGAAACGTGCTAACTAAATCATCCAATAAATTGACAATTTTTCATTAAAATGATTTTGAAAATCTCTTTAAATTTCCATTTCACCATAATAGAAGAAGGGCTGTGATAAAATGTTGGCGCAGTGTGTGCTGCCGGTTGATTGAGAAGAGAAGCATGCACGCACTTACCCTTTGGCTGCTGGTGTTGGGATCTCTTGACTGTTCACGGAGGAGTGTAGTCTACCGTCTGTGAGCTGTGCTGGGAGCTCCGTCCCTGACACTCGCAAGCAGTCGCCTTCTTTGTCTTCCCGTCTCCCTACCTTGGCAAGCCGCCGCTATCTCTCTCTCCCGCAGCTTGGAGCGTGGGAAATGCACAGTAGTTGGCTGACTCAAGAGAAGCCTTCCTCCGCATCTCTGGCTCTGGCTGGACCCACTACCGGGCGGGACACGGCTTAAGCCACGCCCACCTCCCGCTTAATCATTGGCCGATTGAATGATCGTGGTGGAGGGAAAATAAAACAAAACCGTTCTCCGACAGGCAATTATAATTGTTCGTGATGGGATTGTTGTTGAGTAACAATGCGGTACAATATGGGAAAACGTTCGGTCGGCAACAGAAGTTTAGCCGTATCACCCCGGGCTAAACTGTGAACTTCTTGAGTGGAGGCTGAGAATTCGTTTATTATAGGTTTGATAAACTTTACAGGCTGAAATGAGAGATCTTCTCTCTTATTTAAACCCTTCTCCCACAGCGCGAGATGAACGGTCCATGGCTCGGTATCAGTGGGAACCAAACTGCGCCGTCGCTTCTTCTTTTCGCTGGGGGCGCCAGCCACGTGAACCCACGTTCTGACAGGTGAAATGGAGAACACACTGTCTACCTGTAGACATTTGTTTTACCAAACTAGGCCTAATCCTTGTTTGATTAAAATCTGATGTCAACCCTCCCATGTATCATCGAATGTTTCAACTAACATGATTGTCGTCATCAGTGGCCTCATTTTTGTGTTTTCTGCTTCCATCCACGAAACATAGTTAAATCTAGATTCATATAACAGTAACACGGAATAAAGGCTGAATGTCCACTTACCCTGTTTTCTGTCGGTTAAAATAGATGACCTAAAGTAAACCAAAACATCCCATCCTCTAAAGAGAGCTTAGAGCTTAGAGCTTAGAGCTTAGAGCTTAGAGCTTAGAGCTTAGAGCTTAGAGCTTAGAGCTTAGAGCTTAGAGCTTAGAGCTTAGAGATTAGAGCTTATAGAGCTTAGAGCTTAGAGCTTAGAGCTTAGAGCTTAGAGCTTAGAGCTTAGAGCTTAGAGCTTAGAGCTTAGAGCTTAGAGCTTAGAGCTCTTTCATGTGATTGTTTCTTTGTTCCAATAAATATTTCCGTTTTTCAAAATGTTCTTACTTAACTTTTGTAACTTTTGTTATGTCCTGTTGCCCCACACTTTTCACAATTAGATACTTATTAGCAGGGTGCGAATTGACGGCTCGGCAGGGGAGGTACCCAAGTATAGTATCTGCGTGGGCAGTAAGGGGTCTGAGTCAACATTTTTTGGGGGTATTTTTGCCCTCGAGATGGCCTTAGAAGCGATCTGAAAGTCCATTTTGGTTTGGTTTATTAATGTACAAACACTTCCGAGCTAGGAACATATGTGTAAATTGATGCAATATTTATTAACGTACGTTAGATAGATAGTCACTTGATATGATATAAGATGTAATTGGTATTCAGAGGTGGGGATTTAGCCATCCCCGGCGGGGGTACCTTTTAGTATAAGAGCCAGGGAATTCAGTGGCGTGACTAAGGGGAGAGTTTAGGGGGTTTAAACCCCCCCCGAAACTACATCGAGAATGATTTTACGTTAGATAGATAGTCACTTGATATGATATAAGATGTAATTGGTATTCAGAGGTGGGGATTTAGCCATCCCCGGCGGGGGTACCTTTTAGTAAAAGAGCCAGTGAATTCAGTGGCGTGACTAAGGGGAGAGTTTAGGGGGTTTAAACCCCCCCCCGAAACTACATCGAGAATGATTTTACGTTAGATAGATAGTCACTTGATATGATATAAGATGTAATTGGTATTCAGAGGTGGGGATTTAGCCATCCCCGGCGGGGGTACCTTTTAGTAAAAGAGCCAGGGAATTCAGTGGCGTGACTAAGGGGAGAGTTTAGGGGGTTTAAACCCCCCCCCCCCGAAACTACATCGAGAATGATTTTACTTAACACTATACATTTACTTAATACTATATATATTATTTTCATTCGTAAATTCGTTCTTACCGATCGGTCTCTGAAACGATTTTAGAACTAAAGATATGTTTGAAAAGCCCTTAAAAAGCTACGATTATGGATCTTATCCAAATTTTATTATTAGGCCTTTATTTGCAACAGAATACAAATTCCACTAGTGCAAATTCAATATAGACATACACAAACAGCGGGGAAAAATCTATCTTTAGCATTTTTTTATGGGGACATCGGGTAAGCTAATTTGAAACTGAGTCACCCCCACAATACCATGGCCTTAAAGTGTATTTACAAAAAATGACAACCTTTATAAAACCCAACCTGTGGCTGGGGTGGGAGGAGGTGAGAGGTGGCTGGACTGTCAGGCGGGACACAGCGCGACAGGTACGAATTTCCGCCTTTTACTGCAAATTTCAAGGGAGCGGGATACCGTTGGCACAATATTCCCATTCGTAAATTCGTTCTTACCGAACGGTCTCTCAAACGATTTTAGAACTAAATATATGTTTGAAAAGCCCTAAAAGCTACGATTAAGGACCTAATTCAAATTTTATTATTAGGCATTTATTTGCAACAGAATACAACTTTCACTAGTGCAAATTCAATATAGACATACACAAACAACGGGGAAAAGTCTATCTTTAGCATTTTTTTATGGGGCCATCGGGTAAGCTAATTTGAAACTGAGTGATCCCCATAATACCATGGCCCGAAAGTGTAAGATCCTTAAACCACTTCAGTGTATAACAACCGCTACAAATAACATTTTTATTATATTTATCATACCACTTCACTTAGATAAGATCTATAGTTTTTTTCAATAATTCATTTATATTTATGTGATCATCTACAATACCTTCGCTCGAACCAGTAAAAGTGAGGGTACCTATAAATAAAAATGCATAAATCTAATATTACAATATCACGATCTGTGAATTAAAATTTAAATGCATGCGATTTGTGACCACAATGTTTCACTTCATGTTGAGATTTTATTGAACAACCATAAAACATTAAACACCCAATTTCTATGCAATTCTTATTTAGAACTATAATTAATACCTACTGTAACAACTTCAATATAATACAAACAAACAAGTAGTGGTTCGAGTAGTATTCTTTGAGTCTAAAAAGCACGAAATAATTATAAAAGTAAAATAAAATTTCGCCTTCGGCGAAATGGCCTCCGGCGGCTGGGGCTTCGCCCCAGACCTCTTTCGGTCCCCTCATCTCACTTTTCCCTATTTAACCCCTCCCCCCTCAAAATAATTCCTAGTTACGCCACTGCCAGGGATAACATTACCTGAGAGGGGAAGTCTCCCCATCCCCCCGTCAATTCGCCCTCGCCTATAAGAGTAGGCCTATAAGAGTAGGCCTATAAGAGTAGGCCTACTTGTACAGCGGAAGTATTTATTGAAATAAAGAAACATGAGATGGATGACATATTTTGGTTTATACTTGTAGAATTTTGAAACTTGTTTTAAAGCATTTGTAAGCGACGGAAATTGGGGTTCCACCCGATAAATGGACAATTGACCTTAAGCGTTAACACGCAGATGTAGACATTTTTAAGAACGTTAATAAAATTAATAGATTATTCAATGTGTTCTGTCATGTTTGTTGTTATAAGATTTCGTATAAAATGTTCCAACACTTTGAATTGAGCATTCTACAGCAGGCGTTTTACAGATGTATATGGTAGTCAACTAATTGGATTATTATAAATATTTACCTACTTGAAAAGGAATGCCATATCATAGTAAGTGTAAGTAAGTTAATTTGTGATCAACCTATTCAAAAATAATGTACACAATTTTGAACAACTTCTTCGTATTATTTCGTCGACCATTTTCAATGAAAGTAATTTATTTGCATGATTAAAAAAAGTTCAAATTATGTTTTACCAGGCTTGTCACAAGTACGTACACGCATACGTAGATATAATTAACACTCCTGTACAAAGTATAGGTAAATATTTATAACAATCCTACTATTAATTTAAGAGTAATTATAGTTGACATAAAGATCAAAACTATACTGGAGGTTTTGTCAATGATGTTTTGATGAAGGATGAATAAAATGGGCAATCTCGAATTGAAACATTAGAAAGTGTTTAGTATTGTGATGTTTGCAGTGACACTTGAAGAATAAACTGATTGCGGATACTTTTTAGTATTGCTATGTTTGCAGTTACACTTGAAGAACCAACTGATTGCGGATACTTTTGAGTATTGCTATGTAGTATGTTTGCAGTTACACTTAAAGAATCAACTGATAGCGGATACTATTTAGTATTGCTATGTTTGCAGTTACACTTGAAGAATCAACTGATTGCGGATACGTTTTAGAATTGTTATGTTTGCAGTGACACTTAAAGAAAGAAATGATTGCGGAAATTTGTAATAATGTTATGTTTGCAGTGACTCTTGAAGGAACAAGTGATTGCGGATAATTTTTAGTTTTGTTATGTTTGCAGTGACACCTTGAAGAATCAACTGATTGCGGATACTTTTTAGTATTGCTATGTTTGCAGTTACACTTGAAGAATCAACTGATTGCGGATACTTTTTAGTATTGCTATGTTTGCAGTTACACTTGAAGAATCAACTGATTGCGGATACGTTTTAGAATTGTTATGTTTGCAGTGACACTTAAAGAAAGAAATGATTGCGGAAATTTTTAAAAATGTTATGTTTGCAGTGACACTTGAAGATACAACTGCTTGCGGATAATTTTTAGTATTTTTATGTTTGCAGTGACACTTGAAGGAACAAGTGATTGCGGATAATTTTTAGTATTGTTATGTTTGCAGTGACACTTGAAGCCCGGTTTACACACCGTTATAAGGTTTAAGGTCTAAGGTTTAACAAAGTTGAATCAAGCTAGTAGCATCATGGCGTTCACATAACTTCCTAAGATTTAAGGGCTAGGACGAAAGTTGAAACTATTCCAACTTGTTAGCTCTTATCCCAAAAATTCTTAGCCCAGCCAATGAGAGACGAGCTTTTATAAATTCGGCCAATGGTAGCGATCCTAGTAAATCAGCTTGGAAAATACTTTCCTTAGAACAAAATATTAAATGTTAAACCTTAAACCTTATTCCGGTGTGTAAACCCAGCATGAAGAAACAAGTGATTGCGGATACACTTTAGTATTGTTATGTTTGCAGTGACACTTGAAGGAACACGTGTTTGCGGATACACTTTAGTATTGTTATGTTTGCAGTGACACTTGTAGGAACAACTGATTGCGGATACGTTTTAGAATTGTTATGTTTGCAGTGACACTTGAGGGAACCACTGATTGCGGATACACTTTAGTATTGTTATGTTTGCAGGGACACTTGAAGGAAAAACTGATTGCGGACACACTTTATCCGCAATGTTATCACATGCGAACTATAGCAAAAACATAATTTAGATAACTTTTCGCAAGCTGGTAGTGGTGGGCAAACAAACAGAGTTCCACAATACATTATGAAAGGTATTGTTCTTTATTGTTACTGTATTTACTGTGTACGCGTAACATTTCTTCAACATTCGCCGAGCCGTTTGTACATACAAATAAAATTGTTTAAACGGCATGTTTAGCAATATTGTGCAGAGGGGTAGATTTATTGACATTTGTGTGTTTCTGCAGTAACATTTCTACCCGTTTACGTTCATTCTGTGCAGAAAAAATGTTTATTTTTCAAACCCTAATGCATGGGAAAGTTAAAGATCCACGAAGTTTGTAAAAATTTTCAATCGATAAAAAGTAAAAACATAAAACATTGTAGATGTATCACCGGCAAGCGAGTATCGAATCTCTAAAAACTATCGTAATAACATTTACATTAGTGTAAGGCACTTATTGTTGCTAAAAACAAGAGGAAAATTAAGATAAATAACAGACAATGAGTTTTCTTACCCAAACGAGCCCATTGATTCAAATAGCTCCTAAAATATTGACATGTATATAACAACAATTCATTTGCATTTCATGGATGAATCCTCCACATGGTATAGTCACGAATGTTTTTAGTATTAATAAAACGCCCCATTTGGCTTACTACACAAATCCGAATTTCCAAATTTAAAAAGTCAATAATTATTTATGTGATACTTTGCGCATGTTATTTTATGAAAATGTAGCAGTTACTGTTTATATTACCGACGCAACAGGGTGTGTTAAGGCAGATATGAGACGAGGGGAAATGCCCCCCCTCTGCCCCCCCCCCCCCCCCCCCATCCGCCTTTATGTGTCCTCCACTATATATGTATTATTGGTTTAGCGAGCTGCTTCAGTCTAGTAACTCTCAGTGGCGTAAATTATTCTGAGAGCCTACCATCCCACTCAAAAATTAACACTCAAGTCCCAGAAAATTAATTTAATTGGTGCCGGTGTCTATAGCGGTGCACTACTGCTCCAACAGAAGAGTACTGGCAGTAGTAATATAGTAGTGCCGGTGTCTATAGCGGTGCACTACTGCTGCAACAGAAGAGTACTGGCAGTAGTAATATAGTAGTGCCGGTGTCTATAGCAGTGCACTACTGCTCCAACAGAAGAGTACTGCCAGTAGTAATATAGTAGTGCCGGTGTCTATAGCAGTGCACTACTGCTGCAACAGAAGAGTACTGGCAGTAGTAATATAGTAGTGCCGGTGTCTATAGCGGTGCACTACTGCTCCAACAGAAGAGTACTGGCAGTAGTAATATAGTAGTGCCGGTGTCTATAGCGGTGCACTACTGCTGCAACAGAAGAGTACTGGCAGTAGTAATATAGTAGTGCAGGTGTCTATAGCGGTGCACTACTGCTCCAACAGAAGAGTACTGGCAGTAGTAATATAGTAGTGTCGGTGTCTATAGCGGTGCACTACTGCTGCAACAGAAGAGTACTGGCAGTAGTAATATAGTAGTGCCGGTGTCTATAGCGGTGCACTACTGCTCCAACAGAAGAGTACTGGCAGTAGTAATATAGTAGTGCCGGTGTCTATAGCAGTGCACTACTGCTCCAACAGAAGAGTACTGGCAGTAGTAATATAGTAGTGCCGGTGTCTATAGCGGTGCACTACTGCTCCAACAGAAGAGTACTGGCAGTAGTAATATAGTAGTGCCGGTGTCTATAGCGGTGCACTACTGCTCCAACAGAAGAGAACTGGCAGTAGTAATATAGTAGTGCCGGTGTCTATAGCGGTGCACTACTGCTGCAACAGAAGAGTACTGGCAGTAGTAATATAGTAGTGCCGGTGTCTATAGCGATGCACTACTGCTCCAACAGAAGAGTACTGGCAGTAGTAATATAGTAGTGCCGGTGTCTATAGCAGTGCACTACTGCTCCAACAGAAGAGTACTGGCAGTAGTAATATAGTAGTGCCGGTGTCTATAGCAGTGCACTACTGCTCCAACAGAAGAGTACTGGCAGTAGTAATATAGTAGTGCCGGTGTCTATAGCAGTGCACTACTGCTGCAACAGAAGAGTACTGGCAGTAGTAATATAGTAGTGCCGGTGTCTATAGCGGTGCACTACTGCTCCAACAGAAGAGTACTGGCAGTAGTAATATAGTAGTGCCGGTGTCTATAGCGGTGCACTACTGCTGCAACAGAAGAGTACTGGCAGTAGTAATATAGTAGTGCCGGTGTCTATAGCGGTGCACTACTGCTGCAACAGAAGAGTACTGGCAGTAGTAATATAGTAGTGCCGGTGTCTATAGCGGTGCACTACTGCTCCAACAGAAGAGTACTGGCAGTAGTAATATAGTAGTGCCGGTGTCTATAGCGGTGCACTACTGCTCCAACAGAAGAGTACTGGCAGTAGTAATATAGTAGTGCCGGTGTCTATAGCGGTGCACTACTGCTCCAACAGAAGAGTACTGGCAGTAGTAATATAGTAGTGCCGGTGTCTATAGCAGTGCACTACTGCTCCAACAGAAGAGTACTGGCAGTAGTAATATAGTAGTGCCGGTGTCTATAGCGGTGCACTACTGCTCCAACAGAAGAGTACTGGCAGTAGTAATATAGTAGTGCCGGTGTCTATAGCAGTGCACTACTGCTCCAACAGAAGAGTACTGGCAGTAGTAATATAGTAGTGCCGGTGTCTATAGCAGTGCACTACTGCTGCAACAGAAGAGTACTGGCAGTAGTAATATAGTAGTGCCGGTGTCTATAGCGATGCACTACTGCTCCAACAGAAGAGTACTGGCAGTAGTAATATAGTAGTGCCGGTGTCTATAGCGGTGCACTACTGCTCCAACAGAAGAGTACTGGCAGTAGTAATATAGTAGTGCCGGTGTCTATAGCGGTGCACTACTGCTCCAACAGAAGAGTACTGGCAGTAGTAATATAGTAGTGCCGGTGTCTATAGCGGTGCACTACTGCTCCAACAGAAGAGTACTGGCAGTAGTAATATAGTAGTGCCGGTGTCTATAGCAGTGCACTACTGCTCCAACAGAAGAGTACTGGCAGTAGTAATATAGTAGTGCCGGTGTCTATAGCGATGCACTACTGCTCCAACAGAAGAGTACTGGCAGTAGTAATATAGTAGTGCCGGTGTCTATAGCGATGCACTACTGCTCCAACAGAAGAGTACTGGCAGTAGTAATATAGTAGTGCAGGTGTCTATAGCGGTGCACTACTGCTCCAACAGAAGAGTACTGGCAGTAGTAATATAGTAGTGCAGGTGTCTATAGCGGTGCACTACTGCTCCAACAGAAGAGTACTGGCAGTAGTAATATAGTAGTGCCGGTGTCTATAGTGGTGCACTACTGCTCCAACAGAAGAGTACTGGCAGTAGTAATATAGTAGTGCCGGTGTCTATAGCGATGCACTACTGCTCCAACAGAAGAGTACTGGCAGTAGTAATATAGTAGTGCCGGTGTCTATAGCGGTGCACTACTGCTCCAACAGAAGAGTACTGGCAGTAGTAATATAGTAGTGCCGGTGTCTATAGTGGTGCACTACTGCTCCAACAGAAGAGTACTGGCAGTAGTAATATAGTAGTGCCGGTGTCTATAGCGGTGCACTGCTGCTCCAACAGAAGAGTACTGGCAGTAGTAATATAGTAGTGCCGGTGTCTATAGCGGTGCACTACTGCTCCAACAGAAGAGTACTGGCAGTAGTAATATAGTAGTGCCGGTGTCTATAGCAGTGCACTACTGCTCCAACAGAAGAGAACTGGCAGTAGTAATATAGAAGTGCCGGTGTCTATAGCGGTGCACTGCTGCTCCAACAGAAGAGTACTGGCAGTAGTAATATAGTAGTGCCGGTGTCTATAGCAGTGCACTACTGCTCCAACAGAAGAGTACTGGCAGTAGTAATATAGTAGTGCCGGTGTCTATAGCGGTGCACTACTGCTCCAACAGAAGAGTACTGGCAGTAGTAATATAGTAGTGCCGGTGTCTATAGCGGTGCACTACTGCTCCAACAGAAGAGTACTGGCAGTAGTAATATAGTAGTGCCGGTGTCTATAGCGGTGCACTACTGCTCCAACAGAAGAGTACTGGCAGTAGTAATATAGTAGTGCCGGTGTCTATAGCGGTGCACTACTGCTCCAACAGAAGAGTACTGGCAGTAGTAATATAGTAGTGCCGGTGTCTATAGCGGTGCACTACTGCTCCAACAGAAGAGTACTCGCAGTAGTAATATAGTAGTGCCGGTGTCTATAGCGGTGCACTACTGCTGCAACAGAAGAGTACTGGCAGTAGTAATATAGTAGTGCCGGTGTCTATAGCGGTGCACTACTGCTCCAACAGAAGAGTACTGGCTGTAGTAATATAGTAGTGCCGGTGTCTATAGTGGTGCACTACTGCTGCAACAGAAGAGTACTGGCAGTAGTAATATAGTAGTGCCGGTGTCTATAGCGGTGCACTACTGCTGCAACAGAAGAGTACTGGCAGTAGTAATATAGTAGTGCCGGTGTCTATAGCGGTGCACTACTGCTCCAACAGAAGAGTACTGCCAGTAGTAATATAGTAGTGCCGGTGTCTATAGCGGTGCACTACTGCTGCAACAGAAGAGTACTGGCAGTAGTAATATAGTAGTGCCGGTGTCTATAGCGGTGCACTACTGCTGCAACAGAAGAGTACTCGCAGTAGTAATATAGTAGTGCCGGTGTCTATAGCGGTGCACTACTGCTCCAACAGAAGAGTACTGCCAGTAGTAATATAGTAGTGCCGGTGTCTATAGCGGTGCACTACTGCTGCAACAGAAGAGTACTGGCAGTAGTAATATAGTAGTGCCGGTGTCTATAGCGGTGCACTACTGCTGCAACAGAAGAGTACTGGCAGTAGTAATATAGTAGTGCCGGTGTCTATAGCGGTGCACTACTGCTGCAACAGAAGAGTACTGGCAGTAGTAATATAGTAGTGCCGGTGTCTATAGCGGTGCACTACTGCTCCAACAGAAGAGTACTGGCAGTAGTAATATAGTAGTGCCGGTGTCTATAGCGGTGCACTACTGCTCCAACAGAAGAGTACTGGCAGTAGTAATATAGTAGTGCCGGTGTCTATAGCGGTGCACTACTGCTCCAACAGAAGAGTACTGGCAGTAGTAATATAGTAGTACCGGTGTCTATAGCGGTGCACTACTGCTCCAACAGAAGAGTACTGGCAGTAGTAATATAGTAGTGCCGGTGTCTATAGCGGTGCACTACTGCTCCAACAGAAGAGTACTGGCAGTAGTAATATAGTAATGCCGGTGTCTATAGCGGTGCACTACTGCTCCAACAGAAGAGTACTGGCAGTAGTAATATAGTAGTGCCGGTGTCTATTTCTGTCTATTTCTATTATTATTATTATTATTATTATTATTATTATTATTATTATTATTATTATTATTATTATTATTATTATTATTATTATTATTAAGATTATTATTATTATTATCATTATTTTTATTATTATTATTTTTATTTATTATTATTATTATTATTATTATTATTATTATTATTATTTTTATTATTATTATTATTATTATTATTATTATTATTATTATTATTATTATTATTATTATTATTATTATTTTTATTATTATTATTATTATTATTATTATTATTATTATTATTATTATTATTATTATTATTATTATTATTGTTATTTTTATTGAGTAACCTGCAAAATGGAATTCTGCATTGGGGAGGTGCCTCTGCTAGCAAGTTACACCCATTAATTACGTCACAGAACTTTGCACTAAGAACTATCTGTAATATGCGGAAAGGAGATTCCACCACTTTTCTATATTCGAATGTTATGTATTTTACTTTTGAAACATTTGTATATTTTTAAGACTGTCATGTATGTTTTTAATAATTCTTGTTCATATAAACCAGTGATCAGTTCCTCTAATAGAAGACAAGCTACATTGTATAAAATTAATGTCCCAAAGTTTGTAATGTCAAATGCGCGAAATCAACTGTCATACAGAGGACCAACTCTTTTTAACATAATAGTTAAGTTTATGGCTGACTTTAGTGCAAGGATGACTCTAAGTAATTTCAAAATGAAAGCAAGCGATGTTTTAAAGCAAATCGAATCAACAGATACTTTTTAATTGAGTGATGCAAATGTTGTTTCAATATCTATTTGTAGTTTTACATTTTAAATGTTTTAGTTTTTAGTTGTGTGTATATGTTATATGGTTATTAGTAGGTGGCGGCACAGCAAATAAATATTGTTTTAATGACATTGTGAGCTTACCACCGCGCGAGCAAAGTGCTCATGGTGGTCTTATGCCAAAATAAGTATATATGTATTTTTGTGTAAATGAAATAAATGAAATAAAATTAATGAAATGAAAAATTATTATTATTATTATTATTGTTATTTTTATTATTATTACAATTATTATAATAATATTAATATTAATATTATTATTATTATTATTTTTATTGTTATTATTATTATTATTATTATTATTATTATTATTATTATTATTATTATTATTATTGTTATTTTTATTATTATTATAATTATTATAATAATATTAATATTAATATTGTTATTATTATTATTATTATTTTTATAATTATTATTATTATTATTATTATTATTATTATTATTATTATTATTATTATTATTATTATAATTATTTTTATTTTTATTATTTATTAATGTAAATTATAATTTTGTCGACACAAATCTCAGATCCGTTTGGGAATTTTAGTGAAGATATTATTTACAGCGTGTGAGCCTATTATTTGTGAAGATAGATACAGGTATAAAATATTTTCGTTTTCATTTAAACTAATAGTCTAAGTGTGAAATTATTCTTATTATACTTTTTATAAATGCGCACAATTTTCAAAATTTGTTTCAGGAAGGAGAGTGAAAGTAAAATGATGCACAAGACAACTCGTTAAAGATAGTGAATATAGAGTTTACTTTGAAACCTTTGAATTTAATCTTGTAGGTATATTTAGAAAATGATTTCGTCGTAATAGTGGATGGTGATGCTTAGTGATGACGGACATGTTGCTAATTGAGTGGAATGCTATGCAGACCAGACTACTCCGTAGTCGTAGGCGCTGTCCATTTCATCATTAGAACGAGCTCATTATGAAGTGTGCTACTAATGTGATGGCCGGCGAATACCCGTAAGCCACGTTGACTCACAATCCTATGAGGCGGGGCAGGCTTTGCGTCAGACGCAGAGATGAGTTGCCTTGACTCACAACTAACCATCGTCTACAGAGAGCACAGAAGTTGCCAAATATTCCTCGCATCAACTGTTCAGAAACCTATGATCTCCAATCATCGTACTTTTTTGGTTGTGAATCTATCTAGCCAATCGTGTGCCTCCTTTTCTAGTGATGCCGAGTGTGGTTTTCTTCCACACAACTACGCCTACCATTGTTGCCCACAATCCACTTACATCGTCGAGTCTTGTTTGCAAAAATAGCTTGCCTTTTTTTATGATTCTTTGTGCTTTCTTTGTTCGCCTACGACCTTATTGTGCGGTCAGCGCTGAAAGCATAAGCCTTTTGTTCCACGCGCCTTGACAAGTGTTAATAGATAGTTATGAGTGGCTGTTATAAATGCAATGAATCATCCAGATGGTATGAGACGATTCACGATTATTCATTGTCAGTACATTTTAAGTGACTCACAATAGCCTGTATTGTGCAATACTCGAAACATTGCAACGAGATTTTTGTCATCATGTTGATGCATCGTTGCGACAACCAAATTATGCAATCAGCGTGAAATAACAAAAAGTGATATACATGGTACAGGTATTTAAGCGCCCTCTCTTTTATACCTACTGTAAAAACATGCAGTTTGGGATTGTGTTACTTAGTCATCATTAAACATTGTACAAGACAATATGGAGTCGATTAATAGTTGATGTGCAATACTTATGGTAATGAGAAAATACTATAGAACGACGAACAAACAACCCATATAAATATAACTACGACTGTATAGGCGTATCAGGTAGAGGTGCCAGCTCAGTATAACGTATACGTAACTACGACTGTATAGGCGTATCAGGTAGAGGTGCCAGCTCAGTATAACGTATACGTAACTACGACTGTATAGGCGTATCAGATAGATGTGCCAGCTCAGTATAACGTATACGTAACTACGACTGTATAGGCGTATCAGATAGAGGTGCCAGCTCAGTATAACGTATACGTAACTACGACTGTATAGGCGTATCAGTCAGAGGTGCCAGCTCAGTATAACGCATACGTAACTACGACTGTATAGGCGTATCACAGTCAGAGGTGCCTTCTCAGTACAACGTATACGTAACTACGACTGTATAGGCGTATCACAGTCAGAGATGCCTTCTCAGTATAACGTATACGTAACTACGACTGTATAGGCGTAAACGATAGAGGTGCCAGCTCAGTATAACGCATACGTAACTACGACTGTATAGGCGTATCACAGTCAGAGGTGCCTTCTCAGTATAACTTATACGTAACTACGACTGTATAGGTGTATCAGATAGAGGTGCCAGCTCAGTATAACGCATACGTAACTACGACTGTATAGGCGTATCACAGTCAGAGGTGCCTTCTCAGTATAACGTTTACGTAACTACGACTGTATTGGCGCATCACAGTTAGAGGTGCCTTCTCAGTATTACGTATACGTAACTACGACTGTATAGGCGTATCACTGTCAGAGGTGCCTTCTCAGTATAACGTATACGTAACTACGACTGTATAGGCGTATCAGTTAGAGGTGCCTTCTCAGTATAACGTATACGTAACTACGACTGTATAGACGTATCACAGTCAGAGGTGCCTTCTCAGTATAACGTATACGTAACTACGACTGTATAGGCGTATCACAGTCAGAGGTGCCTTCTCAGTATAACGTATACGTAACTACGACTGTATAGGCGTATCAGATAGAGGTGCCAGCTCTATATAACGTATACGTAACTACGTATGTATAGGCGTATCACAGTCAGAGGTGCCTTCTCAGTATAACGTATACGTAACTACGACTGTATAGGCGTATCAGATAGAGGTGCCAGCTCTATATAACGTATACGTAACTACGACTGTATAGGCGTATCACAGTCAGAGGTGCCTTCTCACTATAACGTATACGTAACTACGACTGTATAGGCGTATCACAGTCAGAGGTGCCTTCTCAGTATAACGTTTACGTAACTACGACTGTATTGGCGCATCACAGTCAGAGGTGCCTTCTCAGTATTACGTATACGTAACTACGACTGTATAGGCGTATCACTGTCAGAGGTGCCTTCTCAGTATAACTTATACGTAACTACGACTGTATAGGTGTATCAGATAGAGGTGCCAGCTCAGTATAACGCATACGTAACTACGACTGTATAGGCGTATCACAGTCAGAGGTGCCAGCTCAGTACAACGTATACGTAACTTGGACTGTATAGGCGTATCAGTTAGAGGTGCCTTCTCAGTATAACGTATACGTAACTACGACTGTATAGACGTATCACAGTCAGAGGTGCCTTCTCAGTATAACGTATACGTAACTACGACTGTATAGGCGTATCACAGTCAGAGGTGCCTTCTCAGTATAACGTATACGTAACTACGACTGTATAGGCGTATCAGATAGAGGTGCCAGCTCTATATAACGTATACGTAACTACGTATGTATAGGCGTATCACAGTCAGAGGTGCCTTCTCAGTATAACGTATACGTAACTACGACTGTATAGGCGTATCAGATAGAGGTGCCAGCTCTATATAACGTATACGTAACTACGACTGTATAGGCGTATCACAGTCAGAGGTGCCTTCTCAGTATCACGTATACTAACTACGACTGTATAGGCGTATCAGATAGAGGTGCCTTCTCAGTATAACGTATACGTAACTACGACTGTATAGGCGTATCAGATAGAGGTGCCAGCTCAGTATAACGCATACGTATTTACGACTGTATAGGCGTATCACAGTCAGAGGGGCCTTCTCAGTATAACGTATACGTAACTCTGACTGTATAGGCGTATCACAGTCAGAGGTTCCTTCTCAGTATCACGTATACGTAACTACGACTGTACAGGCGTATCACAGTCAGAGGTGCCTTCTCAGTATAGCGTACGCATTGCACCACTGGTAGATGGATCGATGTAGTTGCAAATTGAGGACAATAATTATGTGTACAAAAAAAACTTATTGGCCCGACCTACTTTCGTTCGGGCAAATTAGAAAACAATGCAAGGCGACTTCATAATCCACATGATTTATGATAGGTTTGTAATACTAATGCAATAGGTTTTTTTGCAAGTTAACAACGGGTTATTACGCATGTACCCATGGACCTAAATAATTATTTGAGTAGTCGACGAAGGTGACGAAATGGGATCCTCCTCTTAGTTTTTTCTCCCCTTAACTTTTAATTTTAATTCTACTACTCGTCCTCTGACTGGTTCCGTTCCACCAACCATCTCCTGACGTCAGGTGACCTAGTTGTCGAGTAAGACGTTAAACATAAAACAAAGTCCACCCGTAAACTGCACCGTGTATTACTGCCGCTGCTTCCCACGAAACAAATAAACGTATCACTCGATTGAACCATGGTCACTTTATTTTCAACAATTAACTGGTTTAAACACTTTTTAGTACAAACATGTACAGGGTTGTAAAAAATTAATAATGTGGAGAAAATGTGTGCCTCAACTTTCAACACTAAAATAGAAAAGATTCAAATAATAGTTACATTTGTATGCTTGATCGTTTCTACCAGGAAAGTTTCATTCATAAAACCTGCTGCACTATCTATTCACTAATTTTTAAAGAGCCGTGGCTTGTTGTTGCCAGTCTTCAAAAATGAATTTAAAAAAACACATATTCTGATGTTACATGCTAAGGCCAATCAAGCCCCTGGGTCATCAGGAGGGACAAGTTGTCTCTTTGTACTGCGTTGCCGTCGCCATCACCTTGCTTTGCTGTAGAATACTCACCCGAGCCGCCGTATGGTAGGGGTTGTAATGGTTGGCCGAGCTTGCACAAAGAACCGCAAAGCGCTAGCAGTCGGGCAAACTACTCGGCGCGCCGCATCTGAACCGGTAGCAACTTACGGCTTGGGGCCAGTTTTATCGGGTGATTTCCTGTTAATCGGAGATCAAAACTGGCGCCCGGTAGAAGCCACCATGGATTCTGTATGTAATATTTGTTGAAACCATGGTAACCAATACGGATCTACTAAATCGGCCGATTAAAACGTTTGGTGAATTCGGTCCTTAGTGATACAAATTAAGTTCATATACTGTATGCTCTTTACATACAAGAGTGATTTACCGGTACTATTGTACTAATAAAAAGGATTTTCTGCATTAGACCAACGATATTACTTCAAAAACACATCAAAATCTGTATTCAACGGACCGGTACCTATACATTACAAAAATCATAACTGGTAAATTAAATAAGAACGTACGAAACTTCTTGACTTGATTAACGAAACGTTGATTCGTGCCAGGTAAACAAGAAAAAATATATATGCGTGTAAAGTGTGCTGTTGTTTTGTAATTTTAGAGCAGAACTATACGGATTTTAAATGGCCGGTACGCCCGTAAATGGGGCCTATCTTTTTTGCATTTTGGGTCAGTACCTTCCATGCTGCAGGGAAGTACAATCAGCGAAGTGTAACAATAATTGAGTCTAATTTCCATCAAGACATGATTGTCTCGAATTACCTTTAATGCCAAATAAGTAATTAGTTGGCATTCAAGACGTAAATTTGACTCCGAATGTTTCTTCTATGGATAAGATAATCTACAAGAAATACGAGCTATTTCGTTTATAATTATTGCTGATACAGACTGGTGACGTCACACCGCGTTTAGTCGTCATAAATATGTGTGAATCTCTCAGCTCGTTCTTATAAATGAAAATCTGTTGTTATGTCATTTCGTTCGAATCCGCCGATTGACGTATTCATTCGCTCCTAAAAGACTGGATGAAAGCTTGCGTGTGCCATTGTGACATGTAGTGGGCTCACAGTCACAAGAACATGTCCGACTTATCTTTTACAACACACCATTGTAAGCTAAGCTAACACAAAGCCACACATCATAAACCGCCAAACCACAAACTATAAACTATAAGACACTTTGTTTATATAGGTTCGTACGATTTATTGATTAGTGGCATTGCTCTAAAGAGTCAAGACAACGTTTCAAGTTATATCGCATGGTACAAAAGTTTGGACAATAATTCTAAAGAATGTGACTATACCTACTTCGAAGCGTCATGATGCACCCTTGAGGATACGCCAAGGAAGATATAACTACCGGTCATGTTTTGTATAGACATAAGCTATTAACTCATGTCGTAATTTCTCTCCAATCTTCGAAACAATTGAACGCAGTAAGTATAGTATGGGCTCGTTGCGAAGGTGGTCAAAGAACTTAGAATGCAATACGATCTTCATGACTCCTTCAAGGTACATTTCTACAACATAATTGTCTCGCATAAAGTGAATCCCAAATACAAACCTTAGAACATATCGTGAACTACCATTTTTGTTCCTGATAAAGCCAATAGTTACCCCTTCCTAGTGCCTATTGATTCTCACTTTTTGAGGCCAAATCCATTTAATTTGAAGCAGCCAAGAATGATGATTATCAACTAAAATGTAGGGCCTACGTAATACACGCCGGATGAGAAACGTAGGCTAGACGGTGGCGGTGTACATAACAAATGCGCAGTCCATGCTGTCTCATAGGACGAGCAACAGAATAGCTGCCGATCCAAACGCAAAGGTCATCTCTAATCTAAATCGCACCAACAACCTTTATGCAGCCAAAGCTGTTGCCGTGAGACACAGAATAATAATATTACATGAAAAAAATAATTTTTTTAAAAAACAACGCTTATATTTAAATGCACTAAAAAGTAAAAAATAAATTTTCGCCCAACAAATTTTTGCCTCACTCGGAAAATAAATGCGTTGGGCGCTTTTGGTATTGACATAGATTGCAGTATTCTGCTGTTAATGCAGGGAAAGCGCCCAACGCTTTTATTTTCCGAGTGAGGCAAAAATTTGTTGGGCGAAAATTCATTTTTTACTTATTAGTGCATTTAAATATAAGCGTTGTTTTTTAAAAAAATTATTTTTTTCATGTAATATTATTTTATACTTTTTAGTCTTAAAGAATCTTGCAATCGAATATATGCTCACTGGACGTGTCCGAATTTAGAAGACTGCATACTTGTGTACTTGTACTTGTTAACTTCACTTACCAGCTCGATCGGACGTTGGGAAGTGGGTGAAAAAGCGATTAATTAATTATGATAGTTTAATTGATTATTTCGTAAATATGACAATTGATTCATGTATTGTCATTAAGAATACGTCTGTGTGAACACTTTCAGCTCAATTCGACTTTCGAAAGTGGGTGTTTTATCGATTTCCATATAAAACATCAATTAATTAATTATGTTGGCTTAATTGATTATTTAGTAAATATGACAATTGATTCATGTATTGCCATTAAGAATACGTCTGTGTGAAAACGTTCAACTCGATTCGACGTTGGGAAGTGGGTGAAACATCGATTCCCATATAAAACATTAATTAATTATGATGAATTAATTGACTATTTTTAGTAAATATGACAATTGACTCGTGTATTGTTTTTAAGAATACGTCTGTGTGAAAACGTTTAGCTCAATTCGACGTTCGGAAGTGGGTTAAACATCGATTCCCATATAAAACATTAATTAATTATGATGAATTAATTGAGTATTTAGTAAATATGACAATTGATTCGTGTATTGTCATTAAGAATACGTCTGTGTGAAAACGTTTAGCTCAATTTGACGTTCGGAAGTGGGTTAAATATCGATTCCCATATAAAACATCAATTAATTAATTATGATGATTTAATTGATTATTTAGTAAGTATGACAATTGTTTCATGTATTGTCATTAAGAATACGTCTGTGTGAAAACTTTCAGCTCAATTCAACGTTAGGAAGTGGGTGAAATATCGATTCCTATATAAAGCATCAATCAATTAATTATGATGAATTAATTAACAATTTAGTAAATATGACAGTTGATTCATGTATTGTCATTAGAAACACGCCTGTGTAAAAAATTTCAGCTTGATCGGACATTTAGAAGTAGGTGGAATATCGATTCAAAGATTCCGTCCAGACAAACAAGGCAAGCTAATATAAGCGTTGTAATAACATACAACCTATATCAAAACGAATATACAATCTTATTGAATTGAAATGTACTAATCAAATTACTCCTTACCTTTTTGGGTGCATGGAGATATGTGACTGAAAACAGAAATTAAAAATCCAACCCCAACTCGGAGTTGAACGCATGCCTATCACATGCCATGGTGACTCCTTGATCACTTTAGACCATCAATCAATAGATGATCTAGAGGGTCGTGATTATAGCTCAATCTAAGATGATCTAAGGGCAAATACCTTAGTATACAACATATAAGGGTCATTGATAGTTATGTTACGGTGCTTGTTTGACTGTTGTACCACCGTAGGTACTATTATAAATCCATGGTTGTACATTGTTGTCATTGAAGATAGAGGGCCGTGATTAGCTCTATCAAGGGTCCTAGATCAATTCTGAAAAAGGTCTATTGTTGTTTATGTTCGCTATCTCCGTACCGTGAACGTGAATTGTTCACTCTCAACGTTTATAGTGATTATCCCAATATTTTATTTATTGACCTTGGTGGGGGGGGGGGGGGGGGGGGGGTAAGGAGGAAAGACGCAAGTAGGATGGCGGAGAGGAAAGTGAAAGGGGAGGGAAAATGGAAAGGGGAGAATGTGGACTGCATTTCGTCAGACTTCACTCCCTCGACCTGTCCGACTAGGGTGGCCCACATATACCAAGCATACACTTCCGCCGGCATAGCTCTCGGGATTACCAAAGTATGCAAACCTGCCCACCACGACAATAAGGTAGCAGTCCTTGGGCAGGCCCAATATTTAAATAAATAAATAAATTAAAATTCACATTTAGAGTCTACCCACTCAGTAACGAAACTGATTTTCAGTGGCGGACTTTAATTACATTTAATTCAAATTTAAATTTAAATTTGCCCAGTATTATATTAATTTCATCATAAACTTAAGCAGGATTTCGCAGAGAGAGGTATTAGAAAGAATATTCAAATTACTAATTGAAACACTATAATAGGTGTAGAATTGTTTCTTTTTTCTGATGATCACTGAAATGTTGTTGGTTTTGAGGTTTAACGAACATTTGCCAGAAGATTGAAAGGAGACTGTCTAAGGTTCTTCTAGGAAACAATGCTTCAGACTTGGAGCACAACATACAGACGTACGAATACTCAGGCTCACCGTTACCTAGTCATCTCTGTGTCGTAATGATCTGTTAGGCCCGTCAGCACGAAAACAAACCCACATTGAAACCCCGTAGAAACAAAACGGACAATATCTCATCGGCGCTTATTTGAATGGCAATACGCCCACTGCAATACACACCATGCAGATAGGCTCGTAATAACATAATGGAATAAGAACACAACAGACGTATTGCCCATGCTATCGTCAAGGAACTTCAATATACATATGTTTTATAAAGCGTCTTTAGTTGTTGATCCTTGTGCGTGGAGATTATAAATTAAATTTTAGTTTTTATTGGTGGCAGTGGTCGCGGTTGGCCGTAAACAATAATAATACATAATATTACATAATACATACTACGGCTTTATCTTAGTGTGTATTTCGTTTTTAAATTGACTATTATTTCGTTTTCTCTTTAGTAATTTCCTATATTTTTACGTGCGTAACTCGTTATGTCAATTATTTACACATATTTTATAATGTGATTAGAATATATCAAGATTTTCCCAGAACTATGATTGAATTGAAACACCAAACACCAAAACACTAGAAGGCACTTTACCTCAAATCGGCTTGATATATATATAAGTACCATTGTGATCTGGTACTGTTGTAGTTGTAGGTATACTGTTTTTGTTGCTAATTGATCGAGGTTATATATATATATATATATATCTATACGAATATTCTTTCAAGACACTCAATTGTCGTGGATGTTATGTGAAATCCAGAAATTAAAAAAAACCACACACACATATATACATATATATATATATATATTAACATCGACTCGAGTTAAAGGGCATTACACCCCACACTTGCGCTAAGACAAGGCGTAAAACAAGGGACATAAGACGCCCTTGCATATTGAGTCAATGTTTTGTTATTTTTGATGTCGTCTGGTTCTCGTAGCTTACAATGCGAGAGTGTAGATCATTTACTTTTTTCACAGTTATTACGTTTTGTTAGAGATAATGAGAAATGGTGATATAAAAACCCAAACCTCGCGTTTTTCGTGATTTCACAAAAAAGGCCAAAAACGTTACTACAAAATAATTATAAAAAATACGAGCTTTTATTATTATTATTATTATTATTATTATTATTATTATTATTATTATTATTATTATTATTATTATTATTATTATTATTATTATTTTTATTATTTTTATTTTTATTATTATTATTATTATTATAATTATTATTATTATTATTATTATTATTATTATTATTATTAGGGTTGCACGATGTCAATTGACCAGTCAATTGACCGGTCAATTGACTGGTCATTTGTCCGGTCAAATACTTTTGGTCAATTGACCAAAACACAAAACATGCTAATAACATGCAGCTTAACTGCTGAATGTTGTATTGTATTGTATGTGATATTGAAACTGAAATAATAATAACAACAACAACAAGTGTATAAGAGGGCTGTAATTCCAAAAATAGCCATGTTGCCGTGTTTTGTTTCGGACAAATATTGAATGTGCACCAATCGAAGAAAGATACAACAATGGAGTTGCCTAGCAACACGTTGTTTGTCTGCGTGTTATGTCACAGTCCCCTCAATTAGGTCCTGTGATATATATATAAGCAATAATAATCGATTAAATATTACTCAATAATAATTTACGTTTAATAATCAATAAATACTAAATACAAACTGAAACAGAAGGCCTAAATACGCATAATCATATCGTGTTTACTGGTGGCCAGCTGAATGAATACGCTGAATCGGAAACATGCTGACATGTATTGTTAAATAAAATATTCTAATTGAAATGTAATCGATTAATCCGGCAACCCTAGTAAATGCAGGCGGCAGGCCTACATATATTTTAATTTCACAGGCACAGGTAGATGGATTTTGCGTTTTTGAATTTTTTGTATTTGACGGTCAATTGACGGTCAAATGACCAAAATTGAATTTGACCGGTCAAATCCCATCCCTAATTATTATTATTATTATTATTATTATTATTATTATTATTATTATTATTATTATTATTATTATTATTATTATTTACTTCGGTTTTCGGCGCTAACTTTAATTTTTATAAACTGATTTCCGCATTTTGCCACAAAAACAATAAAACGTAGTTAAGTTGCAATTTTGCGAGTTAATTCGCGTTTTGATCAGTTTCGTACAACTTCGTTCGCAGTTTCGAGCTATACGTGAGATTTCGCGAAATTTGGTTTTTCAAAATGTGGTTTTTCCATCACTAAATTATGTAATTCGTCGACAATATTGCATTTTAGGCAATAAAACAGACATTACAAAATTTTCTCGATTTCGCTATCACCATTTAGCTCAATTACTTATTCTTCACCCTGTAGTCACAATAGGCTGTCTGTCTTCATTTGGTCGTTATCCCAAGGATTTCAAAAATGTTTACGTGACAGACGCCAGCGTATTGTACACTTGCCCCGAAACAACCAATCAGATGCTTACGTCATAGACGAACGATTCGTGGCTAACCAGAGAGCCCCAAATTCAAATACCGATCGCTGATTCGCCACGAACCATCTCGTCCAGGACGAACGCGTCGGCGAGGTTGTTTCGAGGCAAGTATACGTGATACCACCATGAAAGAGGAAGCTCAGCCAGCACATTGTATGGGAGGCCAGGCCACCTCGATGAAGAGATTACTGGTGACAACGGATCGTGTCCCCTGTTAGGCCACCCACCTGCGGAGACTGATGACACCATCGCCTGCCGGCAGCCGACACCTTGGTCGACACCGGCTCAGTGACGCACACAGCCAATTAGTATAGGGACGAGGACTAGTCATTAATATCAGTTGACAAGGCGGGGGCGAGACAGAGGTGTTTAAGGGCGCAGCTTGGAAAATGGCGTTCACTGCAAGAACCCATCCACTTGTCCAGTGGCGGACACACCACATTATTGCACCGCTTTACTTCTGCAGGTGAGGTCAGACGATTACAAACAAAACAATGAAGCCATGTCCCTTGGCTTCATGCGGCGCCTGTGCGCTTGTCACCTTGTATACAGGTAAACATTGGGTACAAATGTCAGACGATTACAAACAAATCAATGAAGCCATGTCTCTTGGCTTCATGCGGTGCCTGTGCGCTTGTCACCTTGTATACAGGTAAACATTGGGTACAAATGTCAGACGATTACAAACAAAACAATGAAGCCATGTCCCTTGGCTTCATGCGGTGCCTGTGCGCTTGTCACCTTGTATACAGGTAAACATTGGGTACAAATGTCAGACGATTACAAACAAATCAATGAAGCCCTGTCCCTTGGCTTCATGCGGCGCCTGTGCGCTTGTCACCTTGTATACAGGTAAACATTGGGTACAAATGTCAGACGATTACAAACAAATCAATGAAGCCATGTCCCTTGGCTTGATGCGGTGCCTGTGCGCTTGTCACCTTGTATACAGGTAAACATTGGGTACAAATGTCAGACGATTACAAACAAATCAATGAAGCCATGTCCCTTGGCTTCATGCGGTGCCTGTGCGCTTCTCACCTTGTATACAGGTAAACATTGGGTACAAATGTCAGACGATTACAAACAAATCAATGAAGCCATGTCTCTTGGCTTCATGCGGTGCCTGTGCGCTTGTCACCTTGTATACAGGTAAACATTGGGTACAAATGTCAGACGATTACACAATGAAGCCATGTCCCTTGGCTTCATGCGGCGCCTGTGCGCTTGTCACCTTGTATACAGGTAAACATTGGGTACAAATGTCAGACGATTACACAATGAAGCCATGTCCCTTGGCTTCATGCGGCGCCTGTGCGCTTGTCACCTTGTATACAGGTAAACATTGGGTACAAATGTCAGACGATTACACAATGAAGCCATGTCCCTTGGCTTCATGCGGCGCCTGTGCGCTTGTCACCTTGTATACAGGTAAACATTGGGTACAAATGTCAGACGATTACAAACAAATCAATGAAGCCATGTCCCTTGGCTTGATGCGGCGCCTGTGCGCTTGTCACCTTGTATACAGGTAAACATTGGGTACAAATGTCAGACGATTACAAACAAATCAATGAAGCCATGTCCCTTGGCTTGATGCGGCGCCTGTGCGCTTCTCACCTTGTATACAGGTAAACATTGGGTACAAGTGTCAGACGATTACAAACAAATCAATGAAGCCATGTCCCTTGGCTTGATGCGGCGCCTGTGCGCTTGTCACCTTGTATACAGGTAAACATTGGGTACAAATGTCAGACGATTACAAACAAATCAATGAAGCCATGTCCCTTGGCTTGATGCGGCGCCTGTGCGCTTCTCACCTTGTATACAGGTAAACATTGGGTACAAATGTCAGACGATTACAAACAAATCAATGAAGCCATGTCCCTTGGCTTCATGCGGTGCCTGTGCGCTTGTCACCTTGTATACAGGTAAACATTGGGTACAAATGTCAGACGATTACAAACAAATCAATGAAGCCATGTGCCTTGGCTTCATGCGGTGTCTGTGCGCTTGTCACCTTGTATACAGGTAAACATTGGGTACAAATGTCAGACGATTACAAACAAATCAATGAAGCCATGTCCCTTGGCTTCATGCGGTGCCTGTGCGCTTGTCACCTTGTATACAGGTAAACATTGGGTACAAATGTCAGACGATTACAAACAAATCAATGAAGCCATGTCCCTTGGCTTGATGCGGTGCCTGTGCGCTTGTCACCTTGTATACAGGTAAACATTGGGTACAAATGTCAGACGATTACAAACAAATCAATGAAGCCATGTCCCTTGGCTTCATGCGGTGCCTGTGCGCTTCTCACCTTGTATACAGGTAAACATTGGGTACAAATGTCAGACGATTACAAACAAATCAATGAAGCCATGTCTCTTGGCTTCATGCGGTGCCTGTGCGCTTGTCACCTTGTATACAGGTAAACATTGGGTACAAATGTCAGACGATTACACAATGAAGCCATGTCCCTTGGCTTCATGCGGCGCCTGTGCGCTTGTCACCTTGTATACAGGTAAACATTGGGTACAAATGTCAGACGATTACACAATGAAGCCATGTCCCTTGGCTTCATGCGGCGCCTGTGCGCTTGTCACCTTGTATACAGGTAAACATTGGGTACAAATGTCAGACGATTACACAATGAAGCCATGTCCCTTGGCTTCATGCGGCGCCTGTGCGCTTGTCACCTTGTATACAGGTAAACATTGGGTACAAATGTCAGACGATTACAAACAAATCAATGAAGCCATGTCCCTTGGCTTGATGCGGCGCCTGTGCGCTTGTCACCTTGTATACAGGTAAACATTGGGTACAAGTGTCAGACGATTACAAACAAATCAATGAAGCCATGTCCCTTGGCTTCATGCGGCGCCTGTTCGCTTGTCACCTTGTATACAGGTAAACATTGGGTACAAGTGTCAGACGATTACAAACAAATCAATGAAGCCATGTCCCTTGGCTTCATGCGGCGCCTGTGCGCTTGTCACCTTGTATACAGGTAAACATTGGGTACAAGTGTCAGACGATTACAAACAAATCAATGAAGCCATGTCCCTTGGCTTCATGCGGTGCCTGTGCCGAGGAAGCTTGTCACCTTGTATACAGGTAAACATTGGGTACAAGTGTCAGACGATTACAAACAAATCAATGAAGCCATGTCCCTTGGCTTCATGCGGCGCCTGTGCGCTTCTCACCTTGTATACAGGTAAACATTGGGTACAAATGTCAGACGATTACAAACAAATCAATGAAGCCATGTCCCTTGGCTTCATGCGGCGCCTGTGCGCTTGTCACCTTGTATACAGGTAAACATTGGGTACAAATGTCAGACGATTACAAACAAATCAATGAAGCCATGTCTCTTGGCTTCATGCGGCGCCTGTGCGCTTCTCACCTTGTATACAGGTAAACATTGGGTACAAATGTCAGACGATTACAAACAAATCAATGAAGCCATGTCTCTTGGCTTCATGCGGTGCCTGTGCGCTTGTCACCTTGTATACAGGTAAACATTGGGTACAAATGTCAGACGATTACACAATGAAGCCATGTCCCTTGGCTTCATGCGGCGCCTGTGCGCTTGTCACCTTGTATACAGGTAAACATTGGGTACAAATGTCAGACGATTACACAATGAAGCCATGTCCCTTGGCTTCATGCGGCGCCTGTGCGCTTGTCACCTTGTATACAGGTAAACATTGGGTACAAATGTCAGACGATTACACAATGAAGCCATGTCCCTTGGCTTCATGCGGCGCCTGTGCGCTTGTCATCTTGTATACAGGTAAACATTGGGTACAAATGTCAGACGATTACACAATGAAGCCATGTCCCTTGACTTCATGCGGCGCCTGTGCGCTTGTCACCTTGTATACAGGTAAACATTGGGTACAAATGTCAGACGATTACAAACAAATCAATGAAGCCATGTCCCTTGGCTTGATGCGGCGCCTGTGCGCTTGTCACCTTGTATACAGGTAAACATTGGGTACAAGTGTCAGACGATTACAAACAAATCAATGAAGCCATGTCCCTTGGCTTCATGCGGCGCCTGTGCGCTTGTCACCTTGTATACAGGTAAACATTGGGTACAAGTGTCAGACGATTACAAACAAATCAATGAAGCCATGTCCCTTGGCTTCATGCGGCGCCTGTGCGCTTGTCACCTTGTATACAGGTAAACATTGGGTACAAGTGTCAGACGATTACAAACAAATTTATGAAGCCATGTCCCTTGGCTTCATGCGGTGCCTGTGCCGAGGAAGCTTGTCACCTTGTATACAGGTAAACATTGGGTACAAGTGTCAGACGATTACAAACAAATCAATGAAGCCATGTCCCTTGGCTTCATGCGGCGCCTGTGCGCTTGTCACCTTGTATACAGGTAAACATTGGGTACAAATGTCAGACGATTACAAACAAATCAATGAAGCCATGTCCCTTAACTTCATGCGGTGCCTGTGCGCTTGTCACCTTGTATACAGGTAAACATTGGGTACAAGTGTCAGACGATTACAAACAAATCAATGAAGCCATGTCCCTTGGCTTCATGCGGTGCCTGTGCCGAGGAAGCTTGTCACCTTGTATACAGGTAAACATTGGGTACAAATGTCAGACGATTACAAACAAATCAATGAAGCCATGTCCCTTGGCTTCATGTAGTGCCGGTGCGCTTGTCACCTTGTATACAGGTAAACATTGGGTACAAATGTCAGACGATTACAAACAAATCAATGAAGCCATGTCCCTTGGCTGCATGTAGTGCCGGTGCGCTTGTCACCTTGTATACAGGTAAACATTGTGTACAAATGTCAGACGATTACAAACAAATCAATGAAGCCATGTCTCTTGGCTTCATGCGGCGCCTGTGCGCTTGTCACCTTGTATACAGGTAAACATTGGGTACAAATGTCAGACGATTACAAACAAATCAATGAAGCCATGTCTCTTGGCTTCATGCGGTGCCTGTGCGCTTGTCACCTTGTATACAGGTAAACATTGGGTACAAATGTCAGACGATTACAAACAAATCAATGAAGCCATGTCCCTTGGCTTCATGCGGTGCCTGTGCGCTTGTCACCTTGTATACAGGTAAACATTGTGTACAAATGGCAGACGATTACAAACAAATCAATGAAACCATGTCCCTTGGCTTCATGCGGTGCCTGTGCGCTTGTCACCTTGTATACAGGTAAACATTGGGTACAAATGTCAGACGATTACAAACAAATCAATGAAGCCATGTCTCTTGGCTTCATGCGGTGCCTGTGCGCTTGTCACCTTGTATACAGGTAAACATTGTGTACAAATGTCAGACGATTACAAACAAATCAATGAAGCCATGTCCCTTGGCTTCATGCGGCGCCTGTGCGCTTGTCACCTTGTATACAGGTAAACATTGGGTACAAATGTCAGACGATTACAAACAAATCAATGAAGCCATGTCCCTTGGCTTCATGCGGCGCCTGTGCGCTTGTCACCTTGTATACAGGTAAACATTGGGTAAAAATGTCAGACGATTACAAACAAATTAATGAAACCAGTTCCCTTTGCCTTGATGCGGCGCCTGTGCCGAGGAAGCTTGTCTTCTTGAATACAGGTAAACATTGGGTAACCCCAATTAAACATTAAAAAAACGAATTAACCACAGATGTAGAGTAAGTATATTAAAATCAATGGTCTTTTGAGAAGATCAAAGGTGTTTTTACAACGCTTATATTAGCTTCATGTGTTTGTCTGTCTGTCTGTCTGGACGGAATCTTATAATCGATATTTCACTTACTTCTAAATGTCCGATCGCGCTGAAATTTTTCACACAGACGGATTCTTAATGACAATACACGCATCAGATGTCATCTTTACTAAATAAACAATCAATTCATTTTAATTAATTAATAAATGTTTTATATGGAAATCGATGGTTCACCCACTTTTCAAAGTTAAATCGAGTTGAACGTTTTAACACAGACGTATTCGTTATGACAATATACGCATCAATTGTCATATTTACTAAATAGTCAATTAATTAATCATAATTAATTAATTAATGTTTTATATAGAAATCGATGGTTCACCCACTTTCCAACGTTGAATCGAGTTGAAAGTTTTGACTTCGTAATGACAATACACTACTCATTTGTCATATTTACTAAATAATCAATTAATTCATCATAATCAATTAATTTATGTTTTATATGGGAATCGATATTTCACCCACTCCCGAACGTCGAATTGAGCTGAAAGTTTTCACACAGACGTACCGTATTCTTAATTACAATACATGAATCAATTGTCACATTTACTAAATTATTAATTAAGCCATCATAATTAATTAATCAAAGTTTTATGTGGGAATTGATATTTCACCCACTTCCCAACGTCCGATCGAGCTGTAAATTTTTACACAGTCGTATTTTCTAAATGACATTATATGAATCAATTATCAGATTCACTACTTAATTAATTAATCCTATAACTAATTAATTAAACAATTAGCTTCAAATGGGAAATTAGTCACAGCTAGTGAGGATGGGCCAACCACATGCAGGCATCGGAATTACCACTGGTTGTTCAGGACTCAAATATCCGTGACGAAAGCATCGGATATGTTTCTATGCAGCAAGAATGTCATTGTTGGCCGATCGCTGGATCGTGCATGAACGGAACTGTCCAAAATTCAAGTTTGCAATGCGAGCACGCTAGTTTGCGAGTGAAGTTAACAAGTACAAGTACACAAGTATGCAGTCTTCTAAATTCGGACACGTCCAATGAGCATATATTCGATTGCAAGATTCTTTAAGACTAAAAAGTATAAAATAATATTACATGAAAAAAATAATTTTTTTAACAAACAACGCTTATATTTAAATGCACTAAAAAGTAAAAAATAATTTTTCGCCCAACAAATTTTTGCCTCGCTCGGAAAATAAAAGCGTTGGGCGCTTTCGGTATTGACATAGATTGCAGTATTCTGCTGTTTATGCAGGAAAAGCGCCCAACGCTTTTATTTTCCGAGTGAGGCAAAAATTTGTTGGGCGAAAATTTATTTTTTACTTTTTCGTTCATTTTAATATAAGCGTTGTTTGTTAAAACAATTATTTTTTTCATGTAAGTTTATTCAATAACATTATATGGCGTAGCCGCGGTCACTTACAATGGCTTTTACTACGCATCCAGAAAGCAACTAACGCGATAGGCACACACATACACATGTTTGATACATCATCTTCAACCATATCCTCACTATAATCTAAGGTCACTGGGTGTTTTGAATTTAACACAATTTCAATATCGCTAATAGCCTACAAATCTTATTAGTTGTACTATTTGCAAACAAAACAAATAGTAGACGACACAAAATTTAAGATAATTATTTCCATACGCAAAAATTAATCATGCGTACCTTAGATTAGAGTATACAAGAAAATCACGTACCACACAATATGTATGTGGCTTACGCATGATAGGCGTTTGCCGTATTCGTTAGGAAACCTATTATAAGTGGTTTACGGCTACACGAATGTTCTTGGAAAATAGTATTCATCTCCTCAAACGACCATATTTAACATAACTACTTTATTAGTGAACTTTATTCATATTTTAGAAGATATTCCCTTTGCATATCATGCACCAGCACACATTTTTCTGGCCAACCTCATAGAGCAAGTACAAACAATAAAAACAATTTGTGCGTTGCCATTTATTTTATGGTTTTTCTGTGTGTATTTTAAAAGAAGGTGTGTGTTTATATAAGAAATATATCACACGCCAATAGTTCTGTTTGGTGTACACTGTACATCTTGGTTGTGTTATAAGGACACGTTGGTGCAATGGATTCGTCACAGTATCATCCATCATTCAGGCGGGGGCCGTCATTCTTACAGTTTCTCAACTACACCAGTCAATTGAAGTAAAAATAACGGTATCCTTAAAAATTATCCAAAATTGAAAATATGGCCTATGTCAGTTGACAGACACTAAACAATACAATCCTAACAAAGAAACTGATTTGAAGAAGAACCACGCATTGCAAATAGATGAGCATTCGCCAAAATCATTTAGCGAGACAAAACCCCTCTGACTTGACACGTTCTCATTTCCCAACAACTTATTAGCACGTTGGTTCTTCCTAGTCTGTTTGCGCAGTCTCAGACTCCATCCTGCGTTGAGAGCCATGGCTCATCTCAACTCACCTAGAGAAAGTAAATAATACTAACGCAAAGTGCATAAGGGATATCCTGTTAGGTATTTGTCTTAGCCATGAATCTGCCGAGTCAATACAAAAGTCTTGTAGTTTCCGTCCGCTTAGAGGCTTGGTTTCCTCTTTCTAATTGTTTTGCTGGCGCTATTTGCCCATCAATTCAATCTACTGTTCACCGATAAGAAATTAATCACCATCTCTGTCTTTCTAACCGTTTTGTTCCCCGTGTGTGTTGACATAGCAGGCGTACAAACTGGCACGCTTTGTATTAACACGAGGGCGTCCGCGCGGATCGTTTCCGTTTCCGTTGTCACCCGCATCAAGACAGCCGTGACAAGAGTCTCTGCATCAAGACAGCCGTGACAAGAGTCTCTGCATCAAGACAGCCGTGACAAGAGTCTCTGCATCAAGACAGCCGTGACAAGAGTCTCTGCATCAAGACAGCCGTGACAAGACACTCCGCACCAAGACAGCCGTGACAAGAGTCTCTGCATCAAGACAGCTGTGACAAGAGTCTCTGCATCAAGACAGCCGTGACGAGAGTCTCTGCATCAAGACAGCCGTGACAAGAGTCTCTGCATCAAGACAGCTGTGACAAGAGTCTCTGCATCAAGACAGCCGTGACAAGAGTCTCTGCATCAAGACAGCCGTGACAAGAGTCTCTGCATCAAGACAGCCGTGACAAGAGTCTCTGCATCAAGACAGCCGTGACAAGAGTCTTTGCATCAAGACAGCCGTGACAAGAGTCTCTGCATCAAGACAGCTGTGACAAGAGTCTCTGCATCAAGACAGCCGTGACAAGAGTCTCTGCATCAAGACAGCCGTGACAAGAGTCTCTGCATCAAGACAGCCGTGACAAGAGTCTCTGCATCAAGACAGCTGTGACAAGAGTCTCTGCATCAAGACAGCCGTGACAAGAGTCTCTGCATCAAGACAGCCGTGACAAGAGTCTCTGCATCAAGACAGCTGTGACAAGAGTCTCTGCATCAAGACAGCCGTGACAAGAGTCTCTGCATCAAGACAGCTGTGACAAGAGTCTCTGCATCAAGACAGCTGTGACAAGAGTCTCTGCATCAAGACAGCCGTGACAAGAGTCTCTGCATCAAGACAGCTGTGACAAGAGTATCTGCATCAAGACAGCTGTGACAAGAGTCTCTGCATCAAGACAGCCGTGACAAGAGTCTCTGCATCAAGACAGCCGTGACAAGAGTCTCTGCATCAAGACAGCCGTGACAAGAGTCTCTGCATCAAGACAGCCGTGACAAGAGTCTCTGCATCAAGACAGCTGTGACAAGAGTCTCTGCATCAAGACAGCCGTGACAAGAGTCTCTGCATCAAGACAGCCGTGACAAGAGTCTCTGCATCAAGACAGCTGTGACAAGAGTCTCTGCATCAAGACAGCTGTGACAAGAGTCTCTGCATCAAGACAGCCGTGACAAGAGTCTCTGCATCAAGACAGCTGTGACAAGAGTATCTGCATCAAGACAGCTGTGACAAGAGTCTCTGCATCAAGACAGCCGTGACAAGAGTCTCTGCATCAAGACAGCCGTGACAAGAGTCTCTGCATCAAGACAGCCGTGACAAGAGTCTCTGCATCAAGACAGCCGTGACCAGAGTCTCTGCATCAAGACAGCCGTGACAAGACACTCTGCATCAAGACAGCCGTGACAAGACACTCTGCATCAAGACAGCCGTGACCAGAGTCTCTGCATCAAGACAGCTGTGACAAGAGTCTCTGCATCAAGACAGCCGTGACAAGAGTCTCTGCATCAAGACAGCCGTGACACCAGTCTCTGCATCAAGACAGCCGTGACAAGAGTCTCTGCATCAAGACAGCTGTGACAAGAGTCTCTGCATCAAGACAGCTGTGACAAGAGTCTCTGCATCAAGACAGCCGTGACAAGAGTCTCTGCATCAAGACAGCCGTGACAAGAGTCTCTGCATCAAGACAGCCGTGACAAGAGTCTCTGCATCAAGACAGCCGTGACAAGAGTCTCTGCATCAAGACAGCCGTGACAAGAGTCTCTGCATCAAGACAGCCGTGACAAGAGTCTCTGCATCAAGACAGCCGTGACCAGAGTCTCTGCATCAAGACAGCTGTGACAAGAGTCTCTGCATCAAGACAGCCGTGACAAGAGTCTTGCATCAAGACAGCCGTGACAAGAGTCTCTGCATCAAGACAGCTGTGACAAGAGTCTCTGCATCAAGACAGCCGTGACAAGACACTCCGCACCAAGACAGCCGTGACAAGAGTCTCTGCATCAAGACAGCCGTGACAAGAGTCTCTGCATCAAGACAGCCGGGACAAGAGTCTCTGCATCAAGACAGCCGTGACAAGAGTCTCTGCATCAAGACAGCCGTGACAAGAGTCTCTGCATCAAGACAGCCGTGACAAGACACTCCGCACCAAGACAGCTGTGACAAGAGTCTCTGCATCAAGACAGCCGTGACAAGAGTCTCTGCATCAAGACAGCCGTGACAAGAGTCTCTGCATCAAGACAGCCGTGACAAGACACTCTGCATCAAGACAGCCGTGACAAGAGTCTCTGCATCAAGACAGTTGTGACAAGACACTCTGAATCAAGACAGCCGTGACAAGACACTCCGCACCAAGACAGCTGTGACAAGAGTCTCTGCATCAAGACAGCCGTGACAAGAGTCTCTGCATCAAGACAGCCGTGACAAGAGTCTCTGCATCAAGACAGCTGTGACAAGAGTCTCTGCATCAAGACAGCCGTGACAAGAGTATCTGCATCAAGACAGCCGTGACAAGAGTCTCTGCATCAAGACAGCCGTGACAAGAGTCTCTGCATCAAGACAGCTGTGACAAGAGTCTTTGCATCAAGACAGCCGTGACAAGAGTCTCTGCATCAAGACAGCCGTGACAAGAGTCTCTGCATCAAGACAGCTGTGACAAGAGTCTCTGCATCAAGACAGCTGTGACAAGAGTCTCTGCATCAAGACAGCCGTGACAAGAGTCTCTGCATCAAGACAGCCGTGACAAGAGTCTCTGCATCAAGACAGCCGTGACAAGAGTCTCTGCATCAAGACAGCCGTGACAAGAGTCTCTGCATCAAGACAGCTGTGACAAGAGTCTCTGCATCAAGACAGCTGTGACAAGAGTCTCTGCATCAAGACAGCCGTGACAAGAGTCTCTGCATCAAGACAGCCGTGACAAGTAACGATTCTCTGGCACAATGCAGATCTGGGTTTGCACTTTGGGTCGATCACAATGTTGCGCGGCAATAGTGATGGTGAGAAAGTTGAGAACACGCACACGCACACGCACACGCACACGCACACGCACACGCACACGCACACGCACACGCACACGCACACGCACACGCACACGCACACGCACACGCACACGCACACGCACACGCACACGCACACGCACACGCACACGCACACGCACACGCACATGTATACAATTCTGCATGGATTTTCTTTTTCTTTTCACTCCGACAGTATATTGTGATGTAGAGAGAGCGCCACCGCGTGTACAAGGTGTTACGGCCGGGGGACGTAACTCCTACCCTTGCGGCAACTCGCTTATCATTTGAAACTTTAGATTACCAGAAAGTTAAGGCAGTTAACAACTATGGATACGAAGACGTCAATAACCGCAGCTGATTGTCATGTTTTAATTATATCCTAAGAATGCACCTTGAAATCAATAATCCGAGTAATATGCGGGCTGTGGTTGGGAAAGTCCTACAAACTGAATGATAAATGTATTTAACATTATTACCAAGACTGTGACTGTGTTTTTTATGTCATTAAATTACTCATTAAATTAATTATCACAGTCGTTCTGATTATATGTTAGATACATGTATTATTCAGTCTTAAGGGCTTACCAAACCACAGCCACATCAATTACGCAGATTTTCGATTTTCAGGCGCATTCTTGAGATGACAATTTGATGAGGTTTTGGACGTAAACGTACCCATCGTTTATGTTAAAATGATGATACTTGTTTCAAACAAGGGAACCGTATTTAGTATTTACTATTGAAATATTGTTTGTCCTAGTGGCTGATAGTTGGCGAATGCTTTACCGTGTACCAATTATATCCAGTGGTGGTCTTACGGGTCCCTGTATTCACGATGTTCTTTTTCTGTCCTTGCTTTCTCCTGGTTTCATCTACTGTCGTAGTCTATTTCCCTTCAGTCCAGTGGCGAGATTTAAATAGAATTTTGACTTCGACGTCGACGGTCTGTCTCTCCATCTTCCTCCTTCGAAAGTCGAAACCCTGTTTTATTTCTCTATGGTCGAAACCTAATCCACTCTCTCTCTCTCTCTCTCTCTCTCTCTCCAGAAAACAAACTCCTGTTTCTATCGTTTCCCAATTAACAACCCGCCATTGTTGGATCACCGCTAGCGTTACCTGACAATACAATCTTACATATTGCATTATTGTGAGCTTTGTGGCCTATATAACGTATTGGATTTCTATGTGACGTAGGTTTGTATTGATAGTCGATCAGGCGCGTCGGAAATGTGTCAAGTTGGCCACCAATCACTCGGTGCAGGTTAGTTCCACGTTAGTGGCTTAGTGCTGGTTAATGCTCCATTTTCTGCGTTAGTGCTATAGCAATTTAAATGTTATTGAGCGTTTATTGATATGAGGGAGGATAACACACACTCTCTCTCTCTCTCTCTCTCTCTCTCTCTCTCTCTCTCTCTCTCTCTCTCTCTCTCTCTCTCTCTCTCTCCGAGTTTGACTCATAGGGTGCCCGGAAAATATGATTTTGGTTTTCAGATCACACTTAAATTTGCATAAAATTTTGCACTAGACGATACTCTACTACTACTCGATACTTCAGTTCATAGAGGCAACGCTCAATCTTGTCCATTCCAATGGGCCGTATGGGCGTTGACCGGTTCTTAGTGTTGACTACGGAGGCTACAACTGCACCTTTGCAATTTGGGTTGATCTAGGCTTAATTTTCAGTTGTTACAGGACGATGACCAAATTTCTATGTTTCGTTAGTTTTATAAATAAACCAAATATATATGCAACAGCTATTGCTGTAGGCCTATACTATTTCAGGGCAATATGGCGGTTGGTGCTGAGAGCAACACAACGTACGAGCATCGCGTCGATGTGTAGACACTTCACACTTCACACAATACACTCATAGATTTTCACTTTTTTTTTACCTAACCTAGTTGCCCGCTGCGTGGCAAACAATGTTGGGTTGTGTGAATGCAAAACAATACTGAACCGAATGTAAGCCCTATGATTATCCTAGTATTAAACATGCCCGTATGGTATTTATTTTAAACGTATGCTCCATTTCAACGAGCTAATTGCCTTCTTATGTAGGCTTTGTTATGCCTAATTGCAGTAGCGTGGTCTCCTACAGTCAAGGCTAACAGTAAAACAATTGAATCGAATTACATACAAGTTGACATGTGTGAAGCTAGATTAGATGTTAATACGAGCTGGGCATATGCTAGCCTAGTGGTTCTGTTATGAGGCGGTCGTTCGTTACTCGTAAATGCAGCAAACACATTCTTTTAGCCATGCGCAGACGCCGATGGTAATGATCCGTGTGTGCAAATCATTATCTTCTGCCCGTTTAACAGCATTCTAAGTGAGATGTAAACGATAATGGTAGAACATAAGTAACAGCTCGATGGTAAATTCAAACGGTTAGACGCTACTCTCAATAATGTGCAAGCTGCAATTCTTACGCGTAGGCCCCAACGCAGTTACAAACGCAAGTTTATGCCATCGTGAAAGCTCAGGGCTACATTATTATCATCATATATTCGAGAGTCTCGAGAAAGATCAAATCAAAAATCTGTTATTATTGGTTATGGCCAACCTACAAAATATAGGTACATAATAACAATTAATAATAATACATTGCAATGAATAATAAATCACATATAGGCATGGCTAGGTCAGACTGTATCAGTTGGTAAAATTAAAAGAATAGGACAAACGAACAAATACAAAACATAAAAAAGTTGAGAAATTACCAGAAATCTTTTATAAAGCTCTGTGTCTGCACAGTTATTTTACAAGCGTGCTGACTTTTAATTATCTATTGTTGATATTGGTTTACACAGAAGGCCATTTCAACCTACAGAAAAAGAGCGTATGGGTTTAAGATTGTTTGCAATATAAAAGGCTACATACAATGACAAAATACTCAACGCATTTCTCGGAAGAGAACATAAATTCACGCCGAATATAATAGGGAATAAAACAACGGCCATTTCTTGGGTCCATCCATCGCGAGCCCATTATAGCTAAAGGTTTATGGTTGAACCTCGTTCCAAATAAAACGCTAATTATAATAAGGTTTTGTTGGTTTGGACTTTATGGTCCAATTAGGAATTCCATAGGCCTACCGCTATTGCTTTAATGAACACTAGATTAAAATGGCCTTGATCAAAGAAAGCAATGATTAGAATAGTGTAAATAATTCAATCAAAATGAAGCCGTTCCTAAAATCCTGTCAGATCTTCAAGCCTCACTCTGTACGAAGAGTAAGAAGGAGTACCCACAACCCTTTTACTCAGCCTTCAAGCTTTTCTCTTATTATGCGTTGAGTGGGCGGGGGGGGGGGGGGGGGGGGGGACCGTCCGACAACTCTTGATCGCTATATATACACACCCGCGCTTCTAGCGTTACACTGTATGCACAGGGCGGGGGTGGCATTCCGTCAACTTTTGATAGCAATACGTGCACACTTACCCGCGCTTCTAGCTTCACCCTGTAGGCCTATGCATAGGGAGGGACGGCCAGTCCAACAACTCTTAATCGCCATGGTGCACACCTACTCGCGCTTCTCACTTCACACGGTAGGCCTTTGCATAGGGAGGGAGTGCCATGGCAACAACTCATGATCGCTATACATGCACACTTACTCGCGCTTCTCACTTCACACGGTAGGCCTATGCATAGGGAGGGAGTGCCATGGCAACAACTCATGATCGCTATACATGCACACCTACTCGCGCTTCTCACTTCACACGGTAGGCCTTTGCATAGGGAGGGAGTGCCATGGCAACAACTCTTGATCGCTATACATGCACACTTACTCGCGCTTCTCACTTTACACTGTAGGCCTATGCATAGGGAGGGAGTGCCAGTCCAACAAGTCTTGATCGCTATACATGCACACTTACTCGCGCTTCTCACTTTACACTGTAGGCCTATGCATAGGGAGGGAGTGCCAGGACAACAACTCTTGATCGCTATACATGCACACTTACTTGCGCTTCTCACTTCACACGGTAGGCCTATGCATAGGGAGGAAGGGCCAGGACAACAAATGTTGATCGCTATACATGCACACCTACTCGCGCTTCTCACTTCACACTGTAGGCCTATGCATAGGGAGGGAGTGCCAGGACAACAAATGTTGATCGCTATACATGCACACTTTCTCGCGCTTCTAGCTTCACACTGTAGGCCTATGCATAGGGAGGGAGTGCCAGTCCAACAACTGTTGATCGCTATACATGCACACTTACTCGCGCTTCTCACTTCACACGGTAGGCCTATGCATAGGGAGGGAGGGCCAGGACAACAAATGTTGATCGCTATACATGCACACTTACTCGCGCTTCTCACTTCACACGGTAGGCCTATGCATAGGGAGGGAGGGCCAGGACAACAAATGTTGATCGCTATACATGCACACTTACTTGCGCTTCTCACTTCACACGGTAGGCCTATGCATAGGGAGGGAGTGCCAGTCCAACAACTCTTGATCGCTATACATGCACACTTACTCGCGCTTCTCACTTCACACTGTAGGCCTATGCAAAGGGAGGGAGGGCCAGGACAACAACTCTTGATCGCTATACATGAACACTTACTCGCGCTTCTCACTTCACACTGTAGGCCTATGCATAGGGAGGGAGTGCCAGTCCAACAACTCTTGATCGCTATACATGCACACTTACTCGCGCTTCTCACTTTACACTGTAGGCCTATGCATAGGGAGGGAGGGCCAGTCCAACAACTCTTGATCGCTATACATGCACACTTACTCGCGCTTCTCACTTCACACTGTAGGCCTATGCAAAGGGAGGGAGGGCCAGGACAACAACTCTTGATCGCTATACATGAACACTTACTCGCGCTTCTCACTTCACACTGTAGGCCTATGCATAGGGAGGGAGTGCCAGTCCAACAACTCTTGATCGCTATACATGCACACTTACTCGCGCTTCTCACTTCACACTGTAGGCCTATGCATAGGGAGGGAGGGCCAGGACAACAACTCTTGATCGCTATACATGAACACTTACTCGCGCTTCTCACTTCACACGGTAGGCCTATGCATAGGGAGGGAGTGCCAGGACAACAACTCTTGATCGCCATACATGCACATGCACACTTACTCGCGCTTCTCACTTCACACTGTAGGCCTATGCATAGGGAGGGAGGGCCAGGACAACAACTCTTGATCGCTATACATGAACACTTACTCGCGCTTCTCACTTCACACGGTAGGCCTATGCATAGGGAGGGAGGGCCAGGACAACAACTGTTGATCGCTATACATGCACACTTACTCGCGCTTCTCACTTTACACTGTAGGCCTATGCATAGGGAGGGAGTGCCAGTCCAACAACTCTTGATCGCTATACATGAACACTTACTCGCGCTTCTCACTTCACACGGTAGGCCTATGCATAGGGAGGGAGGGCCAGGACAACAACTGTTGATCGCTATACATGCACACTTACTCGCGCTTCTCACTTTACACTGTAGGCCTATGCATAGGGAGGGAGTGCCAGTCCAACAACTCTTGATCGCTATACATGAACACTTACTCGCGCTTCTCACTTCACACGGTAGGCCTATGCATAGGGAGGGAGTGCCAGGACAACAACTCTTGATCGCTATACATGAACACTTACTCGCGCTTCTCACTTCACACGGTAGGCCTATGCATAGGGAGGGAGTGCCAGGACAACAACTCTTGATCGCTATACATGCACACTTACTCGCGCTTCTCACTTCACACTGTAGGCCTATGCATAGGGAGGGAGTGCCAGGACAACAACTCTTGATCGCTATACATGCACACTTACTCGCGCTTCTCACTTCACACGGTAGGCCTATGCATAGGGAGGGAGTGGTAGTCCAACAACTCTTGATCGCTATACATGCACACTTACTCGCGCTTCTCACTTCACACTGTAGGCCTATGCATAGGGAGGGAGTGCCAGTCCAACAACTGTTGATCGCTATACATGCACACTTACTCGCGCTTCTCACTTTACACTGTAGGCCTATGCATAGGGAGGGAGTGCCAGTCCAACAACTCATGATCGCTTTACATGCACACTTACTCGCGCTTCTCACTTTACACTGTAGGCCTATGCATAGGGAGGGAGTGCCAGTCCAACAACTCATGATCGCTATACATGCACACTTACTCGCGCTTCTCACTTTACACTGTGGACCTATGCATAGGGAGGGAGGGCCAGGACAACAACTGTTGATCGCTATACATGAACACTTACTCGCGCTTCTCACTTCACACTGTAGGCCTATGCATAGGGAGGGAGGGCCAGGACAACAACTGTTGATCGCTATACATGCACACTTACTCACGCTGTTCACTTCACACGGTAGGCCTATGCATAGGGAGGGAGTGCCAGTCCAACAACTCTTAATCGCCATGGTGCACACTTACTCACGCTTCTCACTTCACACGGTAGGCCTATGCATAGGGAGGGAGGGCCAGGACAACAACTCTTGATCGCTATACATGCACACTTACTCGCGCTTCTAGCTTCACACGGTAGGCCTATGCATATAGGGAGGAAGGGCCAGGACAACAACTCTTGATCGCTATACATGCACACTTACACGCGCTTCTCACTTCACACTGTAGGCCTATGCATAGGGAGGGAGTGCGAGTCCAACAACTCTTAATCGCCATACATGCACGCTTACTCGCGCTTCTCACTTCACACGGTAGGCCTATGCATAGGGAGGAACGCCCAGGACAACAACTCTTGATCGCTATACATGCACACTTACACGCGCTTCTCACTTCACACTGTAGGCCTATGCATAGGGAGGAAGGGCCAGGACAACAACTGTTAATCGCTATACATGCACACTTTCTCGCGCTTCTCACTTCACACGGTAGGCCTTTGCATAGGGAGGGAGGGCCAGGACAACAACTGTTGATCGCTATACATGCACACTTACTCGCGCTTCTCACTTCACACGGTAGGCCTATGCATAGGGAGGGAGTGCCAGGACAACAACTGTTGATCGCTATACATGCACACTTACTCGCGCTTCTCACTTCACACTGTAGGGCTATGCATAGGTAGGGAGGGCCAGGACAACAACTGTTGATCGCCATGGTGCACACTTACACGCGCTTCTCACTTCACACTGTAGGCCTATGCATAGGGAGGGAGTGCCAGTCCAACAACTGTTGATCGCTATACATGCACACTTTCTCGCGCTTCTCACTTCACACTGTAGGCCTTTGCATAGGGAGGGAGTGCCAGTCCAACAACTCTTGATCGCCATGGTGCACACTTACACGCGCTTCTCACTTCACACTGTAGGCCTATGCATAGGGAGGGGCGTGCCAGTCCAACACTCTTAATCGCCATGGTGCACACTTACTCGCGCTTCTCACTTCACACGGTAGGCCTATGCATAGGGAGGGAGGGCCAGAACAACAACTCTTGATCGCTATACTTGCACATGCACCCTTACTTGCGCTACTCACTTCACACTGTAGGCCTATGCATAGGGAGGGAGGGCCAGAACAACAACTCTTGATCGCTATACATGCACATGCACACTTACTTGCGCTTCTCACTTCACACGGTAGGCCTATGCATAGGGAGGGAGGGCCAGAACAACAACTCTTGATCGCTTTACATCCACATGCACACTTACTTGCGCTTCTCACTTCACACGGTAGCCCTATGCATAGGGAGGGAGGGCCAGAACAACAACTCTTGATCGCTATTCATGCACATGCACACTTACTCGCGCTTCTCACTTCACACGGTAGGCCTATGCATAGGGAGGGAGGGCCAGAACAACAACTCTTGATCGCTATACATGCACATGCACACTTTCTTGCGCTGCTCACTTCACACTGTAGGCCTATGCATAGGGAGGGAGGGCCAGTCCAACAACTCTTGATCGCTATACATGCACACTTACTTGCGCTTCTACTTTACACTGTAGGCCTATGCATAGGGAGGGAGGGCCAGTCCAACAACTCTTGATCGCTATACATGCACACTTACTCGCGCTTCTCACTTAACACAGTAGGTCTATGCATAGGGAGGGAGGGCCAGTCCAACAACTCTTGATCGCTATACATGCACACTTACTCGCGCTTCTCACTTAACACAGTAGGCCTATGCATAGGGAGGGAGTGCCAGGACAACAACTCTTAATCGCCATGGTGGACACTTACTCGCGCTTCTCACTGCACACTGTAGACCTATGCATAGGGAGGGAGTGCCAGGACAACAACTCTTGATCGCTATACATGCACACTTACTCGCGCTTCTCACTGCACACGGTAGGCCTATACAGAGGGAGGGAGTGCCAGGACAACAACTTTTGATCGCTATACATGCACACTTACTTGCGCTTCTCACTTTACACTGTAGGCCTATGCATAGGGAGGGAGTGCCAGTCCAACAACTCTTCATCGCTATACATGCACACTTACTTGCGCTTCTCACTTTACACTGTAGGCCTATGCATAGGGAGGGAGTGCCAGTCCAACAACTCTTGATCGCTATACATGCACACTTACTCGCGCTTCTCACTTTACACGGTAGGCCTATGCATAGGGAGGGAGTGCCAGTCCAACAACTCTTGCTCGCTATACATGCACACTTACTTGCGCTTCTCACTTTACACTGTAGGCCTATGCATAGGGAGGGAGGGCCAGGACAACAACTCTTGATCGCTATACATGCACACTTACTCGCGCTTCTCACTTCCCACTGTAGGCCTATGCATAGGGAGGGAGTGCCAGGACAACAACTCTTGGTCGCTATACATGCACACTTACTCGCGCTTCTCACTTCACACGGTAGGCCTATGCATAGGGAGGGAGTGCCAGGACAACAACTGTTGATCGCTATACATGCACACTTACTCGCGCTTCTCACTTCACACGGTAGGCCTATGCATAGGGAGGGAGTGCTAGGACAACAACTCTTGATCGCTATACATGCACACTTACTCGCGCTTCTCACTTCACACGGTAGGCCTATGCATAGGGAGGGAGGGCCAGGACAACAACTCTTGATCGCTATACATGCACACTTACTCGCGCTTCTCACTTTACACTGTGGACCTATGCATAGGGAGGGAGTGCCAGTCCAACAACTGTTGATCGCTATACATTCACATGCACACTTACTTGCGCTTCTCACTTCACACTGTAGGTCTATGCATAGGGAGGGAGTGTCAGTCCAACAACTTTTGATCGCTATACATGCACACTTACTCGCGCTTCTCACTTTACACTGTAGGCCTATGCATAGGGAGGGAGTGCCAGTCCAACAACTTTTGATCGCTTTACATGCACACTTACTCGCGCTTCTCACTTAACACTGTAGGCCTATGCATAGGGAGGGAGTGCCAGTCCAACAACTCTTGATCGCTATACATGCACACTTACTCGCGCTTCTCACTTCACACGGTAGGCCTATGCATAGGGAGGGAGTGCCAGTCCAACAACTCTTGATCGCTATACAGGCACACTTACTCGCGCTTCTCACTTCACACGGTAGGCCTATGCATAGGGAGGGAGTGCCAGGACAACAACTCTTGATCGCTATACATGCACACTTACTCGCGCTTCTCACTTTACACTGTAGGCCTATGCATAGGGAGGGAGGGCTAGGACAACAACTCTTGATCGCTATACATGCACACTTACTTGCGCTTCTCACTTCACACGGTAGGCCTATGCTTAGGGAGGGAGTGCCAGTCCAACAACTCTTATCGCTATACATGCACACTTACTCGCGCTTCTCACTTTACACTGTAGGCCTATGCATAGGGAGGGAGTGCCAGTCCAACAACTCTTGATCGCTATACATGCACATTTACTCGCGCTTCTCACTTTACACTGTAGGCCTATGCATAGGGAGGGAGTGCCAGTCCAACAACTCTTGATCGCTATACATGCACACTTACTCGCGCTTCTCACTTCACACTGTAGGCCTATGCATAGGGAGGGAGTGCCAGTCCAACAACTCTTGATCGCTATACATGCACACTTACTCGCGCTTCTCACTTTACACTGTGTGCCTATGCATAAGGAGGGAGTGCCAGTCCAACAACTCTTGATCGCTATACATGCACACTTACTCGCACTTCTCACTTCACACGGTAGGCTTATGCATAGGGAGGGAGTGCCAGTCCAACAACTCTTGATCGCTATACATGCACACTTACTCGCGCTTCTCACTTTACACTGTGGACCTATGCATAGGGAGGGAGGGCCAGGACAACAACTGTTGATCGCTATACATGCACACTTACTCACGCTTCTCACTTCACACTGTAGGCCTATGCATAGGACGGGAGTGCCAGTCCAACAGCTCTTGATTAACATACATGTACAGTCTTACTTGCGCTTCTAACTTCACACTGTATGCATATAGGGAGGGAAAGGAGATAATTGTGTGGGAGGTCTCGGCTACTAAAATGTTCGCTTAAGCCACAATACTTAGAACAAACTGGTATTATTTTAAAGCAGCTCACACATACAACAATAAAACATTCACGTGTTGTTCAATGTCTCTTAAAAACACAAATTTACGAACTATGATAGCAGATCTATCAATTTTTACGAGTTTACCGATGGTAAAAGTTGCACAACGATAATCTGTCTGTCTCGATGTTTTGAGAACGTAATATTTTCGCTAACAGATTGTTATATAGTGAAATAAATAATTATTGTGTTTTTATTTTCTCATTTCGTTCCTACAGGTTTAAAGCCAACATATCTTGTTCAGTGTCAGAGCTACACTTGAAATGTGAAATCTGTCGTACTTTCCTGGTCCTCCTTTTCGCTTCACTTCTCAACGTCACACTGATGTCTCATTGTAGTAGCAATAGAACGCTATCCAGCTGTCCTAACATACTCACATTAATTGTACCCTAACAATACTGGGTAGGTAGGTAGGTACCACCATACCACCACACTGCAAAATAATATATATATCATGTCTTATTTATCAATTTAAAATTCATATAACAAGATGCAATGGAAATATTTTTTATAAAAAGCTTAAAGGTTAACGTACTGCGAGGTGCTCGCAAATGCAATATTTTATTACACACTATTTTACCAACATAAATTTAGTTAGCAGAAGAAATATGTCAATGTGCTTTAAGTTGC